>CAESWR010000744.1:51808-65461 GCA_903171835.1 Mullus surmuletus | reverse complement strand
CATTTTGCACTCGTCGCTTTGTTTTCATTAAGACCCCCCCCCCACCACCACCACCACCCCCACCGCACGCACACACTCACTTGTCCCATATCACAGCTCTGTCCCCTTATGATTGCCACATTCAGAAAGCGCTTTGCACAGAATATTTCTTTAAAACACACACACACACACACACACACACACACATACGTACACTTGTCCCATATCACAGAGCTGCCCCCTTGTGATTGCCACATTCAGAGAGCCTTTTTCACAAACTATTTCTTTAAAACACACACACACACACACACACACACACACACACACACGGCTTGATTGACGTCTATGGAAATGAGGAGGTTGCATCCTCAAAGGAGACACCATACGGATGGGAGCAGCACACTGACGAGAGGCATCTACAAAAGGCGCTTGTAAATTCCTGACATGCCTAGCATATGTTAATGAGCCATTCTCTCGCTCTGATATAATTACTGCGAGGGGATATTGCCTTTGGTGGAAATATCTGTCTCGCCTGGCATGGCTACCTCATGGGGGTGAGCGAGAGAGAGGAAAAAAAAGTAAAGAATGATAAAGTAGCAGCTGCATAAATTCTCATTTACCATGCTTGGAGGTAAAGAGAGTGATGTTGGCAAATTCACTCAGGGTGATGTATTGGAGAGAGGACACCTTGGGTTCATTACATACCTCCTTTGTTAAAGTCCCTTTTTGTGCAGGCTCGTGTCGTTTGTTAGGGGGATATTTAGTTTGTCTTGTCATTCGAAGCACTTTGTCGTTCGGAGGGGCCTGTGGCTGCTTGAGCTCGTATTGCATCTGTGGCTGGCTCCGGCAATGACACGTCGCTTAAAAAACGCAAAATGGGATACTGGATACAAGCTTTTATTGTAATGGATATGATGAAAATGCCTTTGTTCGCTGCTGACGGCCATATCAAACCGCAATCGGGCGGGCTGTCATTGATTCCTATCAAGCCGCCGTATTATTATGTTCAGGCTTAATGTATGATTTGCATGGTTATCTGTGGTTGTTTACATTTCATTGCTGCAAATTTCACTCGGGCTAATTGTTTTGAAGTCTGCGCTGAGTGGTAACAAGGCTCCTGGTGGATGTCAGGGGACATCCGTGTACACGCTGATCTTTTGAGCCTGGTGCAATATCAACTGTTAGTGTGATGCTTCGATGCCCTTGCTCTGCCTGCGAACACCATCTTTTTCGGTGCCCTTGTAACGTTTGTGCGTGCTTACCATCAGATTATCGCCTGCTTAGCAAACACATAACAGTGTCGGCTGTCTGCGTTTTATCATAATTTGTTGTGTAAATTTGGATTTCCCCGTGAGCCGGCGCCCGGCTTCTGTCATATGTGCGTAGTCTTTATCTGATGTGTGTCTTCTTGCATCATTATCATTCATAGATAAATACTGTATGCTCATATACAACCTATTTGTCGGGGGGCTTTAATCATGAAAGAGAACACGTGTGACAAATGCACCCTCGGCTTTCTGACGCTCTCTAGAACATATCTCGGAATCCAAGCTTCCTCCGCCGGTGTTGCGGCCCATTATGCGCGGCGGCGCTCACAAACACCGTCCGGTGTCACATCCTCGCCGCCACCGTCATTTTGAGAGATCCTCCCCCACCCACAGCCGTGATTGCGGTCTTCACCCCCAGAAGAACGCTCTGACACACAGCGCACCCTGATTTCGCCTCTTCTCTCTTCTGGGCGACGGCAGAGGTGCTATTAAAATGAGTAGCATTGATTGCTAAATTAGGGGCCTTGTGACTGGAGAGTGGGAGAAAAACAGCTATTCGATAGCAAGTGGTGGGCCGGTGTCACTGCCAGGAGTGTGCACCACTCCAATCAGTAAAATCTATTGTCATGCATCGCCACGCATGATGGATCTGGCAGAGTACCAGGGTATTGTCTGTCTGCTGGGCGGCTGCACGATCAATGCCGTCGTGTTGCTGGAGACTCTCGGCACTAGGGGGCAGTGTGATTCTCCGCTGGCTTCCAAGCAGATGGGGCAATAGATGCACTGAGGCACAGCCTGTCTAGATATGCCTGATGGATCCGGGAGATAGAGCGGCTAATAAAAGCGAGGAACAATGAGCTGTTATTGGAATTCAAGGCTTAATCGAAAATCTAAGCGTCAGATCACACGTGTGGCTGTTAAATCTAATAAGAGTGCAACCAAACATGGGAGCAGGGGAAAGTTTGCCTGCACTCATTGATGCATTTTTTGAGAGAAAAACAGCAGGTGTTCAAAAATCTATTTAATCAGCATGGATGTAGATATGAAGAACAAAGGCGTCCACGCACCAGGCAAATAATTGCTTCTTCGTTGTGTTTGCCCTCTTTTCTTTTCCTCCTTTTATATCACAATAATATATATATACCTCGGAGTACTTGAGAGTAAACTATCTGTCTTTTGAGGTTAGGAGGAAGCGCTGCCATTACTGAGCTATTCCTCATTAGGGGGAGTTTGGAGACAGGAGCCCGACCGTCAGGCCAGCAACCCCTCTCTGGCAGTTCTAGGTCAGATCCAACCAAACCGCAAAGACGCTATTACCACGCTGCATTTGTCAGAGAAATAAGACCAAAAAAAAAAGAGAAGAAAAAAAAGAAAAAAGAAAAGAAAAAAAAAAGAAAAGAAAAATGCTGCCGGAACTTCAAAAGAGCAAAAAATAAATCTTTAATCCTGAGCATGTTTGAATCTCTTCAAAAGTTTCCTTGGGTTTGGCAATAACAGGGACGGTGGAGAGGGGCGATGAATCGATGTGTCTGTTTGTTTGGGACTGTTTATTTGTTTCGGGTAAGATAGCTCGAAGGCAAAGCGGTTGCATTATGTCTTTTGATGTTCCTGTGGATATTTCGCACAGCAGGACGCGGTTTGCTCATGTTGTGTTTTGATGCACTTGTTTCATCCCAATTAGTTCTTGATTGTGTGATACGCATAGCTGTTTAGTCTTAAAATTTCACACTTTAAACGAAAATACCCTTCCAGCGTCACTCCATCATCAGTATGAGTGACGGCACGTGCCCCCCCCCCGCCCCCCCCAACCCACTTTGGGGGTCATGTGATGGCCACTGGAGCATGCACGGTGCAGCGGCTGCGACACCAGGTAGCAGCATCTGGTCTCCGGCTTTTTCTAGAACACGCGCTGCCTGTGGCGCTGCAGGCTTGGCTGGCCGAACATCTGTCAGCGAGGAGTGGGCCGGCTGCACCAGCAGACCCCCAGCCCGGCCACGCAGCCAAACCAGCATCCTGCACACATGGACGTCCTTCAGGAATACGCGTTAATATCTCTGTTATCCCCGTACAAGTGCCTTTTTCCAGTGCTGCTGCTGCCATTATTCGTCTTGTTTCGTGCTTTTGAAAAAAATTCGGAACCACATTATTGTTTATAGGCGCTTCATTTCGCAAGCCACTGTTTTCTTTCGCCTTCGAATGGGAATAGAAATTATATTTTGTTATCTTCGCCTGCATATTTGCTTTTGTTGTCAGAGTAAGAGAAGTACGTCCTTCATTTATAACTTTAAATCATATAACAAAACTGAAAATACGAAATGTGGCTTTATGTTGCTCAGCTTTTTTGACCATCTGATGTCAGGAAAGCAGCGTGTTATGCACATTAATGATGGCGAATTTTGGCTAACTTGCTCAAAATACTCAAAGTCATCATTAGTTTTGAAAGCGTTTGTTCAGAATACAGATTGGAAATGTGACTTGATGAAAACAGCAAAACCAAAGAACAATCCCTCAGAAGGAACATCCTTGTTTGTACCCATTCCTGCAGAGTCCATCAAGCAGCTGTCGAGACATTTCAGCCGAATTCAAAAATGCCAGCCTCACGATGGCACTAGAGGAAAGGTCAGGAGAACGCCAAAGTCATTAGGATTCGCTACTGGTGAACCGTCATCCTTTGCACATCTGCTGCACATCTCAAGGCTGCAGAAATATTTCATTCCGAGACCGCAATGGTGGAGGGAGCGGGAGCATCTTTTTAAATACCGTGATTATTTAAAATTCATCTAAGTCACTGTCCATCCATTACATGCAATACAAACAAATTTAAAATTCATTGGTTGCAGCAAGCGTGGGCAGAGAAAGGAGTGTAGTGTCTCTGTGCCGGGAATGACAAGGACCCCACTGAGAAGCAAGAGGTGGAGACGGAGGTAACCTTGCCAGGATAATTGAAGAAAGTTTGCCGTGTCACTCAAGCATTCATGTGTTGTCTCGCCTTCAAGACGGGTAAACATTTGCAAGATAATTAGGGAAAGACTTGCAAAAGACGACCATTTGCATTCGGCTTAATGAATCCAAAACATTCAGTATGGGACGCTGCTTTTGGCTAATTAGCACACTTTTTTTCTTTTTTTGAAGACTTGGAACATCTATTTGTCACCTTATCTAATACAAAATTGGCTCTTCAACTGCTGCATTTCCACCACAAGCGGCGAACGCAACTATAAAAAAAAAAAACGTGGGGAAAAAACACACAAAAAGGGGGAAAAAACACACACACACAGACACACCACCACAACAGTTCACACAGCTTCGACCAACAGAAAAGAGCAGCGTGATGCATCGCGCCTGCTCGCCCCCCTTCCAGCCCGGACTCGCCGACGACAGATGGCCGTCTCTCCCACAATGCCGTGCGGTCGCAGATGCCGACAGAAGAGGTGACAAACACTCTGCAGGTGTCTGTCCCTCTGCGTCCACCGCGTGCGTGTGTGAGTGTGTGTGTGTGTACGAGGGAGGACAAAGAGCATCTTTCTCGCAGGGAGAGGAGAGTGTAATTGATAGCAGAGGACGACCTGCAGGAAGTAGGTGTATGCTAAATGGATGGGTTGGTGCCGAGTGGTACAAATTTCAAGTGTTGGATTGGATATGATATTAGATATTGGATATTGGATATATGTGTATATATATATATATCGGAACCCATATGAGAGTGTAGAGTCTTTTGTTGTGGACACTATGGTAGCCGAGGGCTGCAAACACGCTGCAAACACAGAAATGCTGCAAACACAGAAATGCTGCAAACATAGAAAGGCTGCAAGAGAGAAAATTCACGATGCAAAACGGAAGTGCACCAGGCCACTAGGGGCAGCAAACAGAGGGATGGACCAATCCTTAAACATGTACATTTTCCATGTCATTTACATGTCATTTTGAAACACTTGGCCGTAATCCTTAACAGCATTATAGGAAAACAACCGATCTACGTCTTTTTTTTTCCATTCAAAAAAATGTGTTAACGAAAACAAGTTCCTCTTGCACAGAGGCCTACAATCATTTGTGTTTTTACTCAAACTTTATCAAGTAATACAAAACAGTTCAATATCAACTGCCAGGGGGTTACTAACATTTCCGATCTACGTCTTAATCAATGTAGAGAAAATACATCCCACTAGTGTGTTTAAAGAGGGGCCGATCCCACAGGATTGGTCCATCCGTGAGTTTGGCGCCCCTAATGGCCTGGCACAATTTTGTTTCGTGAATTTGCAGCGTTTCTCTCTTGCAGCCTTTCTGTGTTTGCAGCGCGTTTGCAGCCCCTCGGTCACATGCGTGAAGGAAGATATCTCAAAAATCACATTGAAAACGACACTTTCTTTCTAACTTTTTTTTTTTGCGAGGTCGGAGAAACTGCACGACGGAAATACCTCATGCCGCAATGTTCTTTTTTGATTGCACCGGGCAATCTGTTTCCTTTCCCCCCGCGCGCAGGCCCGGCCAGGTGCGGCGGTGGTCCGAGGCGAGAGAAGCCAGGTGAGCAAGCTGCTGGCCAGGTGCCCTCCAGAGGCTCGCTAGACTGACCAGATACCAGATGGCCGCGGAGCACCAGCAGGCAGCCGCACACACACATACACACACATACACACACAGACAAGTGAGCACACCGGCTTGCAAGTGGACACACACACAGAGACACGACACACACACACTGACGCGGTGTTGTGCGCAATAAAAAGCAGAGCATTCGGGAACATTGCAGCCCTCCGGTGAGTTTGGAAGTGAAATGCTTAATGTGTTTTTACTGTACTTCCCTCCCAGCATCTCAGGCGCAGTCCAGCCATATACAACTCACTCCACCTCAGCGCTCTCATAAATGTCACTCATAAAGTCTGGAGTTGGACTAGATCAGGATGAATTTTCATGAGTTTATGAGTCTTCAGTTTTGGGACTTAAATAAACACTTGAGAGTGGAGCTACCAATGTAAACAGTTGCTTATAACAGTTTAGCTATCAATATACCACATGACAGCCTCTCCAGTCTCTCCAGGTACATTTTATTTACAAATTTAACAAACTAATTCACAGATTTAAGTGGCAAAAGATTATTCATTTTCTTGCCACAATAATGATCCATCAAAGTTCCTTGTGCACACTGCAAATAAAAGCATCGCATTTGCATCCCAGTAATTCAAAAAGAAGCAGCCGTGCAGTACCAGTGTTTCCACAGACGCCCACATTGGTCTGATTTGGATTGAGGGGTTGCTAATCTAGATTCTTGGCTATTAGCCCAAACCGGATTAGTAAAACTCGAATCAGGATCTCATTCCTGCTGTCTTGAATCAGGTCAGGTATAATTCTATTCCCCCACCCCCCCCACCCCCCATACATTTTTATCAAATATTTGTAATTCGTATGAAGCTCTGACTGTTTCTGAAGGCCAGCTCTGTGGTTGGCGGGACATTTAATACTGACAGCGGACGTTAAAGAAATTTGGTTCATATATCAGGTTTCCACACCTGGTCAAACTGAGAAAACCCCAGGCTGAGATATATCATGTTAATACATGTATCCGCCATATCTGACAGGACCCGGCAGCTAAGGAGTTAACTCCCGCCTTTAGAACAGTTTTCTATAAGAGCCTGTTTAAACCAAGAAGCTAATTCCATGCTTAGTCTTAGAAGCAGCCGCACGCTTGTATTCACAGAGTGCTATCAAAGACTCCCATAGGATTGATACCACACATATAGCCCGTCAGAAAGTACACACAATACATACGCAATGCATTAAATATATGTAGTAACCGGCCTGCGTACAGAAACAACGACAGCCGTTTCTTCTGCATTAACTGACGGTTCATTAATCACGCTGGTGGGCCCGGCCAGGAGAAGACGGATCAGCCATCTGTAAATATTTATTCAGCATCTCTATAATTAAGCAGAGCCAATGCATCATGTCAGGGATACATGTCTGATGACACACAGCGCTGAATAATACAGCACGGAACAGCTTGGTCAAACATTTGTTGTAGATCTGAGGGAGACGGCGAGATGAAGGCAGAGCAGCCGAGCAAGTCCGGCGCGTCTCGGTAAAGGATGGATAGACGAACGCGAGATGTCGTGCGACAAAGAGAGATAACAGAAGAGAAGCCGGCAGATGAGTTTGATAGATACAAGATGTTGCGAGATAAAAAGATGAAGAACGAGGGTAGGCGAATCCAAGACTTCAGAGCGAAGAAAGACGGTAGACAGAGTGGGAAGGTCTGATGGAGGAAACAGTTCCACGATTGACTGTCGGTGGATGTTGGACCCTTAGCTGCTCGGCTCTCACCGACTCCCACCTGGATTCACCTGGGTTTAATATGCCTCATTCTCTGAAAATCAGGGCAGTTAAAGCTGTATACCCATGTAATCTCAAATGTGTTATGATGAGTGTGTGTGTATGTGTGTGTGTTTGGAGTTGAAGGGGGGGGGGGGGGCAAAAAAAAGTTTTAGACTTGGCAGGGAGCTTTTGTGAGTCTTGTTAAAAGGAACTGAGACTGCTGGCCAGCAAAGTTTAGCAATTTATAGTTGGTGGAGTAGCTCAAAGAGTAAAGAGAAGTGGAGCTCCAACACATTGGATTTATATTAGACTTTTCTCTGATATCTGCGCCTTTGCTTGGTGGTACGAGACTGCTTTTGTAGCTCCCATATGACAAGTAACTCTAGCATTTGATGTGTGATAAACTATGTCATGCGGCACATATGCATTTCCTCTCACCATAAATGCATATAACACAGTTGTAGTTAGAGTTGATATACGTATAACCTCTGACGGGGGGAAAACATTACATTTTGGAGTGAATCTGAACCCTGAGGTGGATAAGTAGGCTATTTTTCCCTCTTCTTAACATTGTGAAGATTTTCTTTTTTTGCCATAATGTTCAAATCGCAGCAATTTCTGTTCATCATGTGCTTATGGCGACTATTCACACATAATGTATAACAACAAACAAATTAGAATAGCATACACACAAACGTCCCCACGCACTTCCTAAAAACATTTGAAAGATGATAGTCTTCAGCATAGGATAAAATAAGATAAGATAAGATAAGATAAGATAAGATACTCCTTTATTAGTCCCACAGTGGGGAAATTCTAGAATAACAGCAGCAAAGTGGATAGTGAAAATATAGGATCACACAAGCAATAAAAACAACAGTATTAAACAATATAAACAATCTATACAATATGAAAATAATACACCTGACGGGAGCCCTAGCCCTATACTTTCTCAAATAATGTAAATCCTTAAGAAGATCAAAGCTCGTTGAAATTTGCAGCATCACCCAGCTGAATCCTTGTCTCACCGAGAAGCTGAGCGGTCATCACCATGGCAACCACTGACTTACGTTGATCACTTGTTGGTTGGATTAGTTGGATCTATTACCATAGTGTGTTATTCCATGTGTGTGTGTGTGCGTGTGTGTGTGTGGGGGGGGAGCTCCTATGTTTGTACTGTCTGTGCAGTTTGTTTATTAGTATGCGGACGGCGTCAGGTTGGGAATCCATGTGGGAGCTGCCATTTCCGATCTGAGACATTTCACGCAGATAGAACAACGTTGCAACCTCCCTCGCTCCCCTGACAGCCAACCCCGGACAATCTTCATCCATCTTCTCTCCCTCCCACACCAATCAAATTTGCGTGCCATCGGGGAGCCAAGAAGTCCCATGTATATTTCTTCAAAAAAAATCCCGGGCCAATCTGCATTGCAAAACTCAGGAAAATATGACATTTAGAATAAAAAATTGATTTTTCCAACAAAACATTTGCCAATAAAGGCTTTTAATCAAGATGATGGCTTGACGCTCCCGTGGCGCTGCCATCACATTTTAAGGATTAACATTTTATTAATACACAGCTCTGGGATTAATTGATTCTATACTTTCCACTGGGATAAGCTCACACTCTACAGCACAATGAATATTTCATTGCTTTTGTCATGTTTTGCTTAACTTTTTCAACATACTAATAAAAAAAACCTTGTTCTTTTCTGAGAAATTGGGACAAATAACCAGAACAATTGCACTCAGGAGAAATACTGACTCTGTGATTCATGAGTTGAGCATCAACTTTGTCATCTCTCAAGGAAACACACAATACCCAACACAACCTTGTCATTTTTTGACACCATGAATACGAAACAAATTTACAATTGAAAAGTTAAAACTAAACTAGAAAGAATGATTAACCTTCACAAAAGCGCAGTATTGTATTAAAGAAATGAGGGACTACAGGACAGAAATCGCCTTTCTAAAAGGCCATACTTTCTATCTCAACAAACTGAGAAGTGCGCAATCGTATAATTAGACTGAATTGCTGCTTTATTTCACATCGTTATTTGTGTTTCTGGAGGACATGTGCAGCGATTCAGAGGTCTGGAACAGCACCAGGAAGGATGATGTGTCTTGGCACGCTGCTCTGGAGCTAGAACACCTCCCTGACAGCCTTTAAGAGAGCGCTGTAAAAATAAATTTATAATTAAATGAAAATGTCCTAGAAGTAGGTTACGGAGTTTCTGTATTCTAAAGCCATGTGCTCCATTTTGTTGGCCAAACATTTTCAGACTCATAAACCTTGGGAACGTGATTGGAATTTACAAGTTCTGTGGGTTTTTGAGCGGTGCTTAAACGTGTAATTTGAAAGTAATGGGACTGTTGAAGGCGAAGTGCACATTTGGGACATTTTTGTCAACCTAAAAAGCAAAGATGTGTGCGCAGCAGATAACAAGTCATTTGACGTGTTTCAAATTCATTGAAATTTGGATATCAATTGATGTCTTCATGCAGTGTGGAACTCATGATGTATCCACAATTCATCTACTGTGTTCACATATATGTTTAAAAATCCCACAATCCCCATCTGCATCACATGCACACACAAACACACAAACCTCGGACGCCCCCTAAGAGAGATGGATGGCATGCGTCCCCATCTCGCTCCTATAGGCCAAAAATCCAGGTGCTCCACAGCTGTGGGAGTTTGGGGGGGGGGCGCTTGGGTACAGAGGAATTGTAGAGCTGGGGGGTGGGAGCGGAAGAAAGGCCAAAGAGTGTAAAGGATGCTCAGGGATAAGCTATAAATTAAAAACAGAGGTCGTAATCCAACATCTTTGCTGTTGTGGTGGGCGCCAACCCAGCTTGCAGGCTCTGTTTGCATTTTTTACAGATCCACTTAGAAAATAAATGAATAAAAAGAAGCAAATGAAGCGTTCAAATGAAGTTACAGGTAGTTATTGGCTCCCACTCCCCCTTCCTTAAAGGGTGTGTGTGCGTGTGTGTGTGACTTCTGCTCTTTACTCAATTGATCGTGTGCAGATGCAAAGCAAAGAAAACATGTTGGCCATTGCAGGTGAAAGAGAGCAATCCAATATAAAAGTGCAGGGAAAAAGGATGAAAAAACAGCCTCCCTGTTTGGATATTTCTGCCACGGTGGTCTCGGAGTCCTTGGCGAATTGTACTGCGCGCGACTCACTTTTTGACATATGGCTCCTTGAGTGTGTGATTTAGCCCCCAAAGTGCGCCACTGATGCTTAAAAGTGCATTTCATGTTCATCCAGTGAATGAGTCATTTGTGGCAGCGGGCCGTTTTCAAAGGAGGCTCATCTTTTGGCATCCCGTGATTGGACACGTTTATTTAGAATGCAGACAGAATGATCAAATATGCTGAATAGCTGCTAGAGATCGCAGACGGCAAACAACCTGTGACTGAATTTTCTTGTTCTTTCTCTTGATATTATGTCTTGGATTTGCTGATAGCGCTTATGAGAATAATAGCTTTGATTTATATTTAAATGTATACACACAACACCTGGATGCCTGTGTTAGTACTTGCGACTTGATTGCATGTCATTTACAATATACGTGTCTGCTGTATATCATTGCAGTATAAACCATCATAATCAACTGACAAAACACACATTGCCATGTTTATCCATCACACCTGAGACCCCCATATGTAACGCTGGAATGCAGACACGAGCTAATTCATCACTGGTCAAAGTAGCCGGGAAGATAAAATATGGTTTCCCCTCCATCCATATGTCGCAGGGTTTATACGAGGTTCCACGCCGGGTCTATAGGAGACGGTCTGCGTGCTTCTCCTGTGCTAGGAGATGGATTCACAGCGCCGGGAACAGTGGGGTTCGGGATGACTGATGGAGTGTGATGTCCCGCTGTGTGTCACGGTAAACTGTTTTTGGATGTGATTTGGCTCATTGGGTTCAAAGCGGAGAGGGACGGCTCGGGAGAGGAGACGCAACCCGGAGAGGGCAGCTCAGGGAACCGCTGCGAAGGGAAATGTCGGCTCACAGTCAGGGAAAAAATGTATTACCTGGTAAATGAAGGACGCACTGATGCACGCTTATAAACATATCGCTATTACGGCAATAGCTACCATTTTTGCGCGTCCGTTTCAGGTCTCCACGCTCTCTTTACACACATCATGTTGACACGCGGCCATCCATCAGCAGTAGGCAGCGCGCGGCGCGTTTGGCCTCGGCTCCTCGTTCAGCTCTCATTAACCCATCAATCACCTCCCCTCCTTCGGCTGCCGGCTCGGGGAGATGTTCGGCGCTCTGACCGCCCAAACACACCCACAATGTACACATCAAAATCAATTTCAAACACACCTAAAGAGAGAAAAACCACGGTTGAGGCGTCGTTTTGATTAATCTCACCAGAGTGTGTGCTCCGTCCCCGGACCATGTATGATGTAAAAGCAGGAGCTGGTTTATAAGCAGGAATAAACATGCTGATCGAGGACGAAAGCACAAATAAGATGGTCCCCATCCTAAAGGGATACACCGCCACAAAATTAACTTAACTCACTAACTGCTATTGGAAGGGTATTCCAAAAGTGGTTGGGGGCTGAACGATGTCACCCACCTCTCTAACAGAATAGGGGTGACTGCATTAGAGCTGTCGTGATATCAGATCTACACTTCACGATTATCGTGGGCAAAAAATGTCACCATAATGATATTATCACAATATAAGCAAAATTTTAGTGATAATGTTACAATCAATGGGCTTTAACTTTATTCATGATTTTTTTTCTCTGTTTGCAGATTAATTACAATCAAAATACCTTTCTAAAGACAATATGAAAACAGTAACTGTACAACTGCATACAAAAGTAGGCTGTTTTCAAGTGGCACTGGATAATTTACTCGATATCATCATCTGTGCATTTTTAACGCGATTTTGAAATGTCATTTTTTAATATCACAATTATCGTAAATCACGACAGCCCGAGACTGGATAATGAGTGATTGGGAGAAGGGAGCCAAATGGGAGAAGCAAACAAGAGCACAGATTATTCAGATTTCTTTCATTTCAAGTTAACATCGGAGCGGCTTTTCACAAACTACGATGCCTTTAACGTTTGACTGAATCAACAGCCTACGGAGACAGGAAGTGCGCATCATTTTTATACCATTGCTGCATAAAATCCTCAGGAAAGTAAAGTGAACAGCAGAAGTCAGATGTTATGGCATTCCCTTAAAGGCAAAGGAGTTATATACATCCCAAAGATCCAATACGGAGAGCGTGGGATGAAAGGGAAATTCTACAGTCAAGGTTAAACAGATCAGCACAGCACATGGCTCCAAAAACCGAGGAATTTATGAGCAAGCGACGTCTCAGGCAGAACCCAAAAACCTTATCAGCTAATAGATCAGATGTGTGTGTGATGACACTTTACAACAACAATGCCCTGAAATGGCACTTAGATAATCTTTTAATACGATGACTCTCCCTGATAATTAGTCCGTACGTTCAGACAAACACACGTAAACAAGATAAGACAGCGCTAAGGAATCCAAATAAAATCGCATTTCCCCGGCCGAGGCTTATTTCCTCGCCAGCGTGTTGTGTGTGAAACAACTGTGGCTGTTTCAGCTGAAACGAGAGCGCGGTGGATTACAGGATGCTGCGGCGGCGGCTGAGGGCGAGTTCGGAGGAGGTCGGAGTGTAAAAAAAACAGGAGAGGGGGGAAAAAAAAAGAAGAAATCCTGTTGAATTCTCTCGGTGAGCGCTCGCTATCCCCAGGGGTGAAAGGAAGCATTGTGTATTTTTCTCTGCACTCACCTGCTGGGCAGTATATGGGGGCCAGTTTGACAGTGATAGCTGCACGGCCTTTTTGTCCTTGGCCCGCATACGCCACAGCTGAATACATTGTACCGCGCTCCGCCTGCGCCCCTTCATTCCGCTCGGTGGTAAATTGTCAAATATTCAGGCTTTAGCCGGCTAATAATGCAACCTTCTTCAGATCGGGAATCAAAGCGGCTCAGTGGGTCACAGAGTTATTGGCTTTCTCCGGAATCAATTGGATATTTGCTGGGCTTTTTTCCTCTTTTTTCTTTTAACAAACACCACTGAC
>CAESWR010000743.1:48202-58358 GCA_903171835.1 Mullus surmuletus | reverse complement strand
TTTTTTTGTTTTTTTTGTTTTTGTTTCAATGGAACGCTCGCTTCTTTGTGTTCAAAAGCTGCAGTTGGTTGTTTTTCAGCCTTCGGTCCTCAGACGGTTTGATAAACTTTGTCCTTTTTGGAGCTTTCAGAGCTACAGTTGGCGCTTCAAAAAACCAAACAAAGCAGATTCTTGCTCTGTTTTTTGTTTTTTGTAAGCTTAAGTTTGGCTGCATGCTGCTAAAGTTGAAGTTGGAGCCTCGGTGGGTCGGCTTTCGCTGAGGGACAGACGGTCACATGGTCACACCAAACCAGGAAGACCCCAAGAGTATCATCTCTGCCAATCGAAACAAATGTTGGAGAAAAAAAACTAATCTTAAAAAATCAAAACAAAAGATAACAAATACATATATAAACAAATATATTAATTAAGTAATTAATTAATTAATAAAATGCAGCCACATGATACTGTATTTCCAGCATATCCTGTATTTTATTAGCATAAAAAAAGTCTTACTTTTTAATTAACTTTGCAGTTCCAGTTATATTTTCAATTCTTCACAATCGTGTAAAAATATAAAAATAAATGTGCTCAAAGACGGAGTTTTCATCTTTGGTTTTGACAGTTTTTCTTTGCCTCGGCATCAGAGTGGCTCCACGGGGGAATTATATAGACTCTTTTATTTCATCTCTATTGACGCCCAGAAAAACAACGCTCATTACCATAATTATTCAAAACATAAACATCTAATTGTGGCTCTTTCCTTGACCTTATTCTTTGTGTTCTTTGGTGATTTATTTAAGATTATAAAAAAAACAAGTTAAGAAGCAAAACAGACTCAGTGTTCTTTAAGTGTCAACAGCAAAGAAAATGGGTTGTTGGTGAAAACAGACTCCATCAAAAACAGAACATCTCTGTATTTTCATCTTAAGTCTGTCATGTACGACATATATGACATATTTTTTTAAAATATGGCACAATATATATTTACTACTGCAGAATAACAGCTCTACAAATTAACCACCCTTAAAATCTGACGATTATAAAACAACAATAAACAAAGATTTGGTGCCGACAAAAGCGCCCGTCGTGAAGTATTTGCATCATAATTCCCGGCTGAGCGGCGACAAAAAGATGAGCGACGCCGAGAAACGGGAGAAAGAGCCTCCAATGAGGGCCGTAACCAAGGGGACGGAGGGAAGGGGGCGTGGCCGAGGCTGCTGAGGATGAATGGAGCTAATTGGAGCCGAAAAGCTGTAATTGCAGCTGGTTCGTTAATGCTGAGCGCCCACACACACACACACACACACACACACACACACACACACGGATAAACCCCGAGTAGAACAGATTTCTGCCCTTGTTTGAGTCGCACTATTGGCAACCCCGAGGACTCCAACGTGCACGAATCCGCCAGCTGCGCGAGTGATTGCACGCAGCGCTCGACTGTCAGGCAATCAGAGAGTTTGGACGAAGGGGAAACAGATTTGAATATTTGAAACGGAACAAATGCTGCAGGCGGCTCCGAGCGGCTCCGAGCGGCTCCGAGCGGCACTCACGTCCCGCCGCACGACGCACCGCTCAGGTTACAGTGGCTGCGGTGGGTCAGAGGTCAGAGGTCAGCGTGGGACCTCAGACTCCATCTCTGAAAATGGAGCAACGGAGGCTCGTAGAGACCAAATTACGATGCACTGATTCCACGCCGTTACCAATACTTGGATATCAGTACTTTTTTTCAAACCCATACGATACCGATGCTTGTGGTGCGTTCCATTTATACTCGGAATTTTTGTACTTCCAATTGCATGCAGTAAATGGGCATCGGTTCTTGGTATCGGTGACCTTTAACGACCTTTTTTCTGCTTTCACGTTCTTCCACTTTCTGTGTTTCTCTCGGTTGCCACCAACAAAAACACTGAAACAAGCCGAGTTTGAGGAGAGCAAATGAGGTCGGGCGTTATGGAGAGTTTCCTTTCCACCAATTCTGAGCTTTCTCAAAAATGCGCACACAGAGCAGCTTCACGCCAGCACTCCTCCTCACTCTCTCTGTTCTTCACAAGTCTCCGCCCACCCTTAACCCCCCGCACACACACACACACACACTCCCTCCCCGCAGCTCGGCGACAATGTCATATTCAGAAGTCAAGGTCGGGGAGCGACAGGCTGCCGGTGGGCTCGGGGGGTCCCGCAGAGAGGAGGAGGAGGCGGAGGATGGAGGGACAGGAAGCAGCACAGGGGGACGCGCAGACACCAGAGGAGGAATCACGCTGAGGTGTTTGGAGAGTCCAACTTCTGTGCGCCTTTGTCTGGAAAACTGCTTTTAACCTCCCGAACTCGGCTTTCCCTCCTTCAGCCGCCAGTGAAACAAAATGTGAATTTCAAAACAGGCACCGAGGCTCAAAGTCTTTCCTTTTGCAGGGATTTCAAGGACTCACATTTCCTCCTCTTTGACTGGTCGCCTCCGGAACGAGCAACAATTTTCAGACTCCGACAGGAGATTCCAGCATCCAGTGTAGACTTCTGTTTTAATTTAATTTAATTTAAAAAAAAAAGCATTTCTTATTTAATTTTTTTATCTTTTATTGTAGTTAATTTCTTTATTTTTTTAAAATTTGTATTGTATTTTATTTTTATTTTCATTTCATTTTTTCATTGTATTCTATGTCATTTTATTTTTCATTTATCACCCTACATTGCTGAATTACATTAAACCATTATTCATTTTTCGTATGCACAAAAAGGTAACAAAATATTGAGACATTCAAAATTCCACTGAGGAGGAAATTCTACTCGAGGATAAAAATGCTAAACCCACAGAGCGGCACACAGCTGAGGTGGGTTTTCATCCAGGAGCTTCCAGCTGCATTTGCATTTAAAAAAACCACCACATAAAATGATCACAAGCGTTTGTTTGAAGTATAAAAGAAACTTTTTCCATTTCTACACACGTCAGATCAATAAGAGGAAGTTCCTTTTCTGTGCCGTGCCTGTAATTCTTCCGCCCATTGCTCTTGCCCCCCCCCCCGCCCCCCCCGCCCCAACACACACTTGTTATTTCAATGTAAAAGAGCATGTAATTACAACCTCACACTTCAATGCTCCACTTTTTTCTTTCTTTTTCCCCTGTTGCAGCAGATCAATAAGACGACCGTTTTCTTTCCTCCAGTAATTCGGTACATCCTCGGCGCCTCTCACCACCTCTTTGTGCTGCTGGTGTGGATTTGATTGGATTATTTTGCAGCTGCTTCTTCTTCCTTCATCCAGAGGGAGGGGACGGGGTGAATTAAAACCTGATAAACTGATTTCCATGATGGCGAGTCTTCTCAACAGATGTCTTTACTCGACTGCCATTTGACACAAATTATGACTGAGATTTTGAAACATCACAATGGGAAAATTAAAGGAGCATTGGCATTTTTTTTCAGAGGTTAGTGATTAAACCTACTTCATCTTGTAATTTAGTGATTTAACCTACTTCATCTTGTAATTTATAGGAATTCTTTTTCTCTCAATAATAGCATAAAAAACCCTCAATAATAGCTGGGAGCTGTGACAAGCCACGCCCACTCTAATTCCACTCCATTGGATCACACCTAGTATGTCTGCAGAGGCCACGCCCCCTGCAGACTGAATGTAGCTGGTTTTAAAAACATGTGGACTAGGAGCATCGCAATCTCCCACAATGCCGTGCGTGGTCTCCCCTCGGGTTCAGGTGAGGTGAGGGCGATGGGTTCAAGTCGTCTCTCGCCGGGGAACTCATCAGCCGCATTCAGCTCTCACAGCAAACCTCAATATTTCCATCCCGTCTCTCATAAAGGACGTTTGATTAGCCGCCGCCGCCGCCGCCGCTGCTGCAAGAATCGTCAGCAAATGAGGCTCAGGTGTGCAGGGAGGAAGCTGAGGTTTATAATCTGCAGCTCTGATGAACCTGCAGGAATCTGGATTGAGGACAGCGGCGGCTCACCTCGGCGCCGTCTCAGAAATGAGCTTTTCTCGGCGCCTCATCACCTCAAAAATCCTCCCAGTGGTTCCAGTCATGCGCCATTTGAAACTGGACATGTCACATAACAGATTTAAATGTAATTTGAGTTGAGTAAATTATAAGTTGAATGAAGAAAGTGTTTACGTGCACTCCCACCCAACAAACCCACGCCTCTTCGCCTCAAAAACCCTCCCAGTGGATCCAGTCGTGTGCCATTTGAAACTGGACTTCTCTACCATCTTTTTCCTCCCTTTATAACAGATGAAAACATTCTGACAAGAGAAACTTAAACCCAATTTGGCAGACAAAAAAAAGCATCAGGGGATCAAATGGGCAACTTCCCCCTTTGTTTGCAGCTCATTGCCTTAAATAAATGACCGTGTTGGCTGCTCTAATAGAAGATCTTTGTAACTGTGAAAGCACTACACTATTTGAAGCACTATTAATTCTCAGATATTCAGTCTTAATATTGAAAATTACATCTTTAATTGACAAAAAACGTAGCTGTTGAATAAAGAAAGTGTCTTACGCGCACTCCCACCCAACAATGATTCCTCTGTGTCTATCTAGTTGAAAAGGATCTCTGAAGTATTTCTCATTTTT
The DNA here is from genome assembly GCA_903171835.1 of Mullus surmuletus. Classification (NCBI taxonomy): domain Eukaryota; kingdom Metazoa; phylum Chordata; class Actinopteri; order Syngnathiformes; family Mullidae; genus Mullus; species Mullus surmuletus. Next base: position 53,794 of record CAESWR010000743.1, on the reverse strand, counting down.
TCCTCCGCTGGACGAGTCGGACAGACTTTTCCCGCGCGGAAAAATCCCAAACACGAAATGTCAGCCTGTCGTCCGGTCAAATAACCCCTTCTCCTCCTCCTCCTCCTCCTCCTCCTCCTCCTCCGCCCGACGAGCAAATGAGATTCAGCTCTGATATTTTCAGGGAAGGCGACGTTGACGGAGCGGCCGGGAGGAAACGCTCGGCCTTGAGAGAGACAGACAGAGAGACAGACAGAGAGAGAGAGAGAGAGAGAGGGCGCTAATCCTGCCGGATAATTGTGTTTGTTCAGAGCGACGGCAGGCAAACATCCTTCACGCAGCCTCCAACCTGCAATTTAATGTGAGGGGAGAGCAGGAGAGTGAAGGCGCGTGAGGGGGAATTCAAATTTCTTCCCCCCCCCAAATATGGCGCTCAGAATTAGAAAATGATGCTGGAAACACAAACCGCTGTCGTTGAGAATCGCCCCGATTATCTTCCTTTGATGTGATGTGACACAGAAAAAAAACTGACTTGGGCTCAGAGTGAATAAAGGAGGCAGGGAGCAAACATTTTAAGCTCAAATCTGAAGTATTACTTGAGTACTCAGACGGGGAAGTGGGCGTGGCTTAACCCTTGAGTTTCTCAATCGTCCCTCAGGATGAAAAATGTCCCCTCCCTAAAAACCGCTGTAAAAAATAGCATGTATTAATACCTTTTTCTACTTTAAATTAGTTAATCGTTTTAACCAACTTCAGCCTGAAATCTATACAACAAATGATGATGATTTGGGGGGATTTTAACCCTCTAAATGCAGGTCTGTTTATGTAACTCCACAGTATTGTAAAAGGAAAAAATACAAAAACTCGAATAATTTCCATAAAATGCAATTCAAGGAGGATTTCAATATTATTATTACAGCCTGAAATGGGTCAATGATGAGCAGCAACGCTGAATTGAAGGCAATTAATGAGGGTTTGTTTGTAGCTTAGCCATTTTAAGGCTAATTTCACAACGGACACCAGAAATTTTACATTACAAAGAAAATCAATATCCTTTAGAAAATAATTAGCTATTTTCAGCACAGCCAAAATGGCGTCCCATGACTTACGCTGATTTCTCATGTGGAGATTCAATGATCAGATGACGGATGTATTTGAAATCTAGTGAGGTGCTGTGATTCTAAATGAGAAGGAATACAAAGATTTCAAAAACAGGTGATACCTCGAACGAAGAATTCAAACTGAAAATCTTCCCTCAGTTTGAGATTTTGGAAAATTGAAGCCGATTGGTTCAAACTTTTGTTTCATTCGGGCGCTTCCACTCACTTCATATTCAAATCAAAACTTTCCAAAACTTTCCAAAGCGCCACACAAACGGCTGTGCTCTTTCAAACGTTGCTTTCTCTCACAGCGCCGGCACGTTTCCGGGGGACAAACGTGACTCTTTTTTTGCATAAGTTGAGCCTTTTTTTTTTCAAAGTAGGGGAAGGGGCTCGTAAATCTCGCAAATGACAGAGGAGGGGGGATCCGCTGCCCCCATAAATCACCCAAAGGTCAGCGGAGTGACGGAGTGGAAGATGTCTGTCTCCTCGGCGCCCGACCCGAACCGCGGCGGCAGCGTGAGTAATGGAAGCGAGGAGCATTAGTATGTGAGGGGGGCGAGGCGAGACCTTTAGAGAGGGGCCGGTTGTGCGGAGGCTCGGAGCCGGGCGGGGGTCTCTGCACACAGCCTACCCACAATGCACCTTGGATTTTCTTATATGTGTCTTATATGAACACTTTTGTACACTTCTCTGCAAAAAACACCAAAAATTGGGATTTGTGCGTTCTGGATTGCGACATTTATTTATTAAAAACACTGACAACAAGGGGGCGGAGCCAAACACCAGGAAATTAAACTCCAGAGTACAAGGAGGGGGCGGGGTTAGCAGGAGTAGGAATTTGTTGACCTTGACTTGAAAAGCAAAGGAAGACAACTTTAAACCACACACACATACAAACCCACACTCTCTCTCTCTCTCTGGTATCACACACCCACCTGAGGAGGAGACCCCACCTCCTTATATGGGCACGTCGGGCTCACTACCAGTTGCATCCACTGGCGTCAATGAAGGGTGGGCGGAGCCTCCGATATACCTCTTACCTTAGATGTCTATAATTATTTATCTCCATGTTTAAAGTCAAAGATTTTTTTTTTGTTTTATTTCCAAAGAGAATTAAAAAAAATATTTTATTTACATTTTATTTATTTTTTTATCCATTTATCTATTCATTTATTATTTATTTATTCTATATATTCTATATATTTCTCTTTCTCTAGTGGTTTATGATTTTTTTTTTTTGCATTTTCTAAATGAAATATAATTAATTCTAATTTTTGAAAAAATAAAAAATTCAAACAGGTGAGCGTTTAACAGGATTAACACGCTGACACACCTGCGGCTTCACACCACACACACTTCAGTTACCTCCACAACGACAAACCCAGCGCCCGGCGGTTCCTCATCCCAACCAGGAAACAATATTGTCCTTCAGTGTTATTACTGCCGAGAGTTCAAACAGAAATATTACATAAATCATTTATGAGCTGTTATGGAGCAAGACCAAGGTGTGTGTGTGTGTGTGTGTGTGTGTGTGTGTTTTGGTAATAAGCTCCAGTTGCCCTTCAAGCCATATTGTTTCTCAAAGCCTCCTCTCGCACTCTCTCCTTTTCTCTTCCTCCTCCCAGCCGTTTCCAAACAAAAGTGGGAGTGTGTTTGAATGTAAATGAGAGCGATGAAGGCGTGAAAATGGGAAAAATCCGCCACCTCGGGGATCGAACTGTTGGGCTCAATAAGACGTGTGAGAGCGTAACGGTGGGAAGACACCCGGAACTCGCTCGTCCGAAGCTCCGGAGAATCTAATGTACTTAATTTTACAACGTTTCTAGCATTTTTACCTGTTTTTAGCCTCATATATCGTTCTCAGCATCTTTCCCTGTCACACTTGAACCAGGGGCGGAGCTATGGGAGGTCGGAATTCCGAGTTGGAAGTTTCATTCCCTCACTCCTCTGATATTCTGTTTATGCGGCGCTTCTGATTCGTTTTTGTGGTTGTAAGGACAGTATTTTTCCACTTCTTTACCTGGAAATGCTCTTGTCGTGTAATTTTAGTGTTCCGTGTGTTATGTGGGAACTACAAGCCATGTAACAGGAAGTGTGACGTCATTCCCAGCTCCGAGCTCCGACTTCCAAGGAAAATGGAACGCGGCACATGTCACGATGGTGACAATGGAAAAGGAAAGTAAGTTAGTAAAGTCATCAAACTGCAGAAAGTAAATGATTTCACCGGCACTTCCTGTTGCCAAGACGCCCCACTGAACTCTGGGAGCTGCAGTTCCAACCCCAGACTCCTAGAGTTAAAGAATTAAAGCCCGTCACTCCGTGCATCTTCCTCTTCAGACGTCTCGGCGGCCGGCGCGCTTCGTTCCGTTTTAAATGTCAAAGCTTGGCTCGCGGGGTTTAACTCCCACATTTGATGCCGAGATCCTCCGTCCCAGGGCCTTTTTGGGAAAACGTCCAATTAGCCGCTCGGCGGCGGCCATAAAGAGCAAACGATGAAAGACAGACTTGTTACCTGGCTCCGCGTTAAGACAGTGTTAAGGGTGTTTTCCGCTGTGTTTTCCTTTAATGATATTGGCATTTCGGTGCTGCTAGTGGCCTCCCGATTTGTGAAACCGGACTTTTTCATTCTCACTATCGTCACAGTTTCTCTCTCAAGGGCCGATTCATGCAAATTAGCTCGTCCTGCGTGTTAAGTTTCACTGTCATGTCACGTCATGCTTTTATTTTGGCGATCATCACTCCCTGGTGTCCTGGTTCGCCCCTCTGTCTGATTACCTGCACCTGCCCCTAATGACTCCCACCTGCCCCTCGTTGTCTCCCCTCCCAGGGTGTATTTAGTCGGTGGCTGCGCTCCAAATCACATCCCACCCTGCTGCTCAGCGTGCCGGGAAAAGATGGAGTATTTTTAGCTCCAAAAAAAACAACATGCTGGAACTATTTCCCCTCCCTTTCCGCCTTCCTGAAGGATGTGGCCTCGCAGTAATACGAAGGGAGGGGAAAATAGTGCCGGCTGATGCGACGGTCTGGAGTTGTTGTTTTGCATGTGTGGTCAGCTGACGGCTCTCGCCCGTCGTCAGATGTCCTCGGTCCGGCTCGTTTGTCGTGCCGACCGTTATCTAATGAATCCACTCGCCGTCGTCCCCCGAAACACTGATTTCTTCATCTCATTGTCATCCGTCTTCTTGCCCCAGAGGCTGCAGGACGGACCATTATTCTTCCAGTCTGCGTGTTTGTGTGTGTGTGACTGTGTGTGTGTGTGTGCTCCAGCAGTGTTTGGTTTGCTTGACTGATCTTAATAACTTTGCAACAGAAGCGCACATCTATGCATCACTCACAGCAGGAGTGTGTATGTGTGTGTTTCAATGCTCGGTTGGCAGCTTTTTCTTCTTGCTGGGGCTGCTGATACACACACACACACACACACACACACACACACACACACACACATGCTCTATAGGCGGAGGAAACAGCATCAAGAGATGGAGTTGTCGGATGTTTAGGAGGTTTGCTCTCCGTCTGCAGCCGGAATCTGCTTTGCTAGTCAATATAAAATCTTTGAAGCCGTTCGGAAGATTCGCAGAATCAGTTTTGTCACATTTGAAAGTTGGAATATTTTGAGGTGAAAATCTGTTTGCAGGAAAAAAAAAAAAAACAGTTTCAGATGATCATTTTCAGGGGAAATAAGTTGGAAAATTCTTCAACAAGAAAGTGGGAATATCTTCAAATAAATTGACATTCGGTGTCACAGCACTGCAGGCAAGAGACAGACGTGCAAGTTTGAGACAAATTTGTAATTCTCCAAATATTTTCAGGGGGGAAAAAAATCTTTAATCTTCTTGAAAATAATTATTTGAAAAATGTAAAACAAAAAATAAATTCTAAAATGAAATAAAATAAATAAAACAAATACAAATTAAACAAAAGTAAATATGTCAGAAATTATTATTATTATTATTATTGTTATTATTACTATTATTATCATTATTATTGTTATTATTATTATTAAATGCATATAGCATATTTTAAGCCATGACATCTCAGGGTGCATGTTTGTGATTTTTTTTCCCAAGATATCTATCTACAAAGATATCTATCCACAAAGATATGTATCCACAAAGATATCTGTCCACAAAGATATCTATCCACAAAGATATGTATCCACAAAGATATCTGCAGTTAAGGTTCTGCTAATTAATCGTGATGTTTGAGTCCCGGCAAAGGTCATGCACGGCAGCAGCAGCCTCCTAAATCTCACTGATGTGAACGTTAAAGATGCTCCGGGTTACAAACGAGCTTCTTCGGCAACACTTATCACATTTCCCGCAGACAAACCGACAAAAACCCGGCAACTCCTCTGAATGCGGCCCGTCCCTCCGCCCGCGCTCGCCTTCAGGCGATGTTTTATTACGTTGTCGCGTTGTCAGAGGCTTCATCATCGGTGCAGTCGGATCTCGCCGCCGCTCTGCAAACAGTTTAATCTTTGCGGCGGTGTGAGGAGTCGTGGGGGGGG
>CAESWR010000743.1:34195-45899 GCA_903171835.1 Mullus surmuletus | reverse complement strand
CACCTTTTTTTTTTTTCAGGCAAATGAGAAGATGTTGTCAATTTTTTTTTATCACAGATGAACAAACTTTTGGATCCTCGCTGTGCTGCCGTGTGATTGGCCGGCTGTAAACGCGATGTCACAGCGGTCCACAGTTAGCAAGTTAGTGTGAGAGGCAAAGGTGCACTTTTTCAGAGATGCTTTGGGTTCTCGCGGCCGCTTGGAGGTATCTTGGGGTCACGTTGGAGGGCCCGGAGCCCCGGTTTGGGAAACTCTGAGCAACAAAAGCTGGTTGTAGATGAGGAAGCTCAAACAGCTGATGGAATTTGTCGCCGTGGCGATGATACCACTTCCTGAATCCTTGTTGTTTGACTGTAAAGGAGTCAGAACTTTTGAAGTGTTTCTTTGTCAGCAGCAGAAAAAAGGAGTTATTTTTCCCTTTTCCTGTGTGTGTTGTGTGTGTGTGTGTGTGTGTGTGTGTGCGTGTGTGTGATGTTTGTAAGTTAATGGAGGTCAGAGGAGGTAACAGGCGGGGCTCCATCCATCAGTTTGAAGGTTTATGTCTCCTCACTGCTTCCTCTTCCAGTCGACGGGTTTTAATGTCTCCAGCCCCCAAATGAAGAGCTGTTATCTGATGACTGGTTGCCAGGTAACCGAGTACTTTTGGACCATTAAAGTTTGGAGATGGAGCTCATTGTCCGGCACAGTCTGTATTTTTTTATTAAAGCGCCCCAGTCAAATGTGTCTCTGCAGGTTTCTGCTAATGCGATTCCAGTTTTATAGTTCCGCTTTTACTTTATGAGCTTAATTTAGACTTTTAATGTTCTTTTTTATGTGTGAGCCTCCTTTATTGCTAACTGTTTCTGCAATGTTTTTATTAAGTCTGTAAACTCAATCTAGGAAAAGTGCTAAATAAAGAGGAATTTGAGTTGACGAAGATCAGAAGATTTCATTTCCTCTTTTATGAAATTTCAGGGACGTAATGAGTAAGTCTTGGTTTCACTAACTCTGGAAAGTGTGCTGTTATAACCACACAAACAGGACAATAAATCTATTATTTATCATCATTAATTGATTTATTTATTCAGTTAATTCATGTATTTATTATTACAGCAGCTAATAATCATATTCTCCACAGAGAATTCTTATGAAGTAACTGATTCTTTTCAATCAAACAAAACACACGATCTAAATAAGGAGTTGAAAAAGGAAAAAGCAAAGACAAACGAGAAATAATTCAGCTATTATTGTAACTGGGGTTTGATTAATTAGGCTCAGCCTTACTACCTAATGAGGAGCACGCACTCGCGCACACACACACACAGACAAAAGCACGTTTGATCAATAAAGGCATATTAAAGGACAATCGAGTAGGGAAATTAAAGATTTAATTAGTCAGCCAGGGCGGTTTTGGTTCAGGCTGATCGACCCTGACCAGATTTATGTTCCTAATCAATAACATCACGGGAGGCCTGCTGTTAAATATACGACCCCATTTATGTGCTTATCAATAACAAAGTGCTGCGCTCGGCTGTGTATGATCACTCTTAAATACAAGAGTTCCAAAACACTTCCAGGTTCAATTACATGAATCCATTAATTAGACTGCGCGCTGCATCTGGCAATTAATGTGCTTTTAATTAAATCATTACAGTAGGTGAACTTTAAGGCTGCTTATACTGTCTGTAAAGGATGCCTCCAAAGTCCTCACGGTGCTTTCAATGCTCTAGTAAATGTAAATGTAATAAAAAAATGATTCTCCTGAGTAACATTAATCATTATTTCATGTTTGATTACTATGAGAAAATATACAGTTGTTGAATTCGTCAACAATTTCTCTCTCCTCCAGGTCAGTGAGTGGACGTCAAATATAAATAAAAGTGTTTAGAATGTGCACTCTAAGATGGGATCCACAGCTCATTAAATCTGCTGCATGTCTTTACTGCTAAAGTATTTATCCAACATAAAATCAAATTAGTCTGGAGCGTGAAATCCAATACGAAATGGCCCTGAATGTAAAAGCTCACCAAAAATATAACTGCTTAATAAAATGAAATATTGATGTATAAATGTGAAATCTATACTAATAGTGTAACTCTGAATGCGATTTTTCTTCATCACTGAACCTCCTGTCAGTTTCTTATCTGCTGTCTTCCAAGTACCTCGACACACACACACACACACACACACACACAGCTTGTACATCCTTAGTAAAGACATTCATTGATACAAAATGTTCACTAATATCAACTTTATCTTCATCATATTGTATTTTATTATTATCAGATTACATCCAGATGGAGGGCAGAATATAAAATAGCACTTCAGACTTTTTTGCACAACTTTCCCGTCTCCTTTCGCCCCAATAATCCCTCGTGTGAGACAAACAGCAGAGAAAGTCGATAACAACTGAAGGCAATTTAATATGTAGAAGGAAAAAAAAACAAGAAAAAAAAAAGAAGCAAACAAAACAAGTTGACAAGTTCAGTCAAGAGAAACATCAGCACTTAGAAATGTTAACTTTGCTCATAATATTATTGATGCATAACAAGCAAGATCGAACCAAAACTCTTTTTTACAGCAGGTTTCTTAATTAAAGCTTAAAATTCAAAACAGCTCGCAGCCTGAAGATTAAGCGAAGGATCCTGATTCAAAAAATGTCTCAAACAAAATGATGTAATAAAATGTCAAAATAATGATTTAATATTTGTAATAATAATAATGATAATAAAGCGTCGCCTACATCCTCGCCTGCTCCAAACGCTCACCGCCAAGAGCCAGAAAATGACTGTATATAATCGCATACATTAGGATGCAAACACTCCCACAGAAACACTGAGTCGATATGACGCGCCTCAAGATTTAATTAGAACAAACAAAACAAAAGAAGCTGTTCATTCAATAATGCAGCTTGTTGCTTAAGTTCTGGAAATTGGGATCCTTCGCTGTCGAAATGTGCGCGTTCCTGCGGGACGTCAAACTGGGACTCGCGGTACTCGAGTCGACCCTGCGAACGACGAATGAAAGGCTTGAAATCAGAGGAAAACAAACGTCACAACTTTCTAAACATCACTTTTCTAAGATAATAAATCAGTCAGAAGAACTAAATTTGAAATTAAGCTCATGCTGCTGTTCTGTTAGAGTTAATCCAGATTTGTCACAAACCCTGATTGGTCCCTGAGTGCATCACCACGTTTATTTGAGATTTACCAGGAGCTGGACGGCTGAGAATGTCCACAAAGACGTCACCTGGTCAGGACAGCAGGTCGTTGCCCGCGGCGGCAGCGTCCTCCCCCGTCTCCAGCGCTCTCCGGACGTTCTGCCAGAAGACCCCCTTGCGTTGGCGCGCCTGCGGCCAGCTCAGGTAGGTGCGTCGCTTCACCAGCTTCCGCATGCGGTAGTACGGCGACAGCTGCCGCACCGGAATCTGATCCAGGAAGAGCAGGATCAGCACGTCCTTCTTCTCGTCAAACAGGCGGAAGCTGCAACGAAATGCACCAGCAGCCTGGATGAGGAAGTCAGCAGCCGCATCGGGATGAACCGTTTAAAGGAATAGTTTCGGACATGCAGTTGTATTGAGTTGAGATCCTCACCATTAGCGTCCCATGGGCGGAGTTCTGGCCCTTTTCGGTGTTGCAGAAAGTAGTTCCGTCTAGTTGCTGGGGTCATGCGGATAAAGCGTTTTACTCCACAACAACATGCGTTCAACAGAGTCATCCTCTTGGCCATAAAAAAGTCTGACCTCGCAATTTCATCATTAGCTGTTTCACAGTGTTTACATGGTGAGAAGGAGAGCGCTTCAACGCGTCTTCTCTCGCGTCGCAGCGCTCTCCTTCCGCTGATGGAAAGATGTGTTCAGTGATACAAAGGGAGAGAAAATAGTACCGGATGATTGCAAGGTCAGACTTTTTTGTGGGCAAGAATTCTTGATGCAAATGGATTTTTCTTTTGAACGCATATTGTGTTTTGGAGCAAAACGCTTTATCCGTGTGAGTCCAGCAACTAGAACTACTTTCTGCAACACCGAAACTGCGAAAGAACTCCGCCCACGGGACGCAGTTGGGGGAAAGTCACTGGTGATGAACGACGGTGATGGTGAGGATCTCATACAACTTCTTGTAAAAAAATCCGAACTATCCCTTTAAAACTGATGTGAGAGATTGTGGTTGCAGAGGACGACGGAAAGTGGCCCCACCTGGCCATCTGGATCTCCCTGGAGCACCACTCACTCTGCAGGTATCGCTGGGTGATCACGCAGATGGTCTTCCTGCTGCCGTAGATGGCGTCCGTGATGTTCTCTATGATGGGCTTTCCTGCACACGAGCAGAGACTAGTTGAGTAAAACCTAACCTCTGAGATTAGCTTCATGCCAAACCTGAGGAAATGGTGACTAAGAAAGGGCACCTGATGTCAAGGAAATTGCCTTCCTCTTTGAAGCTTTCTTTGAAACCATAAATTGGCTAATTGGTTGAGTGATGACAAACGATTCAGCGATAGAACGAACGGCGTGTACGCCTTTCTTTGGCCATAAACACTTGCTATGACATTCTGTTAAGGCGAAACATACTGAAGAAGCATTCAACCGTCACTTGAGCTATTTTACTTCTTCCGCCCTAACAGACTTGTGAAGGTTCAATGATTTGGGTTGTTTAACACGAGGCAGCCGACTGATAAGATCTCTTCTCATATTTAGAAATCTCTGAAGTATGATGTGAAGAAACAAGAGCGGGCAGTTCCTGTTTGTTGAGATGAGCATCAGTGAATCCAAAGCTGAAAAAAAAGAGGATGTGAAACTGCTCTTTGTATTTTCACAGTATACACTCTGCACCCAAAGAAAATATCTGACAGGAAGCAGACAACTACCTTTCTATGAGCGTGAACTGGGACGCTTGAGTCGGTTGACCTGCAAATGCATCAATGGTATGATGGTAAAACAAATGGTGAAACACACCTGGTTGGAAGTCCCGGTGGTGCAGACAGAGCTTCCAGCCCTGCTCTCCCTCCAAAACTGGGAGCAGCTCCTCATAAACCCAGGCCTCGTCCTGGACATTGTAGGAGACGAAGGCGTCGTAGCGGTGAGGCGCCGTCTTCCTCCTCCTGCCGTCGTAGAGGAAGGCCAAAAACAGGTTGAAAGCGTAGACAAACTGCCACCGCAGAAAATGGTAGGTGAGGGATGTGACGAGTAGCAGCAACACCAGACAAGTGTTACCGAGAAAGAAGTAGTAACTGGTGTCCTCCCAACAAGACATGATGTCAAAATCCAGCAAATTCTTCCCTTGTTCGGCTACAGGGAAGGAGCAGGTGTACTGGTAGGCTTCGACAACTTGGGTCCGATTGTTCATCTTCACCCACTCTATGAATCCGGCATTGTCGCAGTCGCAGGTGAAAGGGTTGCCAGAGAGGTCCAGGTATCGTAGCGCTGGGAGAGACTGCAGGATTGTCTGGTTGATCACGGTCAACTCATTGTCGCTCAGTTTCAGCCATTGGAGCGAGGACAGGTCTGCCTGGGCCAGGAAGTCCAGACACTTGAGCTTACTCCCCGACAAATCCAGGACTTGCAGATCTGGGATCGGCTGAAAAAGTTCTGGCTCCAGATCTGACAAGTCCGTCATCCCGATGGTCAGTCTCTTGAGTTGGGGATTGAACTGAAATGTGTCTCGTGGTGGTGCAGAAATATAGATGTTTACAGCCGTGAAGTCCTCTAAATGCCTCAAAGCCCTGAAGATATTCTCTGGTACATCAAAGGGGAAGCCAAAGTGAAACCCCTGGCATATTACTGTTAAATGTTTTAAATATTTTAAACGATGGAGAGCTTGAGCTGAGAGTGAATTAGAACTTCTGACACCAAAATCAGTGTTAAAATAGACTGTTAGATTTTCCAACTGCTTCAATTTCATCAAGTTATTGTTAAACTCAAGTGGAAGAGATATACTAAGATTCCCAAGGTTGTCAAGTCCCTCAAAAACATTACCTTTTAGCGTGTTAATGTGTTTTGATGTCAGGGCCAAATATTTCAAGGAGCCTAAACCTTTAAAAACCCCCTTTTTAAGAATGATCATCTGGTTCTCACTCAAATCCAAGAACTCAAGGTTTGGGAGGCTCATCTTGAAGGCATCTCCAAATGACCACACCAGGTTGGAACTCAAGTCTAGAATTTTTAGATCCCTGAGGTTTTCAAAGACACAGTGTTCCAGTTGAGAAATGAAGTTATAGTTCATGTAGAGTTCTGTCAGATTTCTTGTGTTTGCAAATTCCCCACAACGCAATGCGGCAATGGAGTTCCCAGATAGATCCAGAATCTTTAGAGAAGACAGATTCCTGATGTCTTCCGGCACTTTAGTGAGGACGTTGCCGGACGCTTTAAGGTATCTTAGGTGTTTCATCGCTTGTAGTGAGCCTTTCGATGGATCAGTCATGGCCGTCATGGACAAATCAAGCTCATACAGCTGAGAGCAGTTTGCAAGCTTTTCACTTATATTGGCAACATGGTTGTAATACAGATCGAGTTTCCTAAGTGTCGGGATGCTGCAGACTGTTTCCAAGAGACCTTTGTTGATCAGGTTCCCCATGTAATTAAGTGTTAGAAACTCTAGCGAGTCAAGATTCTCCAGGACTTTTTTCATCTCATTATAAGACATCATATAATAACTCAAAGTCAAATTTGTTATGCTGTTCAGAAGGGCCTTGTTGGGTATGTCCCACACTAACCCTCCATCACGACGACAACGAGCAATGTCTAAAAGCTGAAGGTGAGGAAATATTGGTGTTGTGATGCTGAACTTGTCCAAAGTATTATCAGATAAAATTAATTTCTTAACACTTGATGGCACATTCAACAGCAAATCTTTGGTCTGAAAGTCCTTAAATAGGTTGCAACGGACGTTCAGTTCCTGGAGATTGGGTATCCCAAATACGGGCCGTAAGTCAGCAACCTTTTGAAATTTGTTTGAATCAAGTATCAGAGTTTGTAACCTGTCAAGGGAGTGAAAAGCAGAAGAATCAATGAAGGTTATGATGTTGCTTCCTACATTCAGCATGGTTAGGTTGGACAGACCCAAAAACATATTTGCCCTCAGTTGGGTGAGTTGGTTGAGGTTCATGTCCAGCTTCTCCAATGCTACCAAATCAACAAATGATCCATCGTCGACATGAGAGATTTTGTTTGAAACCAGCCACAAAATCCTCAGCTTGGACATGAAACTGAAATCATCTCTGTTGATGCGTTGTATGTTGTTGCCCCGGAGATTCAGAAGGTTCACACGTCTGGGGATGTCTTTGGGCGCCTCGACAAGGTGATGTCTCGAGCAATCCAAATGAACATCAGCTGAGGGATCTTCGAAATACTCTATCGTACAGTTTTTCAAAGAGTAGGCCAGCAAAGGGTTGAGATGGGACAGAAGTACGTGCAAGAACAGCCATACTGGGCACCAAGTACCCATCCTCGCATTAGCAACGATTACAGTAGCGTAAGGGGGAGTTCCTGTAAAGAACACAAAAAAACCCATAATGACTACAAGGAAGAAATATTGCACCAATGCCAAGGATGAACAGCTAACCTGTCCTTCCTACCATCTCCCATCCAACCACCCGTAGACATTCTGCTCTCTACACGTTGCACGCGGCTTCCAGTCACGTAGTTCAGTTGCTCTCTGTTGTATCTATTTTTGACTGGCATGCCTGCTCCTATAGACCTCTTTATGCGACTATGTTGGTCATGCCATCCTTCTTTATGCGACTATGTTGGTCATGCCATCCTTCTTTATACAACTATATTGGTCATGCCATCCTTCTTTATGCGACTATGTTGGTCATGCCATCCGTTCCATTGGACCCTGGTTAATTACTGTGGGTGTAATGGTCTATTAGTGTTGCGTAAGACAAAGAAACAATTGCCTGCCACTTGCAACCCATTGCATTGTTAACAACATATAGATATATGTCCCTGTCATTGAGATACTATCAGCACCAAGGGGCATAAATATATATATTCTCCATTTAGCTAGGGGTTGGTGAATGGGAAATCTGAGAGTAAAGTGGTGTAAACCAAGTGCAAAAAAAAAAGATGGAAATTTACTTGACATTGAGTGACAGTAGACACCATATCCAGGCTGTGTGATGACTCAGTAAATGGGCAAGGCGTCGCCTCGTTGCCTGCTCAGAGTTTTGCAGAGATGTTGCTAACAGAGGGGTGACAGCACTGCAGATAACCCCCCCCAACACCACCACCACCACCCCTCGCCCACACCACCACCACCAACAACTCTGCAGAAAGGCAATGTGGGAAAAAAAAGACAAAAAAGACATAAGCCTGCCATCAAAGCCTCTTCCTGAGTTTGACAGATACTGTGGCCTATTTATTTTTTCATGATGACAGCTCATTGTGCCATTTTCTTTTCAGTAATGAAGCTCTCTGCACACTAGAGCACGGAGCTAAAAAATCTGATGACATCAATACATAGTGAGGGTGTTGGTGCTGGGAGGCAGGTGAGGACGGCCGGTTAATTTTAGAGCTCCGCTGGCAAGGCTTAGGGCAGCAATTGATCACCTTTTAACAGCGCGATTCTCACCACATATGCGACATTGTGGACTTAACACGTCCTCATTGCTTTTCCCGGTTCGACAAGTCAAAATGTTGCGGCGACAAATAAGGGAATCCGTCAGATTTTGGTGCTTGAGGAGGCAGAGGGAAGCGTGTGAGTGGCAGCATTAATAGTGTTCACAACCTGCGGCGCCACATGAATTTCAGATTAGCTGCAGAAGATATGACATGTTGATTAAATATGTTTGATTCAACCCGCTGATTTTTACACCGTATTTTTATCGAGGAACTTGACAAAAACACATGAGACCCTCATGCGAAACCCTTGAAAGTTATTCAAATGCAATTGCTCATACACTTCAGTTATTGTCACTCTGATTACATACATTTGCATTTTCTCCCATTTCTCACAAAACGAACGGATAAAACCCATACCTTTATGTTCAAAGCTGAGCCTCGTAGATTATTTGGTAAAGTTCCAACATGTGTAGATAAATAGATGTTTCAAATACTCACAGTCTGAGCGTGACATCTTATCTGCAGAGCCCGACACTGAGGCGGCGCTTTTTGGAGAAGTGAAACGACGCAGCCAGTCAGTCACCCAGTCAGGTGGTCAATCACCAGATCTGATAACATTAGCTCGCCTCTATTAGGCATTCATCACTTTTATTTCACCGCCACCATGACAAGCATCCATCACACGCCAACAAAAATAAAATGAAATAAATGTTCCTCTAAACAGAAGTGTCACGGCGGCAGGTGTTGGCGCTGACGGATTGCCGCGTCTGTCACGGCTTAGCGATGCTGACAGAGTGCGAATGAGCTGCTGTTAGTCTGATTTAGGTGCCGACGGAGAGCTGATAAATAAGCACGGATAAACAAATCTGATTCTCGGCAACATAACCTTGATCTTTAAGAAATAAGATGAAAATATTGAACAGTGTCGTGGATATGACTCCATTACAGGATAAACACATTAAATCCCTTGTATATCGGGGGAGAATGAGTCCCTTGTTTATACTGTAGGATAATCACATTTCTATAAATCCACATTTTGCTGAATATTTTCTGTCTCAACTCGTTCTTTGCTGCCTATTTTTTTTCCCTCTTCACTGATAGGATCGTGACAAACTGCCGCTTTGAAACCGGCCACCACTGACAGGTGATAATTACAACTGTCCTGTCGCCTTTTCTTCTTCTTTCTCTCCGTCATTAAAGTGAGACTTGCTAATTATCCCTCCGTCCTCCCACGGCTTTCATCTCCATTAGCTGCTTCCGCTTCTTCTCTCTTTTTTTTTTTCAAATTTGCTCTTCTTTTTTTTCCTTCTCCCTCCTTTTTGCACCAAGTTCAGACTTGCAAATGAAGCCTCCTGTCATGGCTTCCCACTGGGGGCTTCTGGGTAACGCAGTTCAAAGAGACAAGGAGCTGACAGAAGTCTAAAGTGCCTTTGTCGTACAAGTGTGATTTTTTTTTTTTTCTTTTTGTCTGACTTCAAAGTCGGTGTTGTCGTTGTGCGAGTCTGCTCTTATGTGGGGTTTTATTTTTAAATGACTTTGAAATTACATATTGTGGCGTCAGTGTGAAAGATCTAACATTTGTCAGCAGTTTTTACATAATGCTTCCGTAATATCAGATTACATGATAAAAAGTCATCATAGCATTGATATAAAAAACTTAATTGCTTTTTTGTCACACAAAGATAATTAAAGGTAGAAGATGTTTTAATGTTATTTGACCTTTTTCTGCCCTTTTTTTCCTCTGTTGTGACAAAAAAAAAACACTCAGACGTTGTGATTCGCATTGTTTTGTTAATGGATGGAACGACACGACAACCTCACATCTCCCGCTTCGCCCCAGCTCTGGATTTCCCAGCGATGTCGCTGCGTTAGATATGCGCATATTCATGAGGTTGAATATGCTGATCAGCATCAGGTTACACTCTCAGCTGGAGGTCACACTCTTATGGCTTCCCACAATCCTCCAGGGAGTCCATCTGCCCATTAAACCCACACTTCAGAGCTGGCAAAGGGTGCGTTAAGTGCTAGAAGATGAACACGTGTGCATCAGAGAGAGAGAAAAAAAGGCATAATGACAAGAGAGGGAAGGAAAAAAAACGTTTTTAATGCCCGTCGTTGAGCGGTGGTTGAAGAGCTGTTGTTTCCTTGGTTGGGTGACTTCATTGCAAGGCGACAAAGTCCAGGCATCGAGAGACGTCAGCAAAACTCTCACTTCCTGTCCACATTGTTCTTCCAAACCACATCCCCAAACCTCAACAGGTTTGTAGGCCAAACCAGGTGACCTTTGCCGTCCAACAATCGGCTGAGGATTGTCTGTGACTGTGTGTGTGTGTGTGTGACTGTGTGTGTGTGTGTGTGAGCTGATTGACTTATGCAATCAGATATGAGCACAGATTGTTCCGAGACTCTAGATGGTCTCTGAGCAATCTATTCAATTATCACACACATACACGCGCGCACACACACACACGAACAGATATTTTCATCACCTCCAGCCTGGTTGTCATGCTTAGAAAAATGAACTCCCAGCAACACGCAACACGCTGCGCAACTGACATCAGACACGGAAGAATTATGTTCCCGTTACCGAGTGAAATCATGTGTTTGTCAGAGCGTAGAAATCATTAGTTTGTGGGGATCCAATCACCCAAAGCGGCTTTGAAAGCCTACAGAGATGTCAGGATTTTGCATCTGGTGCTGCTTCTCTGCAGGTTTCAGGGGGCGGAAATGATTTCAGATGGTTTGTTTGGTTCAAGGTTGTTGGTCAAACAAATACTTTGAAGTGACACGAGTCTGATTTGTAACTTTCCCCACGACCCGCCCTGTGTTCTTACCTTCTGCCTTCGCTTTGAGCATAAATGTTTGGGGAATAAGCGCTGAAAGGTGTGGAAGATTCTGCATCCCAGCATGCAACACAAGCTATTTACCTTGAATGTGAAGCGTCAAACCGAGTGATGAATTGTACTTTCCCGGCCGCGCCGTACATCAAGGGGTCCCGCGGGGTCGCTTTGCTTGAAACGAATGTCGACTCGCACGGCGGCGGTCCGAAATAAACGAGATGAAACGCCGGGCGGCCGCTCTCTAAATGGCTGCAGATTGACAGGAATGCTTCTGTTCATTCGCGGGAGGGGGCGGGGGGGGGCGTCCAACATGGCCGCCGCGGCGGAG
>CAESWR010000743.1:0-11384 GCA_903171835.1 Mullus surmuletus | reverse complement strand
TTTTTTTTTATCTCTTCAGTTCATATCTCGTTCGTGTCTTCCTGAAAGAGCTGGAACTCATTACTGCGCTGTCAGCTGCTGTAGGGAAGGAGAACATTCCTCCAAGTGGCTTTCATTTAAGTTTAGGTTATAGGTTCTACACCACTCAGCCGCAACGCCAACGGTGTGTCATGTTCCGGGGACGTGTTTGACAAGTTTAAGTTTTTCGGTCACGTTGTGAGGACATCATGTGATTCTTCACCTACATCGAAAAGACACGTCGGAATGTGAAACCTACATCGCGAGTCTATGTCACTCTTCATGTACATTATCTTCTCCGACGTTACAGGGAGTGATGTTTGCCCTACATTGTGAGGACATTCATGTCATTCTTCACCTGCATTGTAGGGACACACCTGGTTGTTTTAGCATGAGATTATACACTTGCATTGTGGGGACGCAACGTTGTTATTCACCTACTTTGGAAGGACAAGTGGGATTATTCATCGACATTTATATCATCACATTGACATCAAAGCGTCTGAGAGGTTAAAAGCGCTCAGCAATGTTAGTCTTTTAACAACTGAAAAGAAACCTTGAAGCCCCAAAAGTCTGGAAACGTGTTTGTTGTTCTCATGCTAAATCACTTCTGCAAATCCTCTCATGTTCGCGGAGTTGCTTGCACAGGTGTTGTTGTTTACCAACCGCATTTGTTATATATATCGGCTGCGCAATTACTGCTTCCAGACTGCACAGTAAGGCCAGGTGTTCCCCGGGAAAACAGCTTTGGTGGAGGTGGTGACTGTGAATAAGTGGTCTGTTTGTCTTGTCAAACCCCTCGTACTTACACATTAACAGCAGAATGATGTGAGAATCGTCTGTTGTTTCTGAAGATGATTTCTCCGCGCGTCATTTTTCAATCCTTGTCAAACTTCACAAATCTCTTCCGCTGAATTTCAATGCGAGATTGGAGGTTATAGCACCAAATATGTCTTTTAAAAGCATTTTTAATACTCTGAGTTTTACTGCTTGCTGGCTGCAGGTCTTTGTCGGCAGGTGGAGCTCAGTGGGTTTGAGCTCTCACGGCTCCATTAGTCCCACATCTAAATGGCCGTGCTGTGCGTTAACGGAGCTCGTTTCCACAGGATGGCATCGACGCCTTTAATTATGACCCGTTTACGCAGCTCGGGGGGGGAATGCGGCGGCGCTAAATTGAAACGAGGCGTCTCTCTCGGCCCTCCTTTCCGAGCTGAATGAGAGAGCAGAAGGGAAGAGGAAGCGGGGCGATCTGTGGGTGCGAAGGAGGCGCCTCACAATTCCACGGAGATAAACACGAGGGCACGGCTTGAGATGATCAATTCAGAGTATGTAGGCAGAGCCGCAGGCCATCTTTATCTGCCGGCGTCATCAAAGCACTTTTGTGTTACGCTGCCGGCCCGACCTGAGAAGTAAAACACGGGGTTTCAAGACAAACAGAAGAGGAACAGAGGAGGTAGATCTCCAAACAAAACCCTGCGAGCAACAATGTTGTTTCCCCAGATACGTTCAACCACAGACCTTCATTGGATCCACCTTTGCCTCGTTGATGGTGCAAGACGACCAGCTGAGGTCATTAAAGAGTGAATGGATTCTTATTTGCTGTATGAAGGATTTCAATGATTATATCATCAGATCATATCATCAAATCATCTGTGAACTAACGTAGATGGTGAGGAAGATGCATGGATGGGTTTCCGTCTCCACCGGCTTCATGTTCTCACTCCGGAGGAAACCTGACAGACTCGACAGCTGGTGGCGAAGTGAAGAACTCACATTTTTAGCCAAAGTTTTAACCTCCGTCTGATCCCTTTAATTCTGCTGTCTGCCTTTTCGCCGTCCGCGCGCCGCTCTTCCTCCTGCTGCTAAACCCGTCCTCTTCATCATCCTGTCTTCCTCCCACACCTCCATCATTGCACCTCTGTCTCATCTCAAAGCTCTCTCCTCCTCCTCCTCCTCCTCCTCGTCCTCCTCCTTGCCTTACACTAACCCTGTTTACACAAGACTGGAAAACCCAGCAGTGAGCGAGCGAGCGAGCGAGCGAGCCGCTGGGTTTTTTGTTGACCCTTTAAGGGAATGGGAACTGCTCTTCTGTTTTGTCTCGTTCATCTAAAACGTTGAGGTTGTGAAGCTTCGCCGAAGCTCCGCCGTGTCCTCGACTCGCTGGTTTGTCTTTTCTGTACTCGAAGGGAAAATCCACTCCCAGTCAAATTTCTTTTACATAGAAAATGTATCAATTAGAAGAAACGTCCACGAAACACACACATAAATACATGAAGTGCTTTTGGCTGAAAATAACAGAATTTTGAGGCTACATCTTTTCTCACTGGATTTATGCAGGAGGTTTAGCACATTGGGCCTGATGTTGAGAATAACA
Source organism: Mullus surmuletus (assembly GCA_903171835.1). Taxonomy (NCBI): domain Eukaryota; kingdom Metazoa; phylum Chordata; class Actinopteri; order Syngnathiformes; family Mullidae; genus Mullus; species Mullus surmuletus. The sequence goes on along the minus strand of CAESWR010000743.1, from coordinate 8,992 downwards.
AACACACAATCACGTCCAGCAACGATTTATGTGTTTCAGACGGATGGATTTTTCCTTAAAGTACTTCCTGTTGGATTTGTTTGCCCTGAAACTGTGAAGTCTCTTGTTTTAAATGCAATTTTAATAACGGAAAAAAGAAAAAAGAAAATGTTTTCTATAGTCAGTGTTGTGGCTTTGAAGAGGCTCTGTCACGGAAACAGCTGTAAATCACATCTTTTTCTCTGCGGTGTTCAGTCGCTGGTGACAACGGGTGAACTTCTTTTTCAAGTTGCAAATGGAAACCGATGAAATGATTTTACACTGGATAAGTGGAAAGCACCGTCTGTGATGTTTTCTTGATCTTGATGCTGTATATTGACTTAACTGTTGTATTTTATTATGCAAAAATCCATAGTTTTGATAAACAGAGTACGCGCTTCGTGAACCAACCTTTCTGTGCTTTTTTTGCTCTTTGCATTCAAAACACAAAGGAAGGAGTTGGTCAATTTCAAAATAAAGGCACAGAAAAAGGTTATTTGAATGAGGAAAAAAAATAAATCCAACCATATGATCAAATCGATTAATCGATAATTAAACAAGCAAAGCAAAATAAAAACTATGAATTTACAAGAATTTTTTGATAAATGAATTCAAGGCTGTGTTTTGCTTTTTCTTTAACAGTGTAGATGATGTGCAAGTTTCAAGGCTGTGTTTTGTTTTACAGTGTAGATGATGTGCAAGTTCCCAAGCCATGTTTTCTTTGTGTTTTTTACTGTGTGTGTGTGTGTGCGTGTGTGTGTGTGTGGACAGAGCTCCTCTATATTTTCTAGGTGGCCGAAAGTTGTCGTCTCACAGCTAAACGTGTAACTTTCCCTTTCTGCCCTCCGTCGAAACTCTTTTATGAGTCTGCGCTTGTTTTGTAAAGAAATAAAACTTTCTGTTGGACCAAAGTTTTTTTTCTCTAAATGTTTTTTTTTTTTCGCCCTCTTGCATAACAGTTTCCCTCTTTTGTCTACAGCTCAATCTGGGACACTAATACTCCCCTTATTTAATGTGCATCGGAGCTGCTGTACAGTCACTTTGGGGAACATCGTGCTTTGTTGTGTGTTTCACATCAGTTAAATCAGATTTAAAGCGGCTCTCTCATCGCCGCGTCGCGTGGATCTAATATTAGGCTGTGAGTCATCACACATGAAGCCTGACAGATGGTCGACGGCGGAGAATAAACATGCTGTTAGCTGGTAGAAAAATCACACCCTGAACACATCAGATGTACTTGTGTGCGTGCAAGCGAGTGAGCATGTATATATCACGTTTCCCAGTTGACTTCACAAATTCCCCCACTAATTAACAAGTCTTGGTGCTCTACACAGATCTCTTAAAACACAGTTCGTCACAGCACGGAGCTTGATTGGAGTCGGCAGTTCCCAGGAATCAGACCTTCACTGAAGCCGGTTGGTTCCAGTTCCAGACTGGAGTTTATCATCTATACCATAGAACAGAGCTGCCAAAAACAGGGCGCAGGGATCACAACAACATTCGCCACAGCTACAAGAATCTCCACGCCGATCCAGCTGTTCCCATGCCAACCAGACCTGCAAATATTCATCCACAAATATCACCTTCACACACACAAACGACACGTGAAACATGGCGATGGTTTGCCGGGAGGAAATCCAGCATCATTCGTTATCTAAGGCAGCGGGACAGTGTGTAAGTAGAACATGGACGCACCGATAAGTCGGAGTGATAGTAAATCCACAGCAAATCCCAACAACACCATCAGAAAGGCGATGATTAATCTTGTGGGAGCCGGCGGTGGGCCGGCACTCCCAATTAAATGTGCAAACACACTCCATGTTTTTATCCAGCTAATTCTGCCGCGATGTTTGATGTCATATTTGTGAGTACGCTGAACCATGTTCGTACATCAAACATATTAGTGTGTGTCTGAAGAGTGTGTGTCGAGATAATGAAGCGACAGGGCTGAGTCTTCATTATGCAAATCAACTATAAATGTAATTTTTTTTTTCTTTTCCCTCCCCTTCACATTTCACCAGTGGTACCTGAGGGAACTGGCTCCACTGGTCGCATATTTGATCAATTAATAAGCAGCTGTGGGACCCACATCCTTTATGAATCACTGAACACTTCCACGCAGCGCTGTGATCATTTGTAGGCAACGTGACATATTGATCAGATGCCTCATCAATAAGTGAAAGGGGCGCGGCCGCAGGGATGAAACAGAGAACAGAATGGTCGTCTGAGCAACACAAACAATCTGTACTTCCTGTTTGTGGGAATGAATGGACGAATGAATGAATCACGACAATGATTCAGTTCATTTAACTTTCAGATTCGTTTTGGTTTTATCATGTAATCAGATTACTTATTCATGACTCTTATCTCATATCTTGAATTCAGGTTTATACTATTATTAAGAACAGAAGTAGAAACAGAATAACTTACCACATCAATCCAGAAATCAGAGATGGGGCCTCGAGTCGCTGTGACTTGGACTCGAGTTGGACTTTGAAGTTCAAGACTTGGGACTTGAATGACTTGAGTGTTGCTGACTTTGTGTTTTAAGTTTGGAAATATAAAATTAATGATTGGATCAACACCACGTCAATCAGTCATGCCCTCTCTGCCTGTTACAGTTAGTTTCAGTTACTAATATCTTGTCTTTTCACTTTTTTAAGATCGGATTGTGCAGGTAAGATAAGGTGACCTGATAAGATAAGGTGACCTGACTTGGGCTTGACATAAACTATGACTTGACTTGACTTGGGACTTGAAAGTTAAGACCCGAGTCTTACTTGAGGCTCTCCAGTGTGCGACTCGGTCGCTCGTCTGCCAGAAATACAGCAACGTCATTACGTGTGAGATCAGCCTGGAGGTTTGCAGTCTCTTCCAAGGACTTTCATCTGTTTGAGCAGTTCTGTGAAAATCAAACAGGATTCCCAATGTAAGAATCCCCGCAATTCAGGGTAAATTTCATGACAAGATTACTGCCTCCAGATTAAGTACATTACTCTCTCTCTCTCTCTCTGTCTCTCTGTGTCTCTCTGTGTCTCTCTCTCTCCATCCACATTCCTCCGCTCAGAAACCTGCTCAGGTCTGCTCCGGGTTTGATCTCCTTCATTAAAATGCTTTGCCCTCCGGCAACTTCCTCGCTTCACAGGCCTCATGCATTAACACAGGTTTTAGATAAGGTGAGACTGACACACACACACACACACACACCCTTTAATCAAAGCAAAGCCCGGCGAGTCAGCACACACCCGGAGGATTCTTAAGGTCCGTTCAGTCCGACGTTTGATTTGTTTGATTTGAATAGTTAACGGCTCTCCTCCCGTTCCTGCCCGGTTCAGTATCTGCCCATCAATCATTTATTACCAGTTTTTCTCACTGGAAGATTAAAATATCTCACACTTTCTTACCTGATTTTGACACCATTTTTTAGAGGTTTCTTTTGATATTAGGTCGTTTCAAAAGAGTTGCAGGTTATTTAAAAAAAAAACTGCAACTATCTTTTGAGACCTGTTTGTTTTGCATTCACGTCTGACTCGAGCTCGTGTCGTGCAAAGATATTCATTATTTTTTCACTCCGGAAATTCAGTGAGCCACAGTCAGGCCTGACACGCCCCAAATCTCAGCCCCTCAAACCCCGTAACACATCAAAGTAGTCCAGGTTCAGTGTATTCGTGTCGTAGAATTCAGAAAAGAACAAATGTATGAATGTAAGATAAATGTCTAGAAGGTATAAGACGAAAAGAAGTGTCGTCAGATCCTCAGATTTGAAAAAAATAAGGGACAAAAGCGGGACAGTGAGGGTCAAACAGGGTCAGCCCCAACTATCAATTATGAGTATTACTGCCAAGAATATGAATATATTTCATATATAATAACATAATAATAACAATATTCATTAGTTTGTCATCTGGCATTTCAAACAGTTAATCAGCGTTAACCATGACTCTGCTGGTGGAGACTTTTACAGATCTTTTTTTCTGCGTGTGTGTGTGTGTGTGTGTGTTTTCTGTGTTTCTCTTCGATGGTGACTGTGCAGGTGCAGAGCTGACCCAGCACTGGCAGCTCCGTGGCCTCTGCACAGTTTCCTTCCACTCGTCGCCTAAGACACCGGCTCCCCCTAGTGGCCGCCGACACACACTGTAACCTGACACGCAGGTCATCACTTTTATCCACTCGACACGGCGTCGCATCTCCAGAGCAAAACCAGACCACAGGTTTGAAGTTCATCCACTGTCATCTCACTTTGACGTGGGATGAAATCCGCTCCTTCCTCCACTTTCTCTGTGGAATCTTTTGAGTCACCGGGGCGGGGCGAGGCGGGGCGGGGCGGCACGTGTGTACTCGCCGCTCTTGGCCCGGACCCCGGGGTGGCGCCACGCAAGTGATGCAAGTCATGTAATGCAAGTTGCTTCCTAAAGGCTCCTTAAGAAAAAAAGCAGTGTACCAAATACACACACAACAGAATGTCTGGTTTTCAACTAGATTTGGGTCCCATGCAATTCACATCACCAGTGAGCAGCGGTACTTTAACACGTCTGTCAGGAAATAAGAGCTACAGCTCAGAACGCAGACAGTCGTATCTCTCCGTTGCGTTCATCCACCGAGTGGAGACGAGAGGAAACGGCGCTCTGGGTGCGCAGGGTGATGGAGGAAGGAGAGCAAGTGATAAATTGCCAAAATATAATGACAGTTTCATTACGAAAAAACAAAGACAGTGAACACAGAGTGCTGGAAGGAGGGAGTAGGAACGTGTAGCAGTTACACCTGATCGCCCACATTCTCTGATAGGGAAAAAAGAAGAAGGAGTTCTTTGCAGTTGCTTCGTTTCTGGGTTCCTTTTATATTTGTTTGTGGATTTGGAAGATTTTTTTTTAAAAGAAAGAAAATGTCTTACACAGTTATCATTAAAAAAACAAGACAAATCTTTCACACCCCAGCTATTGCTTGGAACTGTGGAAATGTCAAGCATGCCACAGGGATTAGACCAATTATACAGTGAATGAGTAAAAAGGGGGAAAAAACACTTCTGTATGTATAAAGGCAAGAGGATATGAAAAACCTTTTTAAACTAGTGTCTCTTTGTTGACTGCTTTGTCACCTCCGGGTGTGTTAATGTATGTTATGCCACAGATGTGGCCTGCTAACCGCTGTGACAACCCCCCCACCCCCACATCCCCCGCGGATAATGGTGACAACGGAATTTTAAAATCCACTTACATCAATCACTGCACGGCTGCTGTCTCTGAGTCTGCATTCCTTTGTGCACGACCCGTGTATAAGTTATCGTTTCACACGGGATGTTTGTGGTATATCAACCGTGTACTCTCTCTGGTGACTTATTTAGGTTAGATTAGATTAGATTCAACTTTGTTGTCATTACACATGTATTAATACAGGCAACGAAATGCAGTTCAGAGTGATTAGTTCAGCAATGTGGACTCATCTCATGTCATAGCAAGGAAAGAAATATCCAAAACTGCCTCAGAATTTCATCTCAAACAGAGGATATTAAAACAACCTCGATAACAACAAATTAAAAACCCATGGGTCAGATGAGATAGTGTTTGCAAGTCTGAACAGGATAATAGCTTTTCAAAGGGAAGTGGGCAGTTGGTTGGCCAATAATCTTTACATCATCCCCGATCTCCAACCTTTCTCCGCAAATCCTCACAAAACACAAGAAATGTCCTACGACCTGAAGGGTCATTTCCACCGCTATACATAATGCAGAAGATGTCACTGCCACAAAGAAGGGAATATGTTTCGCTCAATTTGGTCGTCAGCAGGATTATGCAACCGTAGGTCTTTTTAGTAAAAGGGTATTTTTGAATGCAAAAAGAAAACCATACAAATTTCCATAGAATGTGGTGGAAAGAAGGAACACGTAAAGGAATAAATCATTGCGGACAGAAATGGGTCCATGGACGACACCGAATTATTTTTATCTTCATCTTCTCTTTATCTTTAATTTATCTTCATTGTCTGCTATTAAGAAAGCTCACATAACAAGTGACCTGTTGTTTGTTTGTTGACTCCCATAGGAACTGGGTGTCTCTGTAATTAAGAGAATCATCACCTGCCCAACAAAGTGCAAATTATGAAATGCGTCACACATGGCAAAGAACCGTAACTGGCCACTCCCAATAAGATAGAAATGAAAAAATGTGCAAAAAATATGTACTAGAGCTATATTTAGCAATGATATGTCCAAATTAGGTTCATTCTGTGTCATTTGGGCCCATATGATCCAAAGATAATTTACATGCACATTTAGAAAAAAAAACACCATCAGAGTAAAGCGAGGAATGAAGGGGGGGAAAAATCATATTTCAAATATTAAAATAAGTGGTTTGATTCTGAGAAAACAAATCAGCTGTTAAAAAAATAAAAAGGGTGTCAAGTTGATGTCAATTGATGATTGATTTTTTTTTTTTTAACTGAACAAGCAAACTAATAAGAATTAGGAAAATTCACTGTGCAGAAACACACATTTCAGATGATGTGTGAGCACTAATCACAGTCTGCATTGATTCCAACTCTTAAAAAAACTTGAATCCTTTAAAACCTAAACATTGTATTGGCCTTTTAGTCAGAACACAGCCTCAAAAATCCCACACTTGCCCTTAGGCTTTCATACATATTCAAAGAATATTCAGAGGAAAGTAATAAAGATTTTACTACAGTGTGAAATCTGCTTGAAATGTCACTTAACAAGTTTGCCATGCAGAGTAACCTCGGCATCACCATCCAATTATCTAGCAATGTAATACTGTTGAAACAATTGGCCCCCACCTTAATGTGGGAGGGGCAACATCATCACAACCATAATTATGACGATCGTTATTCATTCATCCATACATTTTTTTACGTCAGGTTGATGGTACAAATACGTGGGGGCATGAAGTAGACAGAGCAGTTTCGGAAGAGGAGACAAAGTACAGGACACTGAAACAGAGGAGCATCATTTTACTTCACTATCACTCCATCACACAGGTAGGCTTGTCACTTTTACTGTCTAATGTGTTACATCTAATCTGGGAAATATTGTTTTCATTTTTATGGTTTATCATAAGTTATGCACATGCATTGTTGTGTGTCATGTATGTATGTACGGTATGTACTGTCATGTATTGAAGATGGCTCCTAGTTGAGGGAGAGGCTCATGTTGCTGCTGCAGAGCAAAAAAACAAACAAAAAAAAGGGACGGAAATATTCTTGTTCTTAACTTGCCTCGTTTCAATTTGTTTTTGTGAATTATTCTTTTTTTAATGATTGAAGCGCAAACTATTTCAAGGCTGGGACAGTAGTTGGCTGTCTCTGCCAACTACTCTACTATAACATTCATGTTACTGTAGTTACTGTATTTTCATTTCCTTATGCAGCCACAGTGTTTGGTCCAATATCAAAAATAATGGTGTTGCTTATACTTTCTGTAATTTAGGAGGGGATGTTTGGTGATGTTTAAACATGCCGATCCTGTCTTCTTATTCAGAACGCTTTAGGTTCTTGTCTTTACACAATATAAGGAGAAAAATAGTTTTTCATGCGTGACGCCGATTGTTGAGCGCAAGAACCTAAAGTGTTCTGTTTGGCGATGTTGTGTTTGGTTTTCGGAAGATGAGGCCTATTTGCATAGCATGTAAATGATCAAAAGTGTGTCTGTATTTCAATAATTTCATAACAGAAAATAGCTGAACAATACACAGTATTTTTGTCGGTATAGACAACTGCAAATAACATGATCATTTCAAAAGACTCAACTGCTACCATCATAATACCATGAATGTTAAATGGCCTCCACTTTTTACTTCAGGGCAGCAAGACTCAATAGGTAGAGCGGCTGCGGTATAATCTGCGGGACTGCTTCTGTCCTCTGGCCTGGTGAGTGAAATCATTTAAAATATTAAGATTGACAAATGGTAAAACAGTAATGGGCTTTATTAGTTTTACGACTTTTTCTCCCTGAAAGATACAAAAAAAAAAGTATATTGTACATGACCTCATTCACCTTATAATTGAATTCTAACACTAATGCTATTGCCTGCCCCTCAAGATGCTTATATGCAGCCACTAGGGGCTCAGTGTCTTGCTCTAGGACACTTTGGCAAGAAGACCCCTGACTGGGAGATTGAACTGCTAACACTCTAAATTCTAGCCAGTCTCATACTACCCTGACCCAAGGCACTCTAATGCATTCATTTTTAGACTTAATGACACATAATGAAAAGTGACATTTGTTTGGTCTTAGTAATAGTTGATAAATGCATGCAACATGCACAGACAGACTGGAACAGACAGCCCGTGATTATTACAAATATTTCAATGTTTTCACGACAATCTCATCTTTATGGTCTTTATATCATCTTATTTCTAGGAAATGGCTAGATGTAATTTAGTTAAAGACGGAGGAGGGGGAAAGACACGGATCACAATGATGAAGAATTTAATTGTGATCCTTCTACTTATTGGTAAGTGATCAAAATAAAAATAAATAAATTGCAACTTCACATCACAGTTTGCAATAACAACTGAATTCTAATTATGAATAGGATTCTCCAGTCAACCAACTGAGGGTGCCTTAAAAGACAAGTGTCCAAGAGCCAGCACCACAGCTGCACCAACAACCACACTGAACCCAACAACAACCACTGTTGCACCAACAACTACCACCATGGCCCAGACAACAACTACAGCTGCACCAACAACCACCAGTGTTGCCCAGACAACAACTACAGCTGCACCAACAACCACCACCGTGGCCCAGACAACAACTACAGCTGCACCAACAACCACCACTGTGGCCCAGACAACAACTACAGTGGCACCAACAACCACCACCGTGGCCCAGACAACAACTACAGCTGCACCAACAACCACCAGTGTTGCCCAGACAACAACTACAGCTGCACCAACAACCACCACCGTGGCCCAGACAACAACTACAGCGGCACCAACAACCACCACCGTGGCCCAGACA
>CAESWR010000742.1:300619-314685 GCA_903171835.1 Mullus surmuletus | reverse complement strand
TGACCGACACAGTCTTGGCGGGGATGACGGTGAACTGCTTGCGGTCGGAGCTGTACTTGTACAGCTTGTCGATCATCTTCTTGCTGATGCTCTTGGGTCCGGTGCCCGTCAGCTTGTGGATCTCCTCCGTATCGGGGAAGTAGGAGTAGAGCGCCCGGAACTGGCAGCCGCCGTCACGGAACAAGATCATCATGTGGTTGGACTCGCACTTCTCCAGCTCCTGATGATTTGGAGGGTGGGGGGTGGAGTGATCGGGGGGGCAGACGAGAGAAAGGTGTCACAAACGCCACAAAATGACTTCAGATAAAATTGTGTGAAAGTGTGCCTCCTAGTGGGGAGTTTGCATATGGCAACCAACTCATATCAACTCAAAAAAAGTTCAGCATTTCTCCCCTTTAACCCTTAAGAGTTCCCGGGGACGCTTTTTGTCCAGGTGTTTTTTGACCATTCAGAGGGTCAAAATCCCCCCCGAAATATTTCAGATTTTTCAGGCTGGAGCTGATTAACAAAACGGATTAATTCAAATTTGGAAAAGATATTAATATACGACATCTTACAGCACTCTTTTGGAAGGAGACACTTTTTGCCCCCAAGAACTACTAAGAGAGTTTGATACAGAATTCAATGTTGCTGCTAATCATTGACCCATCTGAGGATTTAATAATAATAATAATAATAATAATAATAATATGAAGAAGAAGAAGAAGAAGAAGAAGAATTGTTATGATTATGATTATGATTATTATCATATTAAAATCCTTAAATTGAATCTTATGGGTCTTTGTAGTCTTTGTTTGGAAATGTAGTTTTACAGCATTTTTAGTGAGGGGACATTTTTTGTCACGAAGGATGATTGAGAATGTTTTTTCAAGGAACTCTAAAGAGTTAATAATACCAATTGATGTTGTATTTTATACTGTTGGAAAGCCTGATTAGTCAGATTTACAAAGAGGCACAACTTGTAGGCATCGCGCATTCAGGGAATGAGCAACACAGTTGAACGTGTGGCTAACGCCCCAAAGAAATGTGCAAAGCTGTACCTCGTTGTAAAGGTGACCAATTGGGCTTTCCAAAGGTATACAACACGACACCAGTTGGCATTATTAAAAAGGGAGAAATGACTGAAATAATGTTTCTCAACTTTTTTTGAGAGATTATTATTTTAAAAACAAAACAGAAAAAAACCATTATACTTTTGTCCCCTAAAAAAAATACAATTGCAGGGATCTGACCTCCAGGATCTGGTTCTTCTGGGGCTCGTTGACTTTGCCAGCCAGGCAGCAGTGGGCGATGGCGTTGTGGATGATTGGCTTGTTTGACTTGGCGCTCGGCTCCTTGAAGAGTTTGGGACCTGAGGGACCAAAGACAGGCGGAACCCGTTACATTGTCATCGTTAAGGCAGTTTCATCCTTCTAGAGGCGACTCATAAAAAGCTTTCCCGAGGCACTTGAATGTGGAGCAGGACTAGACAAACATCTTCTGAGTTGAGATTTTTTCTGCAGAGACCCAATAAAATGCCCAAGAGCGAGACATGTCCTTGTACTTTCCCAGAGACTTTTGCTGCAACTCAAACGTCACTTCTATACCCTAAACTTAAATTACTTGGAGCCCCTAATGTTGAGTTTCCAAAAAAGCGGAACCTCTCGCTCTCAACTGCTTTGGGAGAGGAAGTGGAACGCTCACAATCTGGTGCTTCTTTTGGTTTAATTTCAGTTAATAGGTCATTTTATATGGTTAGTTCAACAACAAAAAGCCTAATGAAATGGACAAACAAGCCTGAATTAGTCAATTAATTAATCAATTACCAGAAGGTGGTAAGAGTGCAGTTCTTACAAACAGTACACAATGAAAGGTGAGACACAGCATTTATTTAGGGCAATTTTTCTCAACTCGGGGGTCCGCGGACCCGTAGTGGTCCATGATGTAATTGCAAGGGGTCAGTGAAAAGGTTAATTAACAATTTTTGTAATAATTTCAATTTCCCCACTGAGGGATGAATAAAGGAATATCTTATCTTATCTTAAAATAAAAAAATCTTTAAAAAAGTTCAGATGACCTTTATATAAATAGAATTATTTCATTCATATAGATGCCTTTATATACCTAAACTACAGAGGGTAACAGGACTTTTTTTTCCTCTAATTACATCTGTTTCACAAGTGTAATTTATTGTGTTTTAATAAGAGATCTCGTTCCTGTTTTCCATTGTCGAAGGTTACTGCATGACACCTTTAAAACAAACTTAACAGCAAACTTAACCATCATGCATAATGCCATCATGCATGATGGCATTATGCCTTTTTATTCAAAATGTGAATAAAAAGGCTGAAAAAACTAAATAAAAATACACAAAGTATGAGCGTCTGGGGCACGGACCGGTATATTCAGCCATGGAGGCGATGGAGGAGGCGGTGGAACCATTGTCCCAGTCTCTTTCAGCAGCTCGACTGTTGTTCCGACTTCCCGGGAACGACTCCACTGAGTCACAGCTGCAACACAACCAGCACAACACGTGGATTCGCACAAAAAGCATCACAGAAACTCAGGCAAGTGGACAGATATGGAAAAGACGCGACGCACCGCTGGGAGCCGGCCCCTCCGGAGTTGACGCTGTCGGCCTCGTTGGTCGCCGCGGACGCCAGGGACAGACTGGATCCTGATTGGGCGTTGCTCAGGTTGTCAGCTAAGTGACACAGACGAGACAGTGAGGCGAACACAAGGGAGGCACACCAATACAAATCCAACTTCACATCTTCGGGGCTGGTCAGACTTGTTTTTAGATGTTCAAGTCATAATTAATAAAGTCGACTGATGTTAATTAGTGTGACCTCATTATTGTGGTGGAACAGGCAACAGCCAGAAGTCAAACTGGAAAGACCAGAGAGCTTTCTTCTAAATGTCAAACGCGTGACATAACCATCTTACGTGTGGAAGAGCACTTGGAGAAATTGTCGCTGGAAGACTCCTCCCTCATGACGGCCTTGGGTCTGTGTTTCTGCTTGGGTTTGGGCGTCTTGAGCTTCACCAAGCCCTGCTCCTCAAACATCTCCTGCTGCTTCCTCTGCAGGTACTCTTGCTTTATCAGCTCCCGCCGCGTCTTCTCCTCCTCTTTGCGCAGGCGGTCCTCCTCGGCCTTCCGCCTGGTGGTGAAAGGAAACAAAGACAACAGCTCATGAGGATTTTCTTTCCGCAGAAAAACAAGTAAACAAACCGAAAACATTTTTTATTGGACACTGATTAGTGGTGTCCCGATACAACTTTTTCACTTCTGATACAACACCGATTTTGCAGCCTTGAGTATCGGCTGATTCCGATATTGATCCAATACGATATCAGCACGAATCATACACACTTTTATTACTTATTTTGTAGTATGGAATGTTAGAAAAGGCTTGATCAAGTGATATAGCTCAAACAGAGAACAATAGTGGGTATGAGAAAAACTGACCCATTTATTATTAACCAATGGGTTACACACATTTTAACTTTAAACATAAGAATATTCTACACAAAAGTGCTGGAGTGGAGTCTGGAATGGACTGCTTGTATCAGGGTGCTTACATCCAAGATTTTAGATGCAGGTCGAAATAATCCGATGCTCGTTTCTTTGCCTGATATGGGACCGATATCCGATATCAATATCGGATCAGGACACTCCTAATACTGATATCGTGAAAATACACTACCTGGCCTCGTCTCTCTTGATTTCAGATTCTGCCTCCAGTTGTAGTTTACGAATCCGGGCCTCCTCCGCCTTCTTCTGCTGTTTCAGCAAGAACGCCGCCCTCTTCTTCGCCAGCTCGTCCTCTGCTTTCTGCTCATCCTACGGCAACGAAAAGTGTTCTGTCTGTTTAGTGCTTAAATGAATAAATAACATATTGAAAATTAAGAAAAACGGATCAAAAGTCCTGGCTTGCTACAGCTGAGGTCGTACCTTGAAGAAGAAGCCCAAGACAGACTTCTGCTCTGCATCCCCTCCCTCCGTCGTTGTGTCTTCGGCAGCCTCCACTTGCTCGGGGGGTTTCAGCTCGGACAGGTCCACCTCGATCAGGTGGGTTTTGCTGCGCTGCATCTCCTCCGATGGCATGTTCTCCTTCCCCGACCCGTCGGAGGAGTTGAGGTCGGACTCCCTCGGCGTGCTGGACAGGCACTCGTCAAAGGACACTTCTGGCGTGCCCACCACGCTCAGGTCCACCCGGGTGGGCAGACGCATGTTGGCCTCGTCTTGGAGCCTGAAGGTGGCGCTGCGGATGTGGCCGGCGCCCGGCCTGTCGATTGTCTCTGCAGCGGTGGGGTTTCGGGGGCTGGGGACGTCGTGCTGCTGCTCGCCCCTGGGGGACCGGCCCCCGGCTGACTGTCTTGAGTGCGGCGCCGACTCCGACTGGGTGGGGGTGAGGGTCCTGGAGGCGTGCCGGCTCTGCTCCTTGCTGATCTTCAGATCCAATGGTTTGGACCTGGACCTCAGCTTGGGGGGTTTCCTGGGCGCGGTGCTGCCTGACAGGTGCTCCGCATAGTGGAAGCCTGCTCCTGTTTTGGTGTCGTTGTTTTTCTCGGTCGAGGAGGGGGCCGGTGGAGCCGCTCCGGGCGGGGACTGCACGTTCTGCTTCATCAGCATCTCCTGCTGGAGTGACAGCTGCATCATCTGCTGCTGGATGCTGCCAATGGCTTCGTTGAGCAGCTCGATGGAGCGGCTGCACTCGTTGAGGTCCAACTCCTCTTCTACATAGAGGCTCCCGTTGTTCCCTTTCTTGTCAGCTTCTAAGGCACCTGTTGGGGTGGTCCCCTCCACCTCCTTGCCCCCCCGCAGGGCGTCCAGACTCATATCGTCCTTGCTCACTGCTTCTTTCTCGCCATTGAGTTTTTCTTTGGACAAGTCGGCTTTCAGCGGGTTGGGCAGCGTGTCGCTCCTGCCGCCGCCTTTCTTCACGATGTGCAGGAAAGCCGCCTTGCCCAGCTTCTGCCTCTGCCGTGCCGACAGCACCTCCATCTTCTTCTTCTGGTGCTCGATGGCGCGCCGCTTCTCCTCCAGCTGCATGCGGAGCTGGACGATCTCTGAGGCGAGGACATTGGAGCCGTCGCCGCTCCGGCTACATCCCCCCAGGGGGGAGGAGGGGCTCTGGTCTCGCTTGAGCCTCCAGGAGGAGGCCAGCGGCCCGCTGCTCTCCGAGCCATCCGGGGTGGTCCTCTGAGAACTGGAGGCACTGGAGCGCAGGTCGTGGTTGCTGCCGAAGCGCTGCTGCTGGTGGGCTTTGCGCTCGGCGAACGAGGTCATGCGCACGCTCCCACTGGCCACGCTGCTGGCCTGGGAGTGCGTGCTAAGGCAGGGGCTGGAGCGACCGCTGCAGCCGTTCACGTCTTTGTCCTCGTGCTCTTTCACATTCATGTCCTCTTGCAGTTTGGCCGATTCTTCCTCTTCATCGTCCTCGTTTACGGTTTTCCTGGGCCATGCAGGGTCTTTAGTAGTGATAGCTTCATCCAAATCCTCTTCCTCTTCGTCCAGGTCGTCTAGCTCGGGGTCGGGGCCCTTTTCCTCAGAATCTGAGTGCAGATAGAAGCCCCCAGCTGGCTCTTGCGGCGAGGGCTCCGTGCCGCTGGGAACAATGGGTCTGAAACCTGCCTGACTCTGAGGAGGCTTCTCTGATGAGTCAGCCTCTTCGCCTGGGGGGGAGAATGTTTGGTTAAGGCCGCAGGGGGCTTTCCTGCGAACGGCCGACGTAGACCCGTCTCCTCGGCGCAGGGAGCCCCTACCCGAAGGCCGCGGCCCCTCGCCGCTCTCCTCCTCCTTGTTTACACACACAGTCTTCTCTTTAGCCGTTTTGAGCACAGCAGGCATCAGTGGTTCTAGGTAAAAGCTATCTGTTGCAGGTTTGGTCTCGAGCGAAGATTTCGTAGCTGGGGCCTTCGCTTGTGTCCCGTCGGCCTGTTTGGAAACGGCAGGCACGTCAGTCCTGGCGGCGGCCGCCAGAACTTCTTCCTCGTTCTCCATGCTGACATTGGCCAAGAGGCCGTGGCCGTTGACCCTGCGCATCGCGGCCTGGGGGGGCGGGAGCATGGAGGCCTGGTGTTTGGGTGTGACGTTGATGACATTGGACGCCAGGCTGTCCTTGCTTATGGAGCGCGCCAGACTCACGCTGTCGCCAGAGGCCAAGTCTGCGTCGCTGTCCGTGGCGGAGTGGAACATGTAGGGGTTCAGTGTGGACACCGGCCTGCAGGAAAGACAGCAGACAGGATGTATAGTTGGATTTATTCACACACTTAACTTTCCATTTTTTACATAAGGGTAGAAAGAAATTACAACAATTGACAAAATATGGCCTTGTTACACTTTTTTTTTTTCCTCAATCGGGCTTTTAAAAAAATCTTTGAGATACTTGAACAAGGGCATTACAAAGACAGTTTACTTGATTACCTCTGCCGTTTGTCAGGCCATGCGACAACAGAGCTTCGCTGCTTTCCATCCATCTGACTTAAGGAGTTGGAACGGTTTCTCGGACCTTGACAAAACACACGCAAACAGTTAGGACGAACAGTGTGTGTGCAGGTTTAGAACTGGAAGCTGAGCCCGCCGTGAAGTGAAGACAAAGGCATTTACCTGCACCATCTTCCCCTTGTTGCTTCTGCTGCCTCTGTCGAAGTGGCAGGAGTGGATGGGAAGGACTGAAAGATGGACTCCCTTTGCTACAAAGAGAGATAAAAAAGAAGATCTTTCTATCCTGTTTTTCAACTGCATTTCTACTTCTGAAGAATGTAGCAGCAGTCATCGAAAGAGAAATTCTCAACAGAATTAGCCCAGGACACAGGTGGTTACCAAGCAATCGCAGCTATCAAAAGGCAGATTGTTTCAAAAGCAAAGCAAGTCGTGACATGAAATTTCCACCCAACATTTCAGTATAATCCTTTAAGTTACACCTCCAGAACACACACAGATGAAAGGTTACAAAAGAGTACTTGTCCTTGTGTTCACATGCTGCATTGGTGACAGAAAGACAGAAAAGGGTTTGCACATGAAGACAAAAGGAAAAAAAAACCTGCCATATCTACCCGTTCTTCTGAGCGAGACTATAAGCAGTTAGGGAGACTGGAGCGTGGTGAGGTAGAAACAGGAAGGAAAAAGTGATGGAAGACTTACAGGGGGTCAGAGTCTTCTGGGTGCAGGAAGTACCTGTTACAGACTTCAGGGCTGCTCTGGTTATCAGCCAGGAAGCTGCGCTTGGTGGCGTTGGAGATGGGCACTGATGGACGGGCACTCTTCGGCTGAGTAATGGCTCGAGCTGCAAAGGAAGAGAGATGTTTCCACTATCAAAATAGCAGGTTTTTATAAAGGTTTGGCATTTGGTTAGGGATGTCCTGATACAACTTTTTCATTTCAGAAACGATACCAATATTGCAGCCTTAGGGATTGGCCGTACCAATATCTATACAATATCAGCACGATCATACACACTTTCATTACTTATTTTGTAGCATGGAAATTTAGAAAAGGCTCAATTAAGTGATATTACTCAATCAAAGTCCGGTAATCGTTTTTTTTGCTGATATCGGATATCAGATATCAATATCGGATAGACACTTCTACATGTCGTGACTACGTATTTTGATCCACTAGTGCAGGAAGTACAGATATATAATTGTTTTATGCTATATTATGTGTACAGTGTCAGCATCCAGCCATTTTAAAATGCTGGTTTTATGTGGAAAACTTACCTTCTTTTATCTCCTGTGGATCTCTGGGCTGGACGAACTCGGGCTTGACAGTCTCAAACCACCAGAAAAGTTCGGCGATGAACACCATCACGTTATCCTGCCACAGAGTAAACAAGTGACAATTACACACTTGAATGGAGAGAATGACAGGATTAAAGGTCAGCACTGTGTGGTTTTGCATGTGTATGCTAGCCAAGGTAAAATATTATTCTCACTTAAGAGAGTAAAGAATACAACTAGGTGTACCTTGAGTACGGGAGGCGAGTAGAGCATGTCCTCTGTTGTCAGATAGAAACTTTTATTCAGATACTCATTCGCAAACTCCTTCAGCAGCTGGATGTTGTACAGGTCATCGGCGAGGGAGGGCACTTCCTTCAGGCAAATATCTGATTGGAAAAGCAGAGAGCAGGGTCAGAAAAGGACGCAGTGCAATGACCTGTGGACTATAAATGTCACACTGACTGCACTGGGACAGTAAGCCATGTGCGGGCGATAAAAATAGTCTCGCACATGGATATTAAATTCAATGTGTTAGCGACAAGCCCCGGCAAGTGTCACAGGAGGATTCTCTCATGGTGACCTGATCGCTGTGGAGGAAAAAAAAGGTCTGTGTGAGCATGTCTGAAGTGTGTACCGTCCAGCTTCATGAGGTCGGGGCAGTAGTAGTGGACCACGGTGAGCAGTGCGGCGCTGTCACAAGCATCCCCCATCAGGTTTTTTAGCTGTGGGAAGAAGGGCAGCTGGCGGCCTGATGCGTGCTCCCGGCGATACCGCACCTAGCCACAAGAGGGAGAGGAAGAGGGTGGAATGAGAGGCCATTGCCACATAGCCATTGCCACTGTCCCGCCAGCAAGGGTTTCAAAACATCCCAAATACAGCGACTAGAGTCACAAGCGCAAACCTTTTTTCACGGAGATTCACCTCTGAGCTAGTCGATGCATGTTCATCGAGGATGTTTTGGCAGATGTTAATGTTTTAGACAATATCAATTTGATATAACAATCAAGGTTCTCCCCTTGAGATTCCAATTTATTCACATTTGGCTTTGGTAACTGCAATGGCTCCTACTAATTACAATAGTTAAAGCAATTTACAATTTCAGCAATTTGCAATACTTCTCTCAGGATTAGGGAGAACCCTGAAGGTGCAAACAACCTGGTTATGACAAGGAGGTGAAGGTGTTAAGAGCAGTGGCATGGAGGAGACACGGTGGTCACTGCCCCGTGGAGCGCTGCAGCCCAGTGAAACCAGGCAACCCGGCAGAGTGGGAAGAAACTGGGGTGATGCCTGACCCACTTATGGCAAATGAGTGTGGAGTTAGCGGAGAAACCCTGTCCCAGATGCGAGTATATTGGACACACAACTATCCATTTGAATAAAAGTGGTAATAATTATATAAGTAACAGAAACAATGTTGTCTAAACACCTAAAACCTAAAAAATGGAGCGCAGATGCACCACTGTGACTGGAAGCAACAGAAAATAAAGTAGACCGCACTTGATGACAATGCAAACTGCACCAACTGGTACGGTCACTCATCTGGTAAGCGGTTCAGTGTGACCTATAAATGTTCACTTTGTTCTGGGCACGCCCCTGTTATGTAGTGGCAGATTGATCCTACATTGTGAGGCGGTAACAAAATTATTCAGAAATTCAAATGGGTTGTAGTCCCATCACATGGGTGAGGGGACGACTCCTGACACAAAAGCATAAAGGATCCTGTGTACTTCAGTCAAAATTAAAACCTCTTCATCAAAATGCTTCATTTCAACACTCCATCCTATACAGACAGATTAAGCGTAACAATCCCTTGCATAGGTGTGGTGAAGCAGCCGTGCCAAACTCTGATGGTGCAACATGACCGAGCAGCAAAACGGGTGCGATTAAGAGCATTTACCAAACCTGCTTTTTAAATCACAGCCGCTTCACTGATTTAGCAGAACGGCTACCGACGCATACAGGGCATCTTCTCCTGACTAAGAGGGAGTGGTGTCTCTCCACACGGAGCGCAGACATGCTGTAGGCCAGCTTGTGCATGAGATCAGGCTGACACACACACACACAGAGCATAGATACTGTAAGAGCTGTCTGTGGGGCCACAGAGGAAACAGTGCAAGAGCAGGAGAGAAAGATTGAACATGTGTGAGGGCGGGGGGTATGACAAAGCAGATCAGTGAGGGGAGGTGACTGCAAAGCAAACAAGAGGTGTGCCCATGGATTTCCTCTTATTTCTAACCGGGCAAGCAAATACCACACACACACATAAACGCACAGAGCAAAGCCACATGGCCTACTTGAGCTTGAAATGGGATAGCACGCGCTGCGCTGCTGAAAGAGCATCGCCCAAAAGTTTACAAAGATCAGTGTAACACCTTTGTGACACTTTTGCCACAAGGGAAAAGAATATAAAACAAAGTCAGCTAAGTCAGCTTTCTCCCCCCTCGCTGACACGCGGGATATAAGCAGCAACTAAAATGAGCTGGGATGAGCCGTGGTGGACTGCACGCACACATCAACACAGAACTACGCGTGCAGGGGGGGGAGAGGAGGGGAGAAAATGTGGGTATGGGGTGGGGAGAGGGGCGGGGGGTACTGGCATCCAACTTACAGGGACTAGCTTCCAATACCATTTGGAGGGAGACTATCCAGTTTGCGGGGATAAAAAAGGGAGGGAAGGACAGATGAGGAACAGGAGCAGAGAGATTAATAGGTCAGAGGTCACAGACACAGAGGACTGGATCTGCTTCCGGTTTGAACAAAAAAAAAAAAAAAAAAAAAGAGAGAGCAGGGTCAGATGCAATTCCAAAATGCCATTCGGGAGAAACAGCAATGAAAAAGTGAGTGTCCGTTCCTTTTTCTGCAGGTTTCACCGTAATACAGAGGTTTTTATTCTGCTCTGCTGTTTCTGGTTTTCTGTCTCAGGACCAAAGACGCGACTGGGAGAGACGATTTACCTTCTGATGACTGGGGGACTCCAGTGGGTGGTGCTTGACTTTGTGCTCCCGTTCTGTGATTTCCTTCATCTTCATGTTCAACTGCAAGAGAGGAGACACGGGGCTGCGTGATTAATTAAATAAACTGCATTCAATCAAACTTTTTCGCTTCGTCTGCAAATGCCTTAGGTTTCTGCAGCAACACAAGACAGATGCTTTTTTTCCCCAACACTGCATAAGAAGAGAGAGGGGCGCAGATGTGAGTAAATCAGACGCGTCAGAGCCTGATGAGGAAATCGCAGTGACAAAAAAAGCTGCTTTGGAGCAGCAAAAATGTGTCAATCATTTCACGTGAGCTTTCCAAGTACTTTCAGCGATGGAAACTGGCTCTTCGAGATTTCTGGAGGCTAATTTCTAATCTGACTCGTTCTCCGTTTTGATCCACCCATTCTCCAGTTACAGCGCCACTTTCCCATCTCGGAGTTGCTCGTAATGCGTGAGCAAACTGGCAAAAAAGCAACAGAAAAACCTGTGTATGAGTTTTGTCTATCACAAATGGGCACTTTCATCCACCCCACTTTCTTTTCTGCTTTCACTTTCCCAGTGACGCGGTCAGACATCATTAATGGACTCCACATCGTGGCTTTTGCTACTTCGGACTTCCAACCCGTTGAAAGAAGAGCGCAATCTGAGCCTGGGCCACTTTTGTTTGGCTGCCTCTGAGCACCAATGACAAACACTCGCCAGGAAAACAAGCGAGCCACTGTTGCTTATGATGTCAACGTGAAACCCATTATTCATCCCTGCTCTGTGGTTACCCAGTAAATAAGTGTCACACCACGCTCATAATCAGCCCAAACTCACAAAGAGAGGTATGAGAATGTGTAGGGTGTGTTGAACAATGCAGAGTGCGTCTTGACCTTGTTGATCCAGAAGATCATGGCGTCCTCCAGGTCAAAGGGAAGCTCCTTGGAGGCACTGAAGGTAGAGAAGCGCTTGACAGAGGCCACCACTTTCTCAATGCTCATCATCTCCACCGTGTACGCCATCATCAGGGCGTCGATCATGGGCATGTGGGCACTCTAGATGAGGGAGAGACAGAGAAAATGGGAAAATTCTGTTTTTTAAATGCTTATCATTTCAAAGCTGGAGAAGACGCTGTGATTGTGATCTAATGAAACAGCATGAAAACTATCAAAATGTCCAACATCTTGGTAATTACAGAAGAAGAAAACCCTTGTGAAACACATAAGAAAAAACAACAGGCTTGTCAGTGTTAAATATGGTCTTTCATTTTTGTGCTGGCAACAATAAAAAGATCATGTATTTCTGGCAAATAAATTAGCTGCTAAGTGTTGAGATGTATCATGTATAATTCAGTAGTAACAATTAAGTTACTACACAGACACATGTACAAATAATCTGAATCTGCTTAATCAAAGGTGAAACTGGCTGCCCATTTGATTAAATCCGGTCCATCCTCACACACCATCGTAAAACCGGCCTTCTAATCCTTTAATCGTGATGCAACAACAGCAGGGGTGTCCTTTTTCCAGGTGACTGACACACCTGGTCCCGGCTGATCAAAACACACCCCTCTTCGCCAGGGTGTGGCCCGACTGGAGCCTTTTGCACGCTCACTCCATTGACACTGTTACTCCTGCTGCAAAATGTTGTGCAAGACCAGACAAGGGAAATTCAAATCCAAAAGGGAAATTCCATTGTTTCTGCCGGCGCTTTGTGCAACGTGCAGCCGTCCTAATCCAATTGGACGGAGATTAGGTTCGTTAAAATAATGAAGAGAGCTATTCAGAGCTTTCTCCGAGGCACAACAATGAAAATCTACTCCCTTGCAACATGGGCTGTAACATTTAAGAGAGCAAGGGTTCAAATGAAGAAAAGAAATAAAGCCGGAGTATACGGGAGGTTGAAAGCTGGTCATTGTAGCACTGCATCTGTTGCTGAGAAATTGTGTCGTTTACAAACACAAAGGTGTGTTCCTTTTCACGCAGGTACGATGTCAGTTTATTACGAAATCTGATCCCATGTCAGGAGATGCAGCAAAACTGTCTTGACTTGATCACTACGACACTCCTGGAGATCTTAAACCATGAAAAAGCTAAGCCATTACATTGTGTAGTCTGTGTAGGCACTGGGCATGTCTGAAACGACTTTATTTGGGTGTAATGAAAAGGAGCACACATCGAGGACCCTGGGGCTAATGAAAACATTATAGCCAACCCCTCCCACACCTGACATGAAGCCCAGACACACAACTAACATGGTGTGTGTTACAGAACATTCTACATGCATACATTCTTTACTAGATGTGTGAGCCACTTCCTGTTTAATTACATTTCAATTATATACAAGAATAAATTCAATTTTGTGGAAATGTTAATTCTAATTTTGCATCAATTTCCACATTTCCTCGTATTTAAAACGGCAATTGACCTGGTTCTGATTTCGATGACGAGACTTTGTGAAAATTTCCACATCGTACTGTTTGCAACCAATAGAACACATCTGATGGTCAAGGTTAGTCAATACACTGTGACGATGAAAGCTGAATATTAGACTGGAATCAATACTGTGCATATATCTGGTAGATTTACTTTATTGCATTCACAGGCTCAAATGTTTTCATAAATACACAGAGGAGCTCTCCACAGAGTATGCAGTTTCACGCTGGAGCACCAGAAGTGAAATAGGTGAGCTGCATCAGGTATCTTTGAGCCGATGTGTGCTGCGGCTCCACAAACAAAGGAGTGAATGTAACAGTGATATGTTGCGTTCGATCCTTTGTTCCCCTACCGACACTCTCACTCTGCCCTTCATCAGCCCAGCACGGAACCCTACGGGGAGCGACGGCTGCTTTTGCCCTAAGCTGTGTTTGTGCACATTTATAGCATGCGTGTTAAAAAAAAAACCTGCACACACGCACACAATGGGACAACTTTCAAAAGAAGACCCAAGTGGGCGGCCCGCGAGCTTCAGGCAGCGGCTGCTGGATGACAGTCAGAGAACGTGGAGGGCACCTAGCCGCAAGCATGGGCTGCTTCCGTTTCATCCGCGCAACTACAGGCGTACTTACACGAGGTAGAGAAATGTGAGTTGCTATGGAAACGCCTTGTCAAGTCAGCAAACGCAGGGAGTGGGTGGGGTGCGGGTTTCCACCGGTCTATCAGGGATAAGAGCCGGGATTTTCCATCCCTTCGTCGGGCTTTGTGTCTGGCTGCGAGTGCGGATTTACTTTAGCAGGAAAGAGCAGACGCAACATCCCTGACACACCGGCCTGCAGAGACGAGGCCTGCTCCGTGCCGCTGCTGGTTTCCATGGCAACAAACGGGTAGGAAGATGGCTGAGACAAGTAAGCCGGTCGGTGTTGGTTCCATCCTGTGTGAAGTGCTATGGGTGAAATTGTGAGAC
>CAESWR010000742.1:166503-177724 GCA_903171835.1 Mullus surmuletus | reverse complement strand
AGGAACCTGAGCGACAGTCGGCTGCTGGAGAACATGGGCTCGGACAGCGCGTCCCTCAACTCCATCAGGTCGACGTACAGCGTGCTCAGCCCCATCAGACACCAGGACGTGAGGAACAGGTACAGTGGGCGCGAACGGGCACACACAGGACGCCACTTCCGGCTGTTTCTCCTCCAGGTGTGAAAGCTCTTACCTTATGTAAGGATAAATCTCCACAGTGTCTATCGCTTTAAAGGCTACCTAAGCTCCCGACTCTCCATTCATATAGAAAAGTTCACATTGAGAACTTTTGGTGTGTGTTTCTATGCTGTTATAATGTCCACCTGAGAGTGTTTTGTGTCAGGCTGAATGTCAAAGTCTGCGTTTGATCAATTCTGGCCTGTATTTTGCATATATACAGTATTGAAGTTGCTTTTCCTAAGACACAGTGCGACAAGGTAACATGTAGGAAAAGGGAAGGACATATGTTGTTACACTGAGCACTGGTGTGGTGGTCTGTGGTTAACCTCCCCCGATTCATAACTAGGGGTGCCCCGATACAACTTTTTCATTTATGATAAGATACACATATTGCAGCCTTGAGTATTGGCTGACACTGATATCGATCCAATGTGATATCAGCACGCACCCCATATACTTTTATTAATCATTTTGTAGTGTAGAATGTTAGAAAAGGTTTGATCAAGTGATATTACTCAAATCGGAGAACAATAGTCAGCAATGTAAGTATGAGGAAAAACTGACCTATTTATTATTAACCAATGGGTTACATACATTGTAACCTTAAACACAAGAATATTCTACAGTTAAATGAAATAAATAAGAAATGAATTAGAAGATCCTGAAAAATAACCTCAATACCTTATATCGATGATTTTCG
Organism: Mullus surmuletus; assembly: GCA_903171835.1. Classification (NCBI taxonomy): domain Eukaryota; kingdom Metazoa; phylum Chordata; class Actinopteri; order Syngnathiformes; family Mullidae; genus Mullus; species Mullus surmuletus. Next base: position 176,844 of record CAESWR010000742.1, on the reverse strand, counting down.
ATGCAAGCTGATATAATCCAATACTCTTTTTGGTTTTTTTGCTGATATCAGACCAATATCCGATATCAATATTGGATTGGGACACCCCTAGTCATAACGATTCTGTCACATAATAATTGTCTTTTGTTTCCCCCAGGAGCTTTCTAGAGGGCAGCGTGCTGGGAAACGGTGCCCTTCTGGGAGCGGAGGAGCTGAACCGCTACTTCCCGGACCGACGACTAGGCATCTACATCGCAACATGGAACATGCAAGGGGAGAAGGTGTGCAGACATCCCCCCGACCCCCCACCCCATTAAAAATCCAAGCAAGTAGCTCCTCTTTCATCATACTTACCAGACGTGTTATTTCCAGGGTCTGCCAGCCAACTTAGACGACCTCCTGCTCCCAACTGACTCTGACTTTGCACAAGACTTTTACGTTATCGGAGTCCAGGAAGGTTGCCCCGACAGGTTGGCGACATTTTCTTATACTTGGATCACAATAGCTTCTTGTGTTCGCCGAATCCAGCAGTGATAAACGCAGGGTGTGTGTGTTCATTTCTGCGCAGGAGGGAGTGGGACATCCGTCTTCAGGAGACTCTGGGGCCCTACTACGTCATGCTGTATGCAGCGTCACACGGCGTTTTGTATCTCACAGTTTTTCTCAGAAGAGACCTCATCTGGTTCTGTTCAGGTCGGTTCCTCACACCAGTGGAGACAGCACTGAAGCTTTTTTTCCCACACGCCACTCATATTAATTCAGCATTTGATTCATCTTACTTACTGGTATTTTCTTGCCTCTATCTGTTTGTTTGTTAAAAGATTATTGTAGCACTGATTACAACTAGAAAACATCTTTAATATGTGTAGTTTTTTTGCTGGATTGACCGATACAAATCCCATAAATGTCACATTAAACAGAATACAACACAACATCTTTCAAATGTGAGCATCTGTAATCTGTTACGTACTTGACAGAAAAAAAAGACTAATAGATCAGTTAGCAGAGAAATGTTACACTCTTCATCGATTGGTAGTTGCTGGTTTCAACATTGGTGCAGTAAACAGAAATAATTGGCAGATTTAAGAAATCAGCCTTTTTTCACATGTATGTGCACGATTTTCTGTGAGAAATGCACTTTTTTGACATTGAGTTTAATTTAAGTCAACAAAGAACCAATCATAGCGATGGGACATGGGGTTTAGTGTGCGGTGCGGACTGTTGCTATGGTTCGTACGGAAAGGATGTTCATGTTCTGTCACTGAATGTGTTTTGTGCAGAGGTGGAGCACGCCACAGTCACAACCAGGATCATCTCACAGATCAAGACCAAAGGGGCTGTGGGAATCGGCTTTACCTTTTTCGGCACTTCCTTCCTCTTCATCACATCCCATTTTACCTGTGAGTGTGTGTGAGCTTCCCCACGTTGGCATTAGTATAAGAGAAATGCTGTGAGAATATTCTACTCGATAATACTGATAGTATTGATAACAAATGACTAAATGGATTATATCTGTTATATGTTTTCTTTCCCCCTTATAGCCGGAGATGCCAAAGTGTATGAGAGAATACTTGACTACAACAAGATCGTCGAAGCTTTAGCTCTTCCAAAAGGCCTTCCAGACACCAACCCATACCGCTCCACATCATGTAAGGCTCTCAATCCCTTTCAAATAATAAATTGAACCAAATCAGCTACTTTAAAAATGAGTATTGTCTGCATATCAGTTCAGTGTGAAGTGTTGTTCTCATACGTAGCTGTGGTTGACATGCTGTTCTCAATCATAGCTGATGTCACCACGAGATTTGACCAGGTTTTCTGGTTTGGAGACTTCAACTTCCGGCTGAGTAAGGACCGCGTCGAAGTGGAGAACATCATGAGTCGCACAGCAGGTGGCGACATGAGCCCTCTGCTGGAGTACGACCAGCTGTCCAAGGAAATGAAGGAGGGTAGGCTTGCTGCTGTTTACCACTACTGCATTCGGCAGGGAGCTTTATTTGATCGATCTAAACCTCGTCGTATAAATGTGTTTTCTTTTCCCAACAGGTTCAATCTTCAAAGGCTTCGAAGAGGCACAAATTAATTTCCTCCCCACATATAAATTTGATATCGGCTGTGACATCTACGATACAACGTCTAAACGGAGAACACCTTCATACACAGTAAGAGAGGGAAAAAAGAGAGGGATTTTATTTATGATAATGGAAGAAAGTGTTTTCAAAAAGTAAACCAAAAAAAACGTCTTTGTTTCTGTGTCTTTTCCAAGGACAGGATCCTGTTCCGAAGCAGACAGACTGATGACATAAAGGTGGTCAAATACACTAGCTGCTCCAGTATCAAAACCTCAGACCACCGGCCCGTCATCGGCGTCTTCCAGGTCAAACTGAGGCCGGGCAGAGACAAGTCAGTTCTGTTTGTTTGTTTTTTCAACACCTTGTCGGCACCAAAAAATGTGTTTTACCTCATGTTTCCATGGTCTGCTCTAATCTGAGCATGTTTACTACTCGTGTCTCTGTCAGTATTCCTCTGGGGGCGGGACAGTTTGACCGGAACCTGTACCTGGAGGGCATCAGGAGAAGGATCACCAGAGAGCTGAAGAGAAGAGAGGCCATGAAGAACCAAAGCTCCAGCGCCATATGCACCATCTCTTAAACCCAGATTAGTCCAGGCTGGACTGGATCAAAGCGTGCCACACACACACACACACACACACACGCACAAAAAAGGCAGAAGAAAAAGGACCAAAAAGAAACCAGAGCTGTCTTAACTGTGCAAGACCCCCCCAGTGCAGGTTGGGGAAGGCTGGCGCTTCGGAGAGCGAGAGCGCCATCTGCTGGTCGCCACTGAGCAGTGCGGAGGGAGGCGGCCGGCCGTACCCGAGGGCAGGGACCTTGAGGTCAGGTGGATGCTAGTTTGCACACACAGCAGTCTGGCCTTCCATGTACACAGCCCACCCTGCTCAAACACGGCTGCGACAGACCATGGGGGGGGGGGTCGCTGTCATGGCTTCAGTCACATGCTGCAGTGTGAACTCTTATAACCTTAAAAGCATCTCCACATCATGGCAGACGTTTTTCTAATTATTTTATAGGTCTGTAAATGCATCGTGGTCAGTCATTTGTGTAACGCGACGTCAGTGTTGAAATGCCTTGTCAACTCATAGCTTACTACAACGTAACTGCAGTAACGACTGAGGTGCACTTTTAATCACGTGGGTGTACGTCTTTGACTTGAATTGTGTGTTTTTGTAGGATTACATGACTGAAGAAGGGAGTTGTTGGTACTGTGTTCCTGTCATGAGGTCAAGAGCATGAAATGCAACTTGTGACATATTACTGTTCAATTTCAGGGAGAAATCTTTGCTTACTGAAAACTTTTGTTTTTCTTTTCCCCAGAGAATTTAACTGCTGCTTCTCCTATTAGGCCAAGTGATCCTTTGAAGCAGACTCTTAACTTGATGCCTTACCTCTCACCTCATTGTTACATCACCTTATCTATTCTCTGAACCATCAATGTACTCTTACCACATTAATGAACTCATTCCGAGCCATAGAAGTGCCTATCGGTCTTGTGTCATTTCCTCAGGACCCCTGTGCATCTGCATCTTCTTCTATGCCGCCTATCTGAATGTAACACCCTGTAATAAACAGTTTAAAAAACAAATGTTCTGTCGGATGAAACGTTGACCATCGAGGAGCCAGTGCGAGACCTTTAAAATAGAACTTTATTTGTGGAAGTAATTACATTTATTTACCAGTCGACTTACGGAGGATTACACATTCACACATTGGCTGTTGCCAGGAGCTTCTGAAATACTTCAGCGCATTTGGATGCAGATCAGAAGGGATTTTTGTAGAAGTGTTTTCATTTGCAAATGAAAAAGTCACTTCAATACGTAGTGAGAAAGATAAGACGTGAAGTTGTTTTGAGTTTTAAGAAGCCGCTTAACTTTGCATAGAGACAGGAGACAAGAAAAGTTAGGCAAAACAAAAGGCACCAACCAGCAACTGCAGCTTATTGACATGGAACAAATGAGAGCATGTTGGAGAATTTTTGAAAGGGTTCAGAGGTGATTTTGTCAATTTCCTGTCTTAACGCTAAGCTAAGAGGCATCTGGCTGCTTCCCATCAACATTCTCTCCATTTAAATTGCAAATACATCAATGTCCACAATAAATGCAAAACAAGAACATCACATTGCAGATTTTTACCCAGTAAAATAGACAACGGTGACAGAAACATTTTGAAGGGGAAAAACTGGCAGCTGCTGAAAAATGAGTCCAAATTTTATCAAGCATCTCTGCTATCGCTGTCTGACCATTTTTGAAGGAGGAATATTAAGTGCTATTGTACAAGATAGAGCTATTTCGTCTCCAGTTCACAGTGTAGACGTTGCTGAGCGCCGACCTTCCCACTCCTATGCTGAGGAAATCTCCAGTGTATGGAAACATCTCCATTTTCTTTTCTTTTCAGGAAATGCAAAAACCAATACTTTTTATCTGGCTTCTGTAGGTGCGGCCATCCAATTAAACCAAACCATCCCCATCAACACTGAAGTACGGCGTCCTGCCAACAAAGAATAAATACAGGGACTACTACTGTGCAGACACGTGTTACGTACTGTAAAGTGTAACTGTAACTTTTCTTTAAAAATCCCACTCTCAGTTCCATTGAGAGCTTGTGGTATTAGTCGCCTCCCGGTGAGAGCTGCGCCCAGGTCAATGTTGGGAGGAAACACTAGTGTGATCTTCCAGTCCAGTTTATTTACAGCGATGCTCGCCTGTTCAGGTCAGCAGAATGGTGGCGAGGGTCTATCGGAAGAGGCGGTACATGCGTGGCAGACGCCCGTCCTTGCTGGACAGGGCGGCCTGAATGTGTTCGTACGAGGGCAGATCCGTCAGGTCTCCCAGAGCCGCGACCGACGGCTTGCTGCGCAGCATCTTGGTGGTAACTCTTTTGATGTCGCTGGCGGTCACGTTGCCTGAAAAGTCAAAACAGCAGGAGCATTAAACAGGAAATTTCTGTGTGAGGTGAATTAAACACCCTCCAAGGTGCCGCACTACTCACTTATTAGCGCACACAGTTCATGTGGCAGCTTTCTCTTTCCCGTGGAGAGAACTTGGCGACCGACGTCTTCAAAGATGACTGGCCTCGACTCCAGGTTCATCATCAGCATGGATTTGAGCTGCGTCTTGGCTCTTTCCAGCTCCATCTGGAGGCAAAGGGATGAATTAATTGTGTGTTTTTGAAACACATATCTGGGTTGAACTCCATCCAAAACAAATGGCGTTAAATACCTCTCCGGCGTTTCCGGCCATCTGAATGAACTCTCTGGTGATAATCTCCACCATGTCCCGCACCTGAATGTCAACACAGAATGTAAAAAGAGCACTGGGTTAGCATGAACGTCACCAGCATCCACACACACAAAAAGAGCCGCAATGTCTGAAGTAAGAAAGCTTCCTCCCACCTGTCTGGGGTCTGCGCTGGCATGGATACACAGCAGGCCACTGTCCTCATAGCTGTGATGGTAGGCTGTGGCGTTGTACATCCAGTGATGCCTAAATAGGGTTTGGAATGCTGAAGTTAATTTCAATACTTTTTTAAGACTTTTTCCAAGACCTTTTCGATATTTCTTAATATCGCCACTTTGAGCGATAACCGTTTCCGTCAGTGACATCTTTAACCTGACAGTTTTAGTTTATGATAGAGACTACAGACCACTTTCGTACAACAGAATTCAAATAATTCTGTATTTCCGCCTGTTTTGGCGCTCTCAAGACAATTTAAGAATGCACCCGGAATAGTATAGGTTTATGTTACCAGTTCACCAGAATAAATGAATAAATTCACACACTTTTAAAAGACTTTAATACTTTAAGGGTCTTAATTTCCCAAAATTGATTTATTAACTTTTAATACTTTTCAAGACTTCGCAGAAACCCTCGCACAGGAAAAGAATGCATTTGTTTGCCAAAAGTGACAGGAGTGCCACTCGTTATGCGTGTGCTTGCTGTGTGTGTTGGTCACCTATTGAGTACGTTCAGGTAGAGGCGGGTGAACATGCCCTTGCCGGGTCCTCCTGCAGAGAAGGAGCCCCCTCCGCCCATCATCATGTTGAGCACGGCGAACGGGATGAAGTCGTCCTCCTAGGAGAATTTAAAAAAAGATCTTCAGCATCACAGAAACCTGATTGGAGGAAGTTGAAGGAAGGAAGGCGAGTCACACTGACCAGGAAGGAGCAGCTCTCCAGGCCGATCATGATGTGGGTGAGCTCTGGGATGGGGGTGGGGCCCAGGCTCACGTCCGACATGTCCTTCTCCATCTGGCAGATTTGAACAAGATGGTGATGATCATCCCCTTTATTCACACCAATCAGAAATACTCAGATCAAAAGAATTTCCTGTTACATACTCTGTTGTGGCATTGACTATGCAGTTGTTATCTAAACGTACAGGTGAATTAACACTAACTGTGGAAGAAGCCAAGTACAGAATGTGCTTTTTTGTGGATAATTATATAAAACCATTTTTATTTACCGTTTGTCGTTGCTTTTTGGACCTTGACAAGGTATATACAGGACTCTTGAAGCTAATTTCAATATCTTTTTAAGGCTTTTTCAAGACCTTCTCAAAATGTTTTAATACCTCACCGCCACTTCGAGCTTTAATCGTTTCCATCAGTGACACCTTCATCTTGACAGTTTTAATTACTGATAAGGACTATAGAAACGAGAATTCAAATGCAAATTTCTGCCAACGCATGTCCTTGCGCTCTCAGGACATGCTCGCAGGACTCACTTTTTACCGTTTCACATTTGTTTTTTAATAAACTCACACACTTTTCCAATGTTTTTTTGGACTCTTGCCCTCAAAAATGTAAGAGTGGTGTATAAAGTGGTGATAAGACTTAATTTCACCAAAATTGATTTATGAACTTTTAAAACTTTTCAAGACCCCGTGGATACCCTGCTTGTATGCTAGCTGAATGCAACATTTCAAATCATCAATTGCTTCCTGTAGACTACACTGGGCTGAAATCAGGTTAAAATCCACTGAATCACCTTCACGATGCCGCCTGTGTACTGAGCCACAGAGAGGTCGACGTTGGCTGCCGTGCTTTCTCCCCACACAGGTTTCACGTCCAGCAGGTACGTCTTGGCGCATTCCACTAGTTGCTCGTGCTCGATGCCCACCCCCGCCAGCACCATCCGCTCAGGGCAGTAGTAGCTGCGCAGGTAACTGTGCAGCACTTTCTTGTCGATCTTGTCCACGTTGTCTACCGGACAAAAACGAGGCAGTCCGACCGTGTTGCCTCGATACGCCGCCTGGGAGGGTAAAAAAAACACAAAAAAAGTAAACACAAAGGTTAGCTCTCAAAAAGCTACAAACCCAGAAAAAGTCCTTTGCAATGCTAGTAATGTTTTTGATACTGTACGCAAGAAAAGAATGGAATTACTCACAGCATGGATCATCTCAGTGAGTAGGGGCTCGGGGTCTGGCCTCATGTTCAAGTCCTCTAGCTCGAAACGAACCGCCATTCTCGTCATGTCAATCTCCTCATCTGCACACAGACGCAGAGAAGCAGGGGCGTCATTGCGTGCGACCTCAGACCGCGCGCGACCTTGAGATCGAGATGCAGCGTGAAGCGAAAATAGACTCACCCAGCAAGCGAGGCTGGAGAACGGCATCGGAGAGCAGAGAGACCACCGTGTCCAGACCCTTGACTTCAGCCGACACTGCATACATGGTGGTGTCCCTGGACAGGACACAACACATTTTTATACGCCGGAAATGCCTGTTTCACATTGGGAAGGTAGAAATAGGCACATCATACAAATGTGAAGCTCTAGGACTTGATACCTTGATGTTTGGCAGTCACAGATCCCTCCGTGTTTTTCCAATGTGAGGAGAATTTCATCTTTACTTCCGTACTGAGCCGTAGACTAAAAGAGAAGATTGTTGTTTAGTCAGTTTCATTACCATCCCAATGAAACTTCCTTGTTTTCCCTCTCTTTTGACTACTAGAATTAATTTGTTCCTTTAATAAACAAAAATAAATGTGGTTGCTGTTACTGGTAAAATGTAATGTATGCAGCTCCAAAAGAGAGTGTATTGTCTCTGTCTACTGATTGCAGGCCTCAAACATTCACACGCTCAATATGCAGCATGAAGTGAAAATGGACTCACACAGCACCCTGCAAAAACAACGCTCCAATATAAGCATGAAAAGACAGAAAATACTTACAGAAAATGCTAGTTTTTCTAAAAAGTGTGCTATTCCACTTGGGTACTTTGCTTCATGTCTGGATCCAGAGTTTACTAAAACTAAAAACACACAGACAGAATCATTTATTTTTCATTTTCAACAAATGGTCAAGGTGTGAAAAGAAGTGGAGGTGGCTGTGATTGCTGTTTACCCAGCATCAACTTACTTCCAACCGTGCAGAATTGACCAAACTTGTTTTGGGATGCGACTTTGAGGCCGTTCTCTAACGTGGTGATCTTGGTTTCGTACTTTTCTTGGCCGTCCACAGACGCAAAGACAGGCTTGGGGATCCCAGGCAACGGAGCAGAGAGAGAGATATTTGGGTATCCACCGCCACTGCTGTACTTTCGGTAGGCTGCTATCCCAAACCTTGAGAAACACCAAACAAGAAAATCTCACTTCAAAATAATTTCAGGATCAACTAGTCTAGGTTCGTCGAGTCTAGGTTTGGACTAACAGACCAGATATTGATATATAAAAACGTTGCATGCATAAGGCAAAGATAATAGAGAAGTCTATCATCAGTCTAAATCCTCAAGGTGATCAATGAGATCTGGTGACCATAACATTGTATTATTTAGCGTTCATCAGCATTACAAACTCCTTTTGGACCCGTTACCCCGAAACATAAGAAGCTTTGTGCAGTGTGATACATGAGCTCAGTAACTAACAGTAACTAACAGTAACTAACAGTTACTAACTAACTAACTAACGGTGCACTTACAGTTGTATATACATTTTGGAAGCAGTTCAGATTTGGGTGCTGCCATGTGCTCAGAAAAGCTGAACCACACACACACCTACACACACACACACACCTCTACACACACCTCTACACACACACACACTCTCTCTCTCTCTCTCTCTCTCACACACACACACACACACACACACTTTCTCACACACACACACACACTTTCTCACACACACACACACACACACACACACACACTCTCTCACACACACACACACTACACAATAAACCCCAATCACCGCAGCTGCATTAAATCCGTGTTAATTAAAGGTGCGATCAGCCCATAAACTACAAGTTTGACACAGAAAGGCTATAATAAATATGATGTTGTCAAACAAACGAAAATACAGCACTAAAGCCCAACCCTGATCAAACAGCGAGGCTCTCGGAGGGTTCGCTGAGCCTCCCGCCGCCGCGGTGACATTAGTTCCCCATCGTCTTTGACAGCTAGCCGTTAGCATCGTAAGCTAGGTGTGATGGCGCCGCCTCGCGGCCGCACGACCCTCACGACCCTCGGCGAGCCGCCGCCGCCGGAAGCCGCTCCGACCCACGCTCGACCCCCCCTCGGTATTTATGAGCTTTCGTCCGAGCCGCGTCTTCTCACCTCTGGACACGACTCCAGGTTCTGCACCTCGACATGTGAGTCGCCATCTTCGCGTCGCTTTGGACGAGACACCTCAACCCGGAAGTGTTCCTGATGCGCTTCCTATATGACGTCATCTCCGTTTGTGTTTTTTGGGATTATGAGACATTTTTCTTTCACAAATTAAATCAGCTCCGATTTTTACACACATCGCTTTGGAGTTTAAAATGCTTCTTAGATCTTTGAGAGAAGAAAAGAAAGAAGAAATAAAAATAAACAATGGTTGTGTAACACACCTTTATGAATTGTCCTTTTCCATCTTTTGTCTCTTGTTATTTATGTTATATTTAATTTTGAACTGACATCACAGTGTTTTTGTATGTTTTTTCTGTTTTCTATATTCATCCTGTTTAACTGTAAATTCTTTGTTGTCAATAAAAAAACGGAGAGAAAAAATTAAACAGTGTCTTTTTTGTTTCGTTTTATTTGATTCTTTTGCTAATTATGTTAAACCAATGACCTGTAAAAACGATTTTCAAAGAATCATAAGACAAGACCTTCCCCAAAAATAGCTGTATAATCAAAGGTGAGGAAAACTAATTGGAAAAGAACACATGTCTCAAAATATAGATTATGATAATCACTTTATATTAGAATATGTATCTAGTTTTTGTCATATGACCCATCAATCTTGCATGGAAATCAATACCAATATTCAATAAAGAAAAACACAGCTGTAGGAATGACCAGATATGATC
>CAESWR010000742.1:152318-163072 GCA_903171835.1 Mullus surmuletus | reverse complement strand
TTTGCCCGAAAACTGATGAAACATGAATCTGTTCAAAAAGGCACATTCATCTTTCGTAGAAATGTCAGCTGGTGAAGACATACTGGTGTTCTATGACATGATAAAGACACCTTTTTACTTTTTTGGTTGTTTTTCCATCATGTGATTAATTACTTAGATCCAAATATCACGGATTGCTTCATTTTTCAGATATTTAATTTTGCGGTCATCGTTTTTAGCTTTATAAAAGTGAGATAAAGCTATGAGCTGAATGGTAATGAGGGATGCTCTTGGAAAATGAGCAAAACATGAGTGACAAAAGGGGAAACGTTGACACTCGATAAATAAGAAAATTAGTCAATTATGGAGCCATTGTTATGACGGTTATTCAATCAAAAAGTTACAATATTTTGACACTAGCTTCTAGACAAGATGAACTTTTTGTGTTTTCCTGCTCACTTTGCTTCAGCATCCTCTCACGAACAGACAAGTCAGTACAGATTGCAGAGGACCGAGTGCATCCATCAGAGAGCAGGTGGTCTATATTAACTTCATGGCTGAAAAAAAAGCTTTAAAAGGATGACTCATGTGCGCGCTCTGCCAGCTGACACCATGGATGAAGCTGTATGGTGGTTCCCCGATGCCTCCCAGGGGGCTTCTCAGTAGGATGCATGTCTGCCTTTCCGTCTGGACGCTCCCACAGATGACTTCCCACCTCTGTTTGCTCGTCCTGTCCAGCTTGACGGTCTCATCCCAGCTTGGTGAGTCTCATCTCTGACTGCTGGGGAAATCACGATTCATACCAATATTTCAATAGTACTAATAAAATAATACATATAATTTCTTAGCTCACTTGGGTAAAATCCTGTTCCGACAGACAGAAGACGAAACAACAACACAGGAAAATACAGATAAAAGCAATCCTGAAATGTGCCTGAATGGGATTTCATACTAATTCAACTTCACACTAGAGCTTTCAAGATATCAGATTTTAACTTTTAAAAAAAAGTCACGCTTACAATATTATCACAATATCAACGAAATGTAAATAGTAATGGCATGAAATTGATCTTGAACTTTATTTATGATGTTTTTTTCTCTTTTGGCAGATTAATTACAATCAAAATGGCTGTCTAAACTAAGACTGTCTTAGCTGCAAAGACAATTGCAAAACAGTAACTGTACAACTGCATACAAATCAATTATCCTATGCACATTTGTTTTTTGTTTTTTTAATACCACGATTATCGTGTCAGTCCTACTTCACACGTATCAAATTATCATCGTCTCTTATTTTGCTCTAAGAAACACCAAGACAAGTGTTAATGTTAATGTTTTTTCGGAGCGCCTTATGTCATGACCAGCCAGTCTTCTTCGCCCGTGTCTTCCAGGTTTGGAGGACGTGTTCTTCAGTCCCCAGGATCAGACTGTCAGAGAAGGAGAGGGAGTTTTCTTCCAGTGTGTGTCAGGTGAAAGCTCACCCCCCGCCAGCATCACATGGCTCAAAGATGGAAACGTGGTCACGAGAGGAAGACAGATCCAGGTGAGTGAAGGTGAACAGCTGCTTACTCGTTTGTACCATATGAGGAACCGTCTGCAAATCATTTTCAAAACGTCCTGTGCAGGGTGAATACGGAGGCGGCAGCCAGAGGAAGACATCGGGAACGCTGCACCTCTCCAATGTCACTTTGCAAGACGATGGGATGTACATTTGTGTCACATTTAACCCTTCACTAAACATCAGCAAGTGGAGTAAACCGGCTAAACTGAATGTTCAGGGTGAGAATATTTCCGTTGATATTGACAGATTGAGAGATTTTATTGATCTGTTGATTCATTTTTTAGTATCGACCTGTTCTTGTGTCTTGCAGGGGTCCCTCGAAGACTGCAGATCATCAAGGGCCCTGACAACATCACAGTCGCTATGGGAACAGAGATCTACATGCACTGTGCCGTCCATGGCTTCCCCGTTCCCATGGTGCACTGGTTCAAAGACGACTGCCTCCTGATGAACTGCTCGACCTCGTTCAGCCTGCAGGACAATGGACAGCTGCTCACATTCAGGTGTAACACAGGAGCATATTCATATTTCTTTATTGTTTTTATCTGGCAAATGGAATAAATCTGGTCATGTGCATCATGAAAATAACCTTTTTTTTTTTTTACTTTTTTTTTTTACAATATATGCATATTGTATTTTACTGCAGTTTACATATTCACAGGGCTGTAGATCACAAATATGGGAATATATCAGCGTTCATGATTTTTCAGCCCAGCACTTACATTGAATTTTACACAGTATTTTCCGTCTTTTTTCCTGCAAAGGAATGTGACCAAGGAGGACGAAGGTTTCTATCACTGTGAAGCATCCAACCAGGAAGAAACAATTAGGTCAAAATCAGCCTTCCTACTTCCAGCTGGTACGTGTATAGCAACTGTCAAACATAAGTAAATGATCAGGTTTAAAAGGTTCTGGTTAACATAAAAGTGTGCTATCTCACTGCATGTGTCCTTTGTATTTGTTTCTCTTCACAATTCTTGAAAGGTAGAGACTAAAGTGCAGATAGAAGACGGTTTTAAGTCATGACCCATGTTCAAAAGCTGCTGTTTAAACTCTTAGATAATAATAAGTGGCACATGTTTCCAGAGATGGACTGGAACTTCGACCAGCAGCCCACAAACCAGACGGTGAGAAGAGGCCAAAACGTGACGGTGACCTGCAGGCCACCGTACAGCCGACCCCCCGCCCAGGTGTCCTGGTTCAGAAACAACCAGCTGCTGAACCCAACCGCTCGTGTCATGACGCTTCCCAGCGGAGACCTCTTTCTGCACCAGTGAGTATGCAGGACTGATACATTTAAATCAGTGAAGTATTTGTACAGTATTTGTTATATGTGGTAATTTTTGTAATTTTTACTTATTGTTATGTCCTATGTCTTTTTTTACTATTATCTATTGCTCTTCTTGTGTGTCAATTTTCTGCACTTTTTATCAGTACAGTATGCTGCTGGGGCACTGTCATTTCCCCATTATGGGATAAATAAACAACTCTTATTCTACTCTATTTAATTATATTCTATTTACCCATGAAAAAACAACATGTTACTGTAGCTCCAGCAATTAATTACTCTTTGCTGCTTTTTTGTACTCAAATATTCTACACAAAGTTACCTGTGTGATGTTTGCTAGCATTTATCAGTGGTTTGGATGTCCAAATTGTGACGACTATGAGAATAGGTTACATTTTCTGGTGTATTCCGTGTCATAAATCACAAGGATGTGCGTAAAGAACAGCCTTAAAGCCTCTAAAAGCTACTGGCTTTCCTCCGCAGTGTCCAGGAGTCCGACAGCGGAAGCTATTTCTGCAGGGCTTCCAACGTCCACCTCCAAAGATTCCTCACCTCTCGACGAGCGACGCTGACCGTGCAAGGTACAGAGGAGCTTCCTCGCTGTGAAAATGACCCCTCTGACTGGGGGGGTTCTTCCCCTGCCTGATTCTGTTTGCGCCTTTGCAGCCCCTCCGTCGGTGAAACTGTGGCCCCAGGTGCTGACGGTGCCACTCGGTGCCCGGGTGCTGCTGCACTGTCAGGTGTCCGGCCACCCTTTGCCCTCAATTAACTGGGTCAAGAGGGGCCAGTCCAAGCACACTGGAGGGAAGATCACCGTGGGGTAAGTTCATTAGTAGGGGTGTCCTGATACAACTTTTTTACTTACGTTACGATACCAATATTGCAGCCTTAAGTATTTGCCGATACCGATCCGGTCTGAAAACCAGTAATACATACTTTGATTACTTATTTTCTAGTACAGGGTGTTAAAAAAGGCTTAATCAAGTGATATTACTTGTTGCAAACAGTTGCTTTGAGAAAAACTGACCCATTTATCATTAACCAATGAGTTACATATACGTGCTGGAGTCTGGAATGGACTGCTTGTATCAGAGATTTTGGATGTAGGCCAATATAATCCAATACTTGTTTTTTGTTTTTGTTTTTTGCTGATATCGTACCGTTATCCAATATCAGTAATGGATTAGAGAATGAAACACGCCCATTATGTGAGAAGTTAATGGAGACTGTGACTGAAATTACATCATCCAGCCCTAAAACATGACATTTCAAGGTTTACTAACCCTATTCAACTATTTCTGTCTTTCAGTTTGAGAAATGCCACCCTCCACATCCAGTCAGCGCGCAGCTACGATGAGGGAGTGTACGTGTGTGAAGCCTCCAACACACTAGGTCACAGTCGCAGCACAGCCATGCTGACAGTTGCTGGTAACTCTTGCACCAACACACCGTGAGAAACCTCTTCTCTCCTCAGTGTCCAGTAACGCTAGAGTGCACTCCACTTCCACTGGCTTGTTGACCGGCAGGCCTGTGACACATCCTTTTAAGTAGGCTGTTATTACAGTTGAAGAGGGTGTGAAATTGGAGCTCTGTATTAATCATAACAAGATCACCAAGGAGATACTACAAACATTTTTGAGCATGAAGTGCCAAGCAAAAAGTCCAACAGTGTGGTATTAAACTGCTTTATTTAGTTCCAAATGTATTTATTCCATGGTATGACAATGTGAACTTTTTCCTCCTCCTTGGTCCCAGTGAGCCCCATCATAGTGACTTTTGCAAATCAAGTGAACGCCAAACTTGGGGCCTCGGCGGTCCTGCCATGCAAAGCCGTAGGGATTCTGCCCATTGTGTATTCCTGGACTCGAGGCAGAACACGGCAACACTCCCTCAGTGCTACCGCAGACAATGGTGAGTCCATCAAATGTTCATTTTAGTCATATTTTCTGACTGCTGTGAGGATAATTGTGGAAACCAGAGTGTACCAACAGCCTCTAGGCGACAATCTGACATTATTTCCAGCTAGGACGGTAACTGAAAAATGAGCAAGCAAGCAAGCAAAGCAAAAACACAAGCGTTTTCAATCAGTGGTTTGTAGCCCCCTGGTGATCCATGGCAATGCACTTGGCCACAGACTGCTTGGTTTCAATGGATGATTTTTATGTGTTGTGCCATACTGGTGAACTTCAAGGGGGAGTAATGGTTGAGCTGGTTTAGACTGTCCCTATTAACCAAGTCATTGCCAATAGGCAGATTGTGTACAGCTCATCCCACTATGAAATCACCAGTGGTATGAAACGATAATTTAAAAGAAAAAGCAGCCAAACAAAACCAAAACCAGTGCAGTGTACATGTATACGTTATATCAGGGGTTTTCAAAGTGTGAGGCTGGCCTCCCCTGGGGGGCGTCAGAGGACTTCAGGGAAGGCATGAGGTGAGAAAAAAGAAAAGAAAGAAAAAAAGTGTAAACATAACTACGGTACATCCAAAATGGATCGATTTTTAGTACCTCGAGTGAAGGTCTCACTCTCCCACACTTTGAAAACCCCTGCATTACATAACCTCCATAGAGCTGAAATGTCACAATGTGTATAGAAATTTCTGTCTATGTCATACTCATCTCTGGTTGCTCTTTCCCATGTAGATGATGGCACACTGAGTATTTCTAATGCTCAGTGGACAGACGCAGGGGAATATTACTGCACTGCTGAAAACCGAGCAGGACGACATCAGAGACGAACTGTCCTCACTTTCACAGGTACAACAACTATTACTTCTTCACGGTCAGAGTGACAAGTGTGCCACGTCAACAAAACTTCTATGTGTAATGTTGTCATGTATTGTACGTATGTTCACAGTGGATATTTGTGTGCTGTCATTCCGTGTTGTATCTCAACTTGCATTTTCAAGCTCATATTTGGCCCACTTGACAGGCCTTGTTCACCAATAGTATCGAAATAGTTGACGGGATGCTTCCTTGACAGCTTTTGCATATTACTCTTGCTGATTCTCTTCCATGCCGTCCTCTATCCTAAGCTGAAGACCACCCAGGTGATAGAGGCAAGCAGACAAGACTGGTTTTGTCTGCAGTGAGTAATGACGTTGTGATTAACTCTGCCATGGCTTCTGTGGTGACACCGCTTTGCTGCCAAATCAGTGTGCAGGTTCGATAGTTCCTCGTGTGGTATGGGTCCAAAGCTGCTTATCCTTGAATGTCTATGAGCGGACAGGTGACTATCCATGGGCAGAGATGGGCACAAATACATGAAAAAGCATCCATTGCGTTATAAATACTTCATTGGAATTAAAAATAAATGTTAAAGGAAACGCACTGATTAAAATGCATTTCATTTTGTGACTGATTATACAAAAAATGTGAATACAAAGACATATGGGTGCAGTGATGCACTACATCCAAAAACGATCATACAAAAAGCACAGATGAGTAAGTGAATCACAAAATTACAAAAATGCTAATGTGCTTATTTTTAGTCCTGCCCATCTCCGTCAGTATAAAACTCTCCTCTGATAGTTGTGGCTTGTAATTTGTTGACTTGTTTCGTGGCTTTACCTTCTTCACCAGATTTCTTTTTACATGTTTTTTGCTCTCAAAAGTTTTTTGTTTATTTCATATTTTGTAGAACACCAACTCAAGCAAAGAACTGCCAATTTCCTCTCCTAGTGGTGCAGTGATTGAGCAACATGCAAAGAAAAAACACCCTCTGCATGTGCAGGCGCAGCATCGGGAGCCCATGTGTACGTGCAAGAAGAACAAATCAAAACTAATGGAAGAGAAACAACATAATAACAGGTTGTTTTTTTTCCCCCCACTGCTTTCAGGTTTCTCCGCACACTGTGACACAACAACAGGTACCTTTTCTACATTTTCAAGCGGAACAGCGGCTGAGCCAACCAACCCAGTGGCTCCATTGGACCCTCTGTCACAAAATCAGCTGGATCCGCCCACAACCAGTCCCACCCAGCCCTTAGTCACACAGATGCAGCCTCCAATGTTGCTTCCTCCTCCTCATCCAAACTTCCAATCAGTAGTTCTGCCAGTAACCAGCGACCCTCTTTCTTTTTCAAACAGTGAACCAACTACAGAGAGCCACATCCAGTCTCCAGATACACAATTTAAGCATCGAGTCAGAAAGATATCGTCAACAAAGTCCACTTTTCATGGCCGGGAACATCATGGTGCGGGAGTCTCTGGTCAAATCACCAAGCCGTTTCTTGAGGTGTCTCGGCTGCCATCAAGGCTGTCAACTAGCGGATCTTCTGTCTCGGACAAGAAGGATTCTTACCTATCTAATCAAATGAATCACTATTTCTCCCAAGTTACGACTGTGTCCACATTGTCACGGATTGCACTGCTCCCATTGGCAACCCAGAATTCTCAAACCAACCCGGGCCGACCAGGGCCGACCGCAAAGCATCTGCCTTCGGCACTGACTAAACAAGTATCTCAATCTTATCCTCAGCAATCCTTCACCCAAAGTTTTTTGCCCAAGTTTCATCTTGAGCTTCCTCTTCCATCCATGCAACCTTCATCTTCTTCAACCGCCAATCCTGAATATAGAACTTACAGTCAACCTTCAGCCACAGTGCAAACACCAACGTCAACAACATCCCCTCAAACCCCGCCGCTTTCAACAGCTCATCCGCAGCTTTCTTCACAACGTCCTCCACCACAAACTCAATCGTTTACACTCCAAAAAACACACCTTCCCAAATTCCAGTCTTCAGTCCCCGATTCTCCTGATCAGGTCAGCGTGCCTAGTCCAACAAATGCCACCAAAGGTCACCCACCTCAGTCAACCAAATCAACTAATGACAGTGAGTTGACAGAGCTTAAGAAGAACACATCCCAGTCACCCATGACCAGCAATGATCCCCGGTTCGTGAAACACGAAGTGACGTCTCGAGAACTGCAGAAAAAAAAAGCACAATTTCACTTTTCTCTTCTCTCTTACTCTACAGAGTGACACAGCAGTCTCCGTCATGGCTGCCTATACTGGAGAAACATGACATCCCCATTGTGGTGGGGGTGGGAGTATCGTTGGCCTTCATCTTCATCACTGTTACCTTCTACTCCGTGGTGCAGAAGAACGAACCTGCGCCAACAAGCCGTGCGGGTCAGAAATCATGTCAGCACTGCCGTTTCCTATTCTGAGTTTTGTAAAATATCTTTGTGCAAACTATCTGTAAAAAAGGCTAATGTTAGCATTAGGAATTATCTTACTGTACCATATGCAGCTATGAAAGAGCTAGCGTGACCAAACCTACTCACCCTAATTAAATATTATATCCTTGCTTGTGCATATTCTCAGTCATCTAGGTCATAGTATATCAAACAGTTTAGGGTAGGCAACTGGACTTACCTCAAATGAGTGAAGACGTTTTGATTTTTGGTGGGGAGCACAGCTCAAGGGCCCCTCTTAAGATGGTCAGCCAAAACCAGGGGCTCATTTGACCCACTGGTGTTCATGTGAGACCATCAACATCAAGAGCCAAAACATCTTCACTTGAGTTGCCTACCATGAATGCTTAGCTATGTTATGTCATTGTTAAATTTGTATAAAACCTACAATAGGGGCACCAGAAAAAAAAAATGTGTTAAACTACTAGCATTACACTGAATTGACCAATATGTCAATCTTTTTTTTTTGTCCATGACAGCGCAGAGAAATCTTGGTGTCCCCATGCGGCATGGTGAACGTCGAGCGGCAGGACGAACATATGAAAACAGGTGACTAAATATCTACAAGGGTTTCTTCACTAGAAAAAGCTGCATGTGACCAGAGTGCTATGGCTTTTCGTGCAGGGCCTTCGAAGACGATGAGTGCGTGGCAGTGATTGAACAGAGCCCCAACATATCAGACACCCGTGCCAGACCTCCAGGGCCGAGTCTGGTCACGGTGCGGTTGGAGCCAACGTCTGAGAATCTTCAGGAGGAGATGCAACCCACTCTGGACCAACATTCGGTCACTGTGGAGACGTACCCTGAGCCCATTCTAGACACCAAGGTTTGACGCCACAATCACTGTATTGTTTATAGTGCAAACAATATAGCATTTCTTGTTTTTTTCTTCACGCATGTTTCATTCCCAACTGTTTTAGATCGATCCATCTCTGGAGGAGGACAAAGGCTGTAGTCTGTCACAGCCGAGCATCCAGCTGCAGTGTACGGAGGACTGGCCCAGCAATGGAGGAGACAACCACAGCCCCTGCCACGACGCCTTGCCCCCTCCGTCACCCTTGCCCTCCTGTTCGCCTTCTCCTTCGCCGCCATCCAGGCGCGAGGGCCTGAGGTCCTCCGTTACCCTGCAGAGCACTGAGCCATTCGTGGCCCCCATCCACCACAGTCTCAACATTTCCCACGGCAACCCTCCACTATTGCTTTCACACCACGTCTCTCTGGGCCCGACCACCGTTGCGGTCGATGTCCATTTTTATCCATCAGCCACCGCTTCCATGGCAGTCTGCACTAGCACTCAGATTAATTCTGTCTCCAATTCCACATCACCGGCTGCGCCCCTATTTGGTCCCCCTTTAGCAAACAGTCAGGTGAATGACCAGTCAGCACCCACACTGCATCAGTGTAAGTAACTATATCGAAAAAAAACAGTACTTTTCAGTTTTTTTTAATTCAATTTCATTCAAAACCAATATTCAAGCATGCATTAGCTAGTTTATTAAAACAGTGCATTCTACTGTACACTGGTGTGCACCGTTTATACAGGGAAGTGGTTTTGTTACTATTACTGACATTTTCACACTGACAGACTACAAAACTACATACTACAAAATATGGCATTACTGCATTAGCATTTTGTAATCATTTAATTTAATTTTATCGACCGTCATCAAATATATTCCTCACTAAACAATCGGCATTGCACACCACCCAATACTAGAAACACAAAGCTCACTGTAATGAGTTTCATGCCACTGATAATTGCAGTTCTGTGTATTAAAGTACCTCTACATTAAAGCAGCCAGACACAGTTAACAGTGTACTTTTTCAAATGTATAAAACAGGCTGACAGTTTATTCTTATTTTCCACAGATTCATTGCTTCAGTTCATACGTAAAATTCATTAGCACTCATATACAGGAAAGCTGCGATTACACATGTAAAAATAAAAAAGGTGCCATTTTGTACACAGACACATATTTCACACATATTTATTTTCATAGCTTTAGTGAAGCAACCTCTGTATTACTTCCTGTTCTGATCACACTGCCATGATTATATACTATGATTATCTCTGAAACAACTATTACTTTACATTATGATCAGCTTTATTCTTTATTTTATAAGATATTTGAAAAAGAACGACACTTGTCATTCTGTAGTATTATTAATGTAGGAATGACATGTTTCACTTGGAATCACTCTGTTAGATATTGTGTCACTGGTTTATGGGGTAGTTTGAGTAAAGTAGGATTAAAATATCATTTTCTTTAGCAAAACAGCCAAGGATACATTATTTTGTCAGAAAACATTGCAAATCTGTGACTGCTCATGCTCTTACATAAACTTGACTGTTACACTTTAATGAAACCAAAGGAGGTACGAGGGGCTGTAATCAATAAAACATTTAGACTGCATGACAGAACTGTATAAAATGTCAATTGTTGCTCTTAATTAAAAAAAAACTCGATCAACAATCCTGAGCTCACATTTCATCATTAAATTTCGTTGTCGCTGTCACATGTTTTACTTATACAGTGGGTTCAGAAAGTATTCAGACCCCCTTAAATGTTTCACTCTGTCATATTGCAGCCATTTGCTAAAATCAATTCATTTAATTTTTTTCCTCGTTCATGCACACACATCACCCAATATTGATTATTGAATATTAATTCAGAAAAACACAGACACATGGGCATGTGATATTTCAGTGTTTTTTTTTTTTATAA
>CAESWR010000742.1:122269-133099 GCA_903171835.1 Mullus surmuletus | reverse complement strand
ACCACTTGGAGGAGGTCTCAGTGTCAGTCAGTGTGTGTGTGTGTGTGTGTGTGTGTGTGTGGCGTCCGCAGGTCAACAACCTGAACTGGCACTTGGGCTGTTTGGAGTGTTCTGTGTGCAGAGCGTCTCTGCGCCAACACAGCAGCTGCTACGTCAAAAACAAAGAGATCTACTGCAAACTGGATTATTTCAGGTAGGATCTGTTCGGTCTATAGAATAAAAACCCCACACAAATTATTGTAATTTCAAAAAAAAACAACATTTTTTGTTTGCATCGTCGCTGATTGATTTAAACCAGCCAACAGCTGATTTATCTTTTTATCGTTTTATTGAGAGATTACTGGTCATCTTTTTCCACTGGGAGGCCCGATTTCATAACAAATTCAATATCGTTTGAACTGGGTTTAGAAATGGACCAAATACCCAGAATAGATTAACGCATTTAATTACATTTTTGTGCATTTATTTTGTGAGATAGACTTTTATTTTCGTCCAATTCGTTTCGAGGTGTTTGTCAGTGAAAATAAACGACAAAATATTATTAATAATCCCGGTTGATTCCTTTCAAATAAAAAAAAAAAAATTATGGATGTTTATATTTGTGTGGAAACGAAAATAAGATAAATGAAATAAATAGACACCTAAAATATCCCATAACATCATCATTATCGTTACGAGAAAAAAACGCTATTTGTAATTTTAAAAATACATATATGTATGTGTTTCTGACAACAGCGATGTTTTTAAATGCGTCTCAACATTTTTTTCACGCTTTTATCTTGAAAATATTTGCATTCCATGTGAGAGGTGGAGACATTTTTTGGCTCAACATGATTCTGGGCTGATGATGATTTTCTTTGTACAAAGGCTTTTTTTTTTTCTTCTTTTTTTTAAATCGATGTTTTTACAGCTAATTGCTCTTTGCTCGCTGAGGTTAATGTTGGACTCCAACGAAACAGCTTCCAAAATCAGCAAATCAGTATTTCTTCTCAGAAAATATTCATCAAGCCTTAGCAAATCTTAGCAAATCATCAGCAATTTATCCAACCCAGGGGCGAAGGCTGTGGTTTTATTTTCTGTAAATTAGTCAAACATGACAATGCTTCATGCTTCCAAACTTCTAAGATTGAGCGACTGAAAAAATCTTTAGAACAAATTAAAGACGGAGCAGAGTTCAAAAGTGCTGCTGGAGAGTTTGACCTTCATGAAAGCAGGGAAACATTTAATATCCACATTCATATCCAATAATCCACATTCATATTCGCAGCTTCATGTTGTTTTGAAGCTTCCAAAATCGTTCAGCTTTTTATACCAAAATTACCATCACTTTTGCTTTGAGACCTTTATGACCTTTTGCTTTGAGACCTTTATGAAATGAAAATACCCTTATCTGTTATGCTGGTGTGTGACACTGTTTGCGACGGTTTTGGGAGTTTTTAGAGAGGAAGATTGTTGAGAAGCGCCCATTAGGTTAAGTTGGAGGAACTTCTGCTATCTGAAACCCCCAAATATCTCCCACAACATGGATTTTTAATTTAGGTTTGATTCATGCTGTTTTGAGTAATAGAAAATAAACACAAACAAACACCAGGCCTGTGTGTGTGTGTGCGTGTGTATGTGTGTGTGTCTGTGTCTCTGTCCTGTGCGTGGTCTGTTAGCACAAACACTCCGAGCCGCTCCGACCTTCACCTCCCTCCTGCTCCCTCACAGTAGGTTCGGCACCAAGTGCGCCCAGTGCGGCCGGCAGGTGTACGCCAGCGACTGGGTGCGGCGCGCGCGGGGCAGCGTGTACCACCTGGCCTGCTTCGCCTGCTTCTCCTGCAAGAGGCAGCTGTCCACAGGGGAGGAGTTTGGCCTGGTGGAGGGCCGGGTGCTCTGCCGCAGCCACTACGACGTCATGCTGGACAACCTACGCAGGGCTGCTGAAAACGGTGAGGACCAAAACACACACTTGGTATATCTTATTTGTCCTCATGTGTTCAATGTAGACATGTGTGTGTGCTTGGGAGAGGGGACTACAGCGTGTAGGTGGATTCTGCAGATGTTATGAACTGTGCGGATATATCTATAGTAGATGGAGTCTATTGAGACTCTAATATTGTTGTGGTCTGATAAAAGTGAAGCAGCTGTGATTTTGCCCCCCTACGCACGCAGGCACGGGTCTGACCCTGGAGGGGGCGCTGCCCTCGGACCAAGACTGCCAGCCCAAACCCGCCAAGCGTGCGCGGACGTCGTTCACGGCGGAGCAGCTGCAGGTTAGCCGGAGCCTCTGACGTGCGTGTGTTTGGGTGCTCTGCCGGATCACGTGACCAGGCCGCTCCGTCCTCCTGGTGACCGAAGGCCGTCTGTCTCTCGCAGGTGATGCAGACGCAGTTCGCCCAGGATAACAACCCCGACGCCCAGACGCTGCAGAAACTGGCGGAGATGACGGGACTCAGCCGGCGGGTCATACAGGTGCGTGAGGAGGCTGGAAAGTCATGGAAATATAAGTCTAATCTGCACTATTTCCTTGATGGTATTTCTTCACACTGTTGACAGATCTGATTTCATTTACTGTGTATGCAGCCTTCACTCAGAATAATCTGTGCAGTGCCTCATCATCCCTCTGAAAGTCTTATTGTGTGATATTTTTATCGTGTAATTGCGTTTCTGCAGAAAGGTCTTTGATCTATGGATTGGAAAAACAGATATTTAACTTGACATGCCTGTAAAGAAGGTATGCAGATAAAGTTACAAAGAAAAGCCATAGTTAGATAATAATCGCGGCAGGAGCTGGTTTAAGGAGCTGATTAAGGTTTTGACTGGCAATTACGTAGCTTTAGCCCTTTTTTCTGTTGATATTAGATTAGTATTTCAAGAATAGAATAACTTTTGATATCGAGGCAATGCCTCGCAGGAAAAATGGCTGAAATGGCTAAAATGTGGGATTTTTTTTAGGCCTAAAAAGCTAAATTAGTCAGTATATCTTTTTTTATTCCTCCACAATGTGACCATTATTTCATATGGGGTTGTAACATTGTACCTCAGACATGGTTTACACTTTAAAGGGAAAAAACAGGTAGAGAAACCATCAGAAACATGGTGAGATGTGACTGATGAGGAGACGATAGATGTCAAAAGTACAACTACTGTGATTGAAAAAGATACTTTATAACTGTAAAAAAAAAAAAAAAACAGGTTCTGATGATGTGATGACGTCCCCCCCACCGTTCCTCTGCCGCGTTCCCCAGGTTTGGTTTCAGAACTGCCGCGCGCGACACAAAAAGCAGCCGCCTCTGAGCAGCTTCTCTCAGAGCGCGCCGCTGTCCCGCATGCCCCCGTCACTGCCCGAGGACATCCACTACTCCCCCTTCAGCAGCCCCGAGCGGCCTCATCTGCTGGCGCTGCACGGATACCTGGACAGTGAGACATCCTCCTTAACCTTCCCACAAATCCCTCATTCACTCTCCTAAAACACTCCATAGAACAATCACTTTCATTCACTTTGTCGCGACAAAAGCCTGCGTTGGTCACATGCTGATGCAATATTTGTAGACTTATATATATATATATATATATATGTACATATATATATATGTTTATATATATACACTACACACACCCCAAATATATGTTCATGTATACATGATTTAGAGTGATAGACTAGAATAGAATAAAATAGAATAGAAAGCTTTTATTGTCATTGTACAACAACAATCCATCCTGCAAGAGCAACAACAGTACAGTGGCTCCCTCAAAGTGCTGTGTTGGTGGTAATATAGGTCCTAATATTGGATCTAATATAAATACATAAACCAAAACGATACAAAATACAAACACTAACCATTATAAAACCCAATATAGCTACACTGAAAACCTAATATAAATACAGAAAGCAAGACAGAAGTAGACATGAGTTATTAGTTATTACACAGATTATTGTACATGAAATACTGTTGAAAGATTGCACATTGTCCTTTTTGCACCCCCCCCACAATTTGTGCATGTGTGTGTGTGTGTATGTGCATGGTGGGTAGGGGGGGGGGGGGAAACAGATTCCTGTGATTTTGATTGAGCACGTCTGCGATTTTCCTGATGACAGAGGGGCGTAAAATCTCTCTCAGCAGCAGTGATTTTTCATGCAGAGCCGCCATCGCACCGCAGCGCTCATGTTCCTCCTCTCGCCCTCTCCGTGCAGGCCATCCCTTCTCGGTCCTCGCCGCCCCGGGACACCTCACCCACCCGTCCATCTCCTTACCGCAGCTCCCCATCAGCCGCTGACAGCCCCCACACCCCCCCACCCCATCCCCACTGCAAGCGCCAACGCCACACTGCTGCAACCTCTGATGTTTGTGAAAAAAGAAAAAGGAATCCTCCGGGAAGCGCTTCTGCAATCTGCTCTGTGTGGGAGCGTAATCCTCGGGCAGCAGGACCGCCGCGTTCTGTTTTCAATCAGCCCGGAGAGACTGTCGAGCTCGACTTGTGTTCTAAAGACGCCGGGCTGCCCCGCCTTCTTCATGCCAACACGGGAGATTGTTTTTGTGTGTGTGTTTGTGTTGCAAAAAAGGAGACCACTTTAATTTAATTTTTCTTTTTTCTTTTTTTTGGGTGGGACACAAAACATTGCGTCAGGTCAGNNNTTTTTTTTATTCATCCAATCATGCATTACAACGGCGGTTGAGGTTAGAAGGCTCCACTGACAGAGACCCTCAATACACAGTCAACGGGGGTCTTATAATGTGTTTTTATGGGGCCCATAGTTTCTAGCCACACCCCTGCTTAGAATGATTTCATTTCAATTGCTGCAGTGTAAAAAGGAAAGGAGCGCTGCAGCCCTATTACAGTAAAACCTCAGATTTATTTAGTTTTTGTTTTGTTTTTTGGATTTCTTTTAGATTGGATGAGCACATTTGCAGCTTTAATGGTGTTTGTTGTCGTATTGTCGGAAACTCTTATTTATTCAGAACAAAACTTCACAAAAAGCACTTTTAAATGTGTCTTGAAATGGAATAATTCAGTGATTGTACATTGTAAATACTGCTACGGTTTAATAAAATGTATCAGATCAGTCATGACAATGTTTGAGTAATTCAGGATTGAGCTCATTCACTCGAGCAGGGAGAGCAGGTGTCTGTGTGTGTGTGTGTGTGTGTGTGTGTGTGTGTGTGTGTGTGTGTGTGCGTGAGAGAGAGAGTGAAAGAACAAGAAATCTATCACCACCTCGAGTACATTAAACCAGGACATTACGTTTTTGCACCCATTACCGCTAAATCTAAAGGTCAGAGGTCAAGTACCTGCAGTAACGTGTCATTGAGAAGACATCATCTCCAAATTACACGCGGCACTTAGAGGAAAATGTGATCAATCTTTCTTGTTATAGACTTTTCCACAGTTGGCGATTGATTGGACAGTTTGAGGCCTTTTAAGACAAATTATCTACACTTGTTACATCGACTGACGGCACATTAAGTGCTTCGCCGGCGAGCATCAATGGGATTGTTTGAGTTAGAGGATATTGTTATATCCGGATTTCCTAAACCAGGATCGATTTTCCCTCTTTTCCGGCGAGGTGAGGCCACTCCCCCCAACTCCTACTTACACAGTCCTGTTTACATTTACAGCAGAAACAGTGGGGGGGGGGGCAACACAGGTGGAAAATAGCTCCATCCACCAGAGTCTGAAGAAAATAGAGAAAATATTTAGATTTAAGGTTTTAAAAAGATTTAAGAGATATTCTTTAACTGATAAAATTACTTTTCATTTCATTCAGATGTAAAGGATTGTGAATGATTGCACGGATGGTACAGATATAGTGTCAGTCTGAAAATGCTTTTCACGTAACCTCAATGATATTTGCGATCGGACAAGCATAACTAAATAAAACAGGTAATATGATTAATATTTTATACAATGGGCATTCATCAAATGCTCTCTGCTCTACTGAGGCTGAAGCCCCAATAGACCTCCTTCTGTTTCTTTTTGTTCGTCCAAATGCTGTTGTTCTTATATTGTTATACATGGTACGGGGCCACATGGGTCAAACCATGCCTGAAATTCACACAAGCTCATTCACCTTTCTTTCTATTTAATCATTTATGTCCAACTGGCAGCGCAAGTCAGAGTTTAAAAGGTTTAATAGACTATAGTTTAACCAGGGTTTAAGCTTAAAAAAAAGTAGTCTTGGACATTTTTAAGGAAAATTCTGCAATGTTTGGTGTCGTCCGGCATCTGTATAGGCAAATCATGAGCTTTCAAAAACGTGTCTCAGTGTGGGGGGATCGCAGCAAATAGGAAAGAGGAGTGTGATCGTCTTCCTTTATGCCTTGCTACTTTTAACTATAATAACATTTTACACATAGGATATTCAGCAAAAAACGGGTTTGTTGGGAAGAGGTCGTAATGATGGAGGGGTCAACGCTATGCTGGCTGTTTTTTCTCTCCCTCTGTGTTTAAATCCACTGTTTACTGTGAAACAGGGAACATCTCAGTCTAGTATGGCTGAGAAATGTGCGGCTTCTGAAACCAGACTGTTCCGTCTCTCCTCATTGAGTCAAAACCGCCTCAAAGTGAACGAAATCTGCATCGCCGTACAGTTTCAGGTGACAGCGGTGTCGCCTGTGGAGCAGGAAGTTCTCCTCAGCTCGACGGCTGAACCGCAGCAGATAAAAACGCACAATGGCTCTTTCATCAGATTTAATTAAAGATGCCCAAAGGGCGACTGAGCCAGGTGTGTGAGAGGAGCTTTGCCTCCGTCATTGTCTGGACTGCGGGGCACGTCCCTTTGTCGCCATTTTGCAAAGCCACAAAAGTCGGCAAGAAGACTCCTCCAAGCGTCCTCAAACTCCTTTAAACCTTCAAATCCATCCCCCTGCTAATCAATCACATTCAATCAATTCAGTCCAGGAGGAAACCTGTTCAGCAAAACGACGCTCCTCCTTGTGAAATCTTAGAACAAAAGCCGCCTTCATGCTGAGCAGAGAGATGATTATCAGGCTGACGCAGTTCGGGCCACCTGCCAGTACTACACTGTAAAAAACTCACATCTCTTGCCCATTAAATTCCCTCTCAGAAAACAGCGCTTAAGGCAGCATTTATGCATGTCTCCCTCCGTGCACAAGCATCCCTGAGCGTTAAAGCCGCCCCGTTTTGTCATCATGCCATGCGTCCGCCCTCGATGATTGGCAGCCTCAAGTGGTTGCAGATGAAAGCGGCCCCCCGTGCTAATGAATAGGCCCCTGATTGCAGAGCTGCTCGCTCGCCGAATTACGGCGTCGCTCGCCCTAATGAGCAGATACACTGCAGTACCCCTCGTCTGGGCGCATTCACATCTCTCTCCTCGGCGCTGATGAGCTCTCTGCTGCACAACAGTCAACAAAACCTCAGTGGAAGATTGCAATGCGAGCCCATCTTCATCATCCTCCGCCTCCTCCTCCTCCTCTGGTCCTCAAGTTTATTTCAGATGCTGCCATATGTTGGCATGATCATGTCTGTTTTGTTTCTTGGTGCCCCCCCCCCCCACACACACACACACGTACACCCCAAACTCTCCAAGATATAATCTGACTGAGCTGATTATTCTGTATGCAAAAATGTCTCAATGAGATTTATGATTACGGTTCAGTTAAATATAGGATATTTAAAATTTTAAAAAGACCTTGAAATATCTCAATATATATAGATATCTTTAACCATTAAGATTCTGGCACGCAAAAACTGATGGTCTGTTTTTGGGCTCAGCTTTACATGTCTTCTGATTGAAAATGCAAAAGCAACATTTAAGATCTGATAGATTTATTAAACACTTGAAATAAATGTTTCTAACTCGCAGAAGTTGCAAACCAGCATACGAGCTAAGAAGCTATGATTAATTACAAAGTAAAGGCAGAGCTAATGTTGTCAAGTGGGGGTCACATGGGAGATAAAATGCAAACTAAAATATTTTAGTCAGCTTCTCACTTTTTGGGGCGGAGCTTAGCCTTTGTCTTTGCCTGCTCTGATATTTGTAATTCTAACTAACTAACCACTCTAATTAACTAACTTAACTATTAATTCGTTTGGGCCTATTATGAGACTCCACCACGAAGGTTATGTTGATGTTGTATTAAATGTGTTAAGATTTTGTGGCAGATTCTTTAACAAGTCAACTTAACTCCACCAAACAAGGGCAGGATCTCATGCTGGGTTGAACGCCAGAGAATAAAAATGGGTTTCAAGACGGGTTTTAAAAAAAACGGACAGTGAGGGGGCTCGTCTGATGTGCAGCGGTAGATCGTAGAAGTTTGGGAGCGGCAACAACTTTAAACAACGTTAAACAAAAGGCAATACATAACACAGCGACCTCTGACCCAAGATAGGATCAGTAGGCCCAAGTCAATGGTAGCTTTCATTTTAATGGCCATTTTCAGCCTTTTGTAGCCTAAAAACATACATACATTTTCCACTAAATCTGCTCACAGCAGTAAAAGTTTTTACATTTTATTTCCTCTTTTTGCAGAATATTCAATTTTTTTTTCATCCTTTCCTTGCTTTTTCAACCTTGATCCCGACCACAGAAATGTGCCATCCAGCTTCAAACTGCAGGGTGAGCGTTCGTTTCCAGCAATAGCCGGTTATTTCTGGAAACACTTAAAGCATCATAACTGAAGGTAATGTCATTCGGCAGCTATTTGGTGACAGAGAATGCTGGGAAGTAGCAATTTAAGATCCTCTCAGACTGAGGGTGATTATGTCTTGTTCAGAATTATCTGGGGCTTCGGCAGAGAGACCACGTCAACAAAAACACTGCAAAAGTCAAACGTTGCGCCGTAAGTGAACATTTTTAGGTTGAATGCAGAGTGAATTTACTTTGTGGCTTCGGGTGCTTTTGTTTAGATACGGGTGTTGCGCAGGCCTACCATTTTACTATTAAAGCTTTGCGCAACAGTATCGAGTTTCCAAACAAAGGCAGGACAATGGCGAGTAAATACATTTGATGCGCAGAGATCATAGAGTGCGACGGAAACTCAGGGAAAAAGGTCCTCGTGTGTAAACTGTGACTCGAACAGTAGCGCCCAAGAGCGGGAGGGAGAGCTGACGAAAAGCGAGGAAAGGGCTGAAACATATGATTCACTTCACCCAGGCCGACAGCCAACTGTGCACTATGCAAAAATAAACACGGGACTCCACTGCAGGTTCCCAGAATGTGTTTATTTTTTGGGGGGGGGGGGACTTTTGAAATATCACTGCACTTCAGTTTGATTTATAAGACGCTTCGCTCAGATCTAAATCACCCTCTGGAGAGACGGCGGTAAGGCGATGCCCGTCTCATGCGTGTGAGGAGAAGATGGTGGCGCTGCAGCACGTGGCCGCCGATTTGGAGAGCAGCTGTCAAGTGGACCGAACAACGACAATTATAGATGATTGTTTTCAATTTAAGATAATCAATCTACAAAATTGAATTATTGTTTACATTTCTATCAGAAATATTTATGTTGGATGCTCCTTAGCAGTGCACAATTAAAAGCAAAAAAACCCACATTTCTTCAAATTTCTGGTGTTGTCCTGCTTATTGTCGTGTTCCTGCTTCCCTGCTGAGTTCACGCAACACATTTGCATTTGTGAGGGATGGCAGTGCTGCTGCCGATATAATAAAATCGACTGGAGACCCAAAAGCAAAATACTTTTTCCGTTGGATCTCCAAAAGTGTTTTGTGGACTCCGAAGCCAATCATAGGATCGTCATGAGTCGATAACATGTCAGTGTCCATTCTTGGGTCACCTATCTTTTTTGATTCTGTGGTCGAAGCAATTTTATCTGAGAATGCAGTGTCTTTACTGGCTTTTAATGGGAGTGGAGTAACAAATCAGTGTAGTACCAACCAATCCACTGAGAACTATAGGCCTCTTGCAGGAGCTTGTGTTGGGGTCAGTGATGTTTTACGCTCACAAGCTGTAATGTAATAAGTCTCATTACCCACAAGGTGGCAGTGCGTCCACGCATCGTTCTGCTCAGGTGGCTTCAGAAAATGACAACCTGCCATTATCGGATTGTAGCAGTAATGTCAGCCAGCTATAGTTTGGAGGGAATCATTATTTGAAACATGCTGCATATTTGATTTTGCTCTCTTAAATATGCATCCTTGTACTGTTGCAGGCTGGATGGATGAAAGTATTCATGTCATTGTTAAGAACCAAAACTACAGCTTAACGCCAGAAGAAACACCCAAAAGAACATCCTCTACTTGCTGAAGGAATGTAATAAGCCATCTTGACATGAAATTAAATGTCTCTTATTATTTCTTTTTTTTCTACTTGATCTCGTAGCGGTTCACAGGCTGCATTGTCTTGTGAAGGCCAATTTGAAATCATAAACACTGTTATTTGAGGGTAAAGAGTTGAAGAAGGTTAATGTGAGGCTTGAGGTGTCTGCTTTTGTCAGTGTAGGAATGACCGTGAGTATCTGATCATCTGTGTGTGTGTGCGAGTGTGTGTGTGCGTGCGTACGTGTAGGTTGGGTGGAGCGCAAGGCATTTGAGGCACTAAACCAGGTCAGTGTCACTGTGTGATCTGATCCTCCACAGGGAATAACACTCACTGCAGGAATCACCAGTCATACTTTTAAACAAAAAAACAAACGGGATTACAGGTGTGAGGTAGCTCAGCTGACATTGGGGACGGCCGACTGTGTGTGTGTGCGTGACTTAGTGCACAATAATTGTTAAGTAAGTTGGTGTAGTTTATGGGATCTAAGAAATAAATGTAAGTCAATGTGAAGTCTTCTGTTCTGATTGAAAAACCAGTGTGTGTGTATAGAAAAAAAAAAGCCAGGTTTCCAGTTTAGCTGGATACGCCCTGCATTTCTCAGGGGTCTTCT
>CAESWR010000742.1:35766-47021 GCA_903171835.1 Mullus surmuletus | reverse complement strand
TGTGTGTGTGTGTGTGTGTGTGTGTAGTGGGCCCATACAATGAAACACTTGTGGCCTTGACACCACCAACACCACCAGTCCATTGTGGATAACATATCTCCTTGGGTTGGATACATGTGCTCTGAGTTGTCATGCTGTCAACAAAGCAGCCACTGTGGACGATAAAGCTTCAGAAGTTATTTTGAATGTCAAAGCAGACAGCATGTGAATGTTATTCTCTGATTTCGCCCGCATAAATATAGATTTTTACTCGATCAACAGGTTCTCCTCGTTTTCGCATGGGGTACGACTTCCCTCTTCAGCTAAGAAACCGTTTGTGTTTTCACGTTGGTGGCCACGTTTAAAGGCCTTTATCCGAAAGTCCCAGAATGGTGGCTCTGTTATTGTTACAGTCTCTTTTTTTCTTGCAGGGGGTCAAACATAAAGCGGCCGCATAATATTTTTAGCGTGATACTGGTTCCTGTGTGAAGTCTGGAAAACAAACAACCCTGGTGAGTTTGCTTTTGTGTCTCAGAGTTACCTTGGAGCCAAATCGGTTGTTGAAAAGCCCGACGCCCGCTTTCATGTCCTCATGCGTGCACAGCTGATCAACTTTGACCCTCTGGCTTTTTATGGCACCTTCTTCCTTTCGCAGGATTTCTTGAAAGCTGTTTTTTTGAAAGCATTGGCGCCGCTTGTGATGAAAGGACCAGAGTACTTACATTTCACTGATTGGGATTCTTCCATGGGATGATTTGTTTAATCTTATCCATGTCTTGTCTTTTTGCATTTTCCCTACTCGTCCTCCTCAGTCACTGACGCAATTGTAAGAGCTGCAGGGCGGTTGTTTGCGTGCATGTCTGGGTCGAGAACAGACACCAACTTATCAAACAACTGGGGAAATAAAACGGCATCATGTACATAAATAACAGTGGACAGTATTCTGTTTTGTCTGTCTATTCTTAAACTTTCATTAGTGGCTTTATTTTTATTCAGGTTGGAAAACAGTCGCCTCACCTCGTCCTTATATTATGGGTGCAGAGTTAGAGGATGCTTTGTGAGCTCTTCCACCAGAGCGGCCACACACACACACACTGCTTCCCGACCATCTACAGCACGATAAACGCGTGTTCTTCAGAGATTGTCATTCAAGGATATGTATTGGCAAAGTCTGTCCGGAAGTCAACTCTGGCGTCCTTCCACCACAACTTCTCCTTCCTGTCAAGCTAGAAGATAGAACTTAACATGACTGACGCCTCTTTTTTTGCACACGCATTCAGGAAAGATTGCAGAATAATAAATGTTTATTTCAGCGTTTATCAGAAGGTTTTGAGGTCACCGCCGAGCACCCCAGCCTCGGTTAAAAAGAACACCATGTCTCAAAAAATGATTAGTGCTTACCTAGGGCACAGTTCATTGACAGGGAGGACTCGATGTTATCGCACCGGTATGTTGTTAATTAATGTGTCTGTAAAGGAACTCAAACATGAAAAAATGTGGCAGCACGGACGGGAATACCATTCATTTGCAGTCACTGTATTTGAGGTCAGAGTCAAATCTGCTTTCATGTTTTGCCTGTTGGACGCTCGGTGAAGCTCAGTGTCTGTCGTGTGCCAAAAACACAAACAAACAAACTATAAAAACCCAAACTAGGTGATATTTTGGCCATCAAGATTCTGAGAATAATCCCGTCCACTTGTTTCATTTAAAGCGAATAACTGGTTATTCTTTTGGGATTCAATAGATGGATAGAAAGTACCTTATGATGATATCTTTGTGTTTTTGACTCTGATGCTGACATTTTTAATGCTTAAATGTTCTTCTCTGGCTACATATAGATGCCTTGTCCCATAGCGATAGCTAGTATTGTCATAGTTATGGAAAGACAAAGAAACCTTTGGCACTAGTTCCTGTTTTGAACCTCATTGATTCACAATCTGTCCACTCTATTTTGGAGCTTTCTACTCAAGATTTTTTGGGAACGGCAAAGCACTTTAACGGCAGCACCTGGATAATGTAATAGTACATTCTGGATCACAAATTCTCCATAAAATGCATGAATACTTTCTCATTACCCTCACAAAAACGGAATCTTGCTCCTATTTTTTTTTGCGTGATTACATGGTTGTTGCACATTCAGAGTTCCTCTCAGATAGGCAGACAACCTCAGCCGCTCAGTCACCATTTCTAATAAAGGTTTGTAAATGCCCACGGTGATGTTTGTTTTATCTATTCGCACTTCCCTTTTATCCTTCTCTGAATTGTAGCATTTATCTCCCTCTTAAATGCTTCACTTCACGCTATGATCCTTCCCTGTAGCAGGATTACTGATCTGCTGGGCCGCGTTCAACATCAGTGGTCAAGTAGAGGAAAGTACCCACATCCACTTACTATAAATAATTCACGTGAAAAGGTTTTCATGCTAATTCATCGTGCGACTCCACCAGCCACGTTGTGTCTGTCTGTATTTCACATATAAAGCATTTGAAAGGTGTATAAATTATAGTGCTATTAATGTATTCAATTGGCCAAAACTATGCAAAATAATTGAACGGTAAGATGCTAATGATGACAGTAAATTTTGTAATGAGTTATAATTTGACATATTTTACTGTTATATCTATGTTATTCAAGAACACTGGCGTCAAGCATGATGTGTTTTTATCTTCCTACTTTTGGCAGTGTAGAAGGTTACCATAAAAAGCTGTGCTTGAAGCCAAATGTAGACACACACATCGGTTTCAACTTACGGAAACACTTGAATATAACAATTAACATTCACTAAGGGAAACTTGGACATGTTTTTTTTGTCTCCATGGCTCCTTGTAGCTATTTTCGCAAACATCAGCTACATGACAATAATTGTTTCACTTAGTTAACGTCACTGCTGATAGCTGATAGCTCATGCACTGTCCTGCAGTGGTTTGTTACTCAGTAACCGTGGTAACACTGACATCAGCTAAGACGATGGAGTAAAAATAAACACATCAGCCAATATTCATCTCAACAGCTGGCTACCACTGGCAAAGCAGTAATGTGGTATGTTTAAAGTACTTCACTACATTAAATGTTAAATGTCGCATGTGTATGGCGTGCATGCACTTCAAATGGGGTTTTTCACATTAGTCAGATGCCTCACTTAGCAGTCCACTGTAACCAAGGAGGGTATTCATATATAGAGCTCCATTTTTAGGGGGTTGAAGTAATGAGGTAACAGCTGCTGCATTGAGTGACAGGCACCAAGAATAAGGAGCTCTATAGGCTAAAGTTGAGGGCAGCCTGTCACTCATTTTACTATACCAGTGCATTAATTTGTATATTATTTTATTGAGCAGTTCCACCAATGAGCCTAAATGTCTTTGAGGAGCATTTGAACACTAGGGGGCTCTCCATGTTAGAGACTTGAGCAGCTGTTGGCGCTCAATGCCACCCTGGACCAAATCTCTCACTATCACATCTTTAATCACAGTCTGTCCAGTATGTATTTGGAATCTATTACTTACTTGCATACCTAAGTAATTACAAAGATAAGAAGCACAGTTAACCTGTTACGGCCCAAGGTCCCCCGATCGGTCTTCTTTCTTCTTTTTCCTAAAGAATTTAAGAAATTGTGTCATTGTCATATTAATGAAAATATTACTCTGAAAGCAGTTGGACTTGAAGTCTTCAGTTATATTTGTCCTTTGCATTGTCCTTTGATTTTTTCTGCTACAAAGATGGGGAAATATTCAACTACAGTTCTTTAAATGTGTATGCAGGTGAATAGATAATACCAACGAGTGAAAACTAATTATTATAATTATTATCATTTTGGCCCTTGCAAAACAATCAGCTTTTAGGTGTAGTTCTCTTACTGTCATTCCTTCCCATTGGATTTATTGTTGCTATCCTTTTTGATTCCAGAGTTGACAGTTATTTGCGCGAGGTTGCCAAAACGATAAGCTGACATTCACAGTGCTGTCTGTGGCATGTTGTTGATCACGTGTCTTTCCCTCCAGGGCTGATGAATTAACTAATTAGCCTGTGTTCAGGTCCCCGGACTCTCCTGCTGTTCAAACATCAGGGAAAACACTGCAGGGACAGAGGGACTTCTGTTTCCCCTCTTTCAATGCTTATTATCCCTATTTATAGCAGCAAACTAACTTTGTAAACTGTTTCAATGCAGTCAGTCAACTGTCTAATGTGCTGTTTGAGTTTCTTTGGCAGTAACATGGCCTGCTTCAATGCTGCTGTAAAACAAACGGATCTGAAAACACACTCAAGGCCAGGAAACGATCGCAGACAGCTTCAGTTCCACGCAGTTTTTGCATACAATCCTGTTTTTGAGGCAGTTGCACCTGTTAAGCTGACCAACAACTTTTAGCCCTGTGTTTGCATGCTTTTCTTCCTGAATCTCCAGTCATCAGTCTATTAATGGGAATCTGTCCATTATCTACTCCCTATGAAGCCATTTGAGTGGTGGGTGATAATGTAAGTCTGCAAACCACGTTTGAACTTGCAGCGAAGTCTAACTAACTAATAACTACCTTAAAGCTACACTATGCAACTCTTCTCTTGCCTCTCCTCTGGAAAGGGAAATTGCACGCTGATGGTGCACAGTCCAATGTTGATATTTGAAGGAAATGTGGCCACAATAGTTGAATGGGATAGAAAACACTGTATAAAGGTGGACGGATTCAGATAACTGTGATGTTTGACCAAAACATTTGGAATATCAAGGAGTGCTAGGGGATGATTCTAACAAAATCTGGATTCAACAGACACTTTAATTTGTCACTAATGTCAAACACGGTCAAAAATATGCCGAGTTGGTGGAAGACACAAACGGCGGGGTGTGCTCTTGACCCCTTTGATCATTAAAGTGCTAAAATAGTTGCATGTTGTTGCTTTAAAGCTCAGTGTTATCTAGACAGTGGAACTGGGTTCATACTTCAGGATGAACCCAGTCTCACCCACTGCACCATCACTGTTATTGCACAGGAAACGTCAACACGATCATGGATAAGAGGCACAGCGGGGGAAGGTCCTCATACAGCAGATGAGAACCTTCACAACCGTTTACCATGATGATGATGATGGTGCACGTCTCCATGGCCATCCATCCTCGCCTCCTCCGTCGCCATCTGGTGCACCGTGGCCGCTGCCAAGGACGGAAGCAGCCAGCGGCAAACGATGGAGGGGTGTTCGGCTGCAGTCGGCCGTTCCTCCAGGACCCCGCGGCGTGCAGGTAAGATGGTGGTTGACCCCCTTAAGTCCTGAACGTGACACTTCTGGAAACTTTTCCCCTCTGGCGGGAGCTTTGCAGGTCATTAGCTCATGTCGAGAAACCAGTTTGCTTCCATCTGCTGCCATCATCAACAGGACCCCCCCCATACACACACACACACACACACACACACACCACCTTCCCCCACAGACACAGCATATTACAGTAACTCACTGTTTCCATTCGAAAGCATGTGTTATGTTAACACACACTCAACAGATCCAACAACATGGGTTAAGTTTGCCTCCTTTTGTGTTCTGCTAGAGAGAAATTTCACTTGCTTGTTGGAGGTGTACAAGGGAGTAGGGCGAATACATCAAATAGCCTCGAGATTTGTTAAACCTTGGAAAAAACTACAAGCATAGATGAAGGAGTTGAACTCTGGGAAAGGTTCAGAAGTTTACCAAGGGAAAATTTACATGCCGCTCAAACAGGTGCAGTTTGTCTGTTCGACAGCAAAGTCAATGTTGAGAAAAGATTTTAATGAAACGTTGTGGGTGTGTGTGTGTTGTTTACAATTTGAGGGGAATCTGGGTCCACATGCAGATTTCAATTTCCTCCATTCATTTATTCATCTATTTCTTTATCATTTTACATATAACAAAGGTATTTGCTAAGTCACACACTTGGAACAACCATCGCTAATGCAGGATAAGGGAAATCATCTGTGCTGTTTCAAAACCAGCTGTGACGGAGGCGGTGAATGCTGAATGGGAGCGACAGCCTATAGATTCCTCGTGCTGTCACAGGACCGCTGTGAGGCAACGGCGTGATGCCGCGGCCGCACCGATCAATGAATTGATAGATAATGCTGTCATGAACATGCCATGTCCTTGTGGTGCCATTCCAGCCGACACTTGGCACCTTTATGCAAACACTTTTACCAGCCTTCCCCTTAAGGCCGACAGCCACATGTGGGGTCAGCAGAGGGATCCTCCTTTGTCCTCTCTGGTTCACGGGCAGGCTGAAGTTCCTGTTTTCAAAACCTAAGCAGGAGTCACCTTGGACCCACTTGGATAATTAGGGTTTGATATGAGGAGTTTGTTGGTGAGGGCGATGATGCACTGTTTACTGGAAAATGTGCGACAACAGTTTTTTTGTATTTAAAATTCTAAATGCTGAATGGAAGGCTTCGGCGGCCACATTTGTTCGTGTCCGACAAGATGCATTGTTTACTGGTTACTAACATGAAAGATTTAAGTTATTTTTACCATCTGCCACTTTTAAATGTGCGTGCTCACATCGAGCTCCAGATGCTTTGACAGATACGGTTTTATTTTTTGGCCCTGGTATCGTTTTCTCATCTATCTGCTTGATTGCGGTGAGGAAGTGCCAGGAACTCTGTTTACAATACATTTTGCGCACTGTACTCTTCTTTCCACTTGGGAAGGATTTCCTTCTCGTGTCCTGACTTCTAAATATTGAAATACAATGCCTGTGAAATTGGTCATTGTCTGCAAACAGCTTTCTAAATGGCTGCGCGAAGATGGCCTGACTCGAGAAGGCTCAGCCCCTTTTGGGAAAAAAACTGTGAAAGTAAATATTAGGATGTGGACAAGCATATCTGCTGTGTGGTTTACACACCAAGCATTGTGTGCGCCGCTTTGCCTGACGTGATCCGCACAGCATGGGTGAACTGCCGCAATTTGCAAACACATCCGACCTTTATAGATAAATCTAGATATGAGAATATGTTTGTGTCATTATGTCAAGATACGTAGATGTTTCATTTATTTTATCTAAAGACGATGAAGGGAAGCAAACACATAAATTACTATTTCTTTGATGACTTACATTCTTCTATTTGTTTGTTTGTGACGGACGATCACAATAAAATCAAAAGAAGACAAAGCAATAGGACAACATTAATTTCCCTCTTGAGACTTTCTACTTCTCATCAGCAGGAAAAGTACAATAGAGGGAAGCTGGTGTGATAACAAAGGAAATGTTTTTGTTTAGAAAAAATCAGAGGCTTTGGTGGCATGCTGGCTTTCCAGTGAAAAGGAGTTTACTGCCATTTTTAACAGCCTTTTGCAGTCTTTAGGATGTTGAGCAACTGTAGAGGACAATACATCCAAAAGGATGTGTGCAGTCGTGTATCCGACACTTTTTGTACAGGATGCCATGGTGTGCCATGGGAGTTTTCCTCACTTCTTTAGGGTCCTTTGGTCAAGGTCCTTTCTGCTTTGTTCTCACTTGCCTGACCCACACATTTAAAAACGTTTTTTTTCTTAACAGCACAAAGCAAGGATAATTTTAGATTGTACTGAATAGTTTAGTTTGAACAAACTTCTGTTTGAATTTAAAGCTTGTGAATTGTTTTTGCGGCTGGCTTCGAGAAAATATCAAAGCGCACCTTCATTTGTATTATTATTGTTTCTGCTGAAACGATCAATCAGATTGTGCTATCAGCTATCACGTCATTTCAGTGAAGGTGATTATTCTTTATATTTGCTTAAAAATGAATCATTATTGCACGAAAACTCCATCACAACTTATTGCTTTCTTTAAGTTTTTAAATTCTTAAATCTTTCAAATGAAAAAAAAATGTCCCCATTTCAGAACTTGAAATAAATGCTTGACACATTTTGACAAGATGAATGATTAGAATATTTATGTTGGTTTTAATTCATGTTTAACACAAGACATTATAGCGCTTTGATGGTCTCCAGTACCTGTAACTGTATGTATTATTGACTGTCCCTGTCGTCTGTGCTCCTCGCCAGTACATCTTGTAGCTCCCTTACAACAATCTAATGAGTGGAGCAAATTTGCAGGAAGCCTTTGTGAGCTTCTTTCTAATACACAATGCATATATTGTTGCATAACTCTTCCCTCGGGCCTGTGGACCGAGGGGCCACGCAAGGTCGCCGGGAACAATTTCAATCACGCCAATGTTTTCCAAATACGCTGTTTTAGAAATTAGCAAGATTATTTTTCTGCCATTGTGAGGTGGTGTGACAGGAGTTCCTCCTTGGATTCCTAAATTAACACTGTTGCTTCTGTGCAGGAACAATGAACAACTGTCTCCTGTTACAAAACACATCAGTTGAATGGTGGGAAAGCGGACCACACCTACATCGGCACAGGAATTCTACGGTCAGTCCATCACTTAACTGCTCTTGAGTAAATAAACCAAAAAATCTGACCATGAGAAAGCACTATACAATGCGTACAATGACTGTTTGGTGCACATTATGTATTTCAACTGGATCACTGATGAAAAATGAAAAGGTAGGGACTCATTTAGGTCATGACAGATGGGAGAAGTTGAGATGTTTGTATGGCACACTCGTGGGAAGGCACTTTGTTATTACACTACATTATTTATTGTCTGTGTTTGCCGTTTGGCACCTTCGTCAATAGGTCGAGCAACTGTGTTGATGTGGTCATCATACAATGTAGTGCAGGCACTCAATCTGGAGCTCACCGACGCACACTTGGGAGGGTGGAGCATTGTGGAAAAAAAAGAATTATACAAAATAGTCAAACTATGGACATTGACTTTAATATCATTTCTAGAAAATGTTGTACTACTAAAATACTGCGAATCCAAGATAAAAGTATGCTGAATGTGTAATGATCCCTCCATTGTGAGCCTTTCCTCTCAGTTCCTCATATTTTTTGGCGTGACCTTGTTACTTTAATAGCAAACAAAACACAAAACATACTATTTGTGTTTTGAAGCAAAAGGTAACAATCCAACACCTTTCCTTTTAATGAGACTTAAAGGAAATGAAACACTTGTTTAATCTTTTAACAATGGTTGTTAATTCTTTCCATTTGGAAAACTCTCCATTTGAAAAGAACCTTTCCCTCTAAAATATACTGGAACAGAATTACAAAAGCGGTGAGGTGCTCAAAATTACCCTGAGGAACTTTGCTTGAGCAAATAGTTGCATTCTACCACTGGCTGCAAACAGCAAGTTCTTCCTCCACCGTGATTCTCTCCAAGGAGACCGTGAATTTAAACCAGGAATAAATTCACTGTACTGTACTCTTCCCATAGCACTTAACGTCTTCGTTTGCATCCATCACCTCCGGTGAAAAGGTCTGGCAGTCCTCACAAGCCTCCACTCCCACAGCCACGTCTGTATATCAGTCTCCTGCCTTACAAAGCCTGTCTCAGCCTGGAAAGTGCTGTGACTTAATGTTCGGTACCAGGCTCCACCGCGGTGCAGCCCTGACGGGGTGGAGGACACTGCTGATGTCAAGCAGTATTTACAGAACGAGTTAATGTTGTTTCTATTGTGTTGATATAAGGAGTGAGCTGCAGATAAGGAGGATAGATGACGGTATGTGACGTGGCGATGGGGTTGGTTTCCCCTCACGGTAGATGCCACAGATTGTTGCTGTCAAGGGGAAATACTGGACCTCCGAAATGTCGTTGCTTAGTGTCTGTGCTTGATTGATGCTTATTCCCCAAATCAGAAGAAACTAGTTCTGATACCTCGATATGTGAAGCTGACATTGTAGCGTTGAGTTTTGCCTCACATTTGAGTTGTGCAGTCATTTCTTCGCCTTGAAAGCAGATACAAGTCAAACTCGCCTTTTCCCAGAGACACAAAAGGGTCTATTTAATCACCTTCACAAACAATATCATGGAAAATTTTCATACCCGATAGCTATCCAAACTCTTCCAACTCGTAATTGTCAAAAGTGAATCAAATATTTGCCTGAACAAAACACTAGCTTGGTTTTAGTAAGTCGCCAAACTCTATCACGCCTATTTATCCTCTTTGCCCAACCTTGTTGGTACACGAAGGTATGACCTCAGATAGCTTTTCAAGCCACGGCAGCAGTGTTATTTGTACAGGATGCGGATGGATAAAGCAACACTTTTCGTTGTGAAGGATACTGCGGCCTAAAAGACACAAATCAGTGTTGAGATAGTCCGGGCTTTATTTATTTTCTTAACAAAGAAGGTTTTTTTTGCAAAGTTGAATCCCCATGGTCCTCAAACATCTGCATCTGTGGAGCCATCTCCTAAGCCAAACCACACTCCTTTTTTCCTGGAAAATACAATCCATCCGCCAAATTCGAACGAACTGTAGCTGACTCACAATTGAACTCTTCCTCTAATTATTGGGTGTGCGAGAATGGTGACCTTAAACTGCTCCTAAACACAATGTGAAGTAAAGCCCGCGTGACTTACGCCACATTATCTATTTTGCACTGTGATCACAGACGAATCGGAAGAGCTGACTGGGCAGAATGTGTGAAACATTCAGAGAATACTTTCTTATCCTCGCTCGTGAATGGCCGTCTGTGGCCACATAAATGCACTCGCTGTTGTGCCGCATTTGCACTTTAGCCCTGTCTTCAAAGTGTGAAACCGAAAAAAAAAGCGAGTGGTGTAAGTTTTGGTGGAGGACAATAAATGATTTGTAAAGACAACGTCGATCCAAATGAAATCACAAGAACTTGCCCGGAAATGATTTATCCTCTGGATAACGTTTCCCTGTTAATGAATGGCGGCCTTCTTCACCACAAGAACCCCTTTTTATGGTGCCGTTACAGAGATACTCACATAAAAATGTTGATATCCAGTCAGCAAAACAGCCCTGCTTTCAAACACGGGTGTCTTCAACCTTCAAGAATAAGACAGAAAAAATCAGTGTCGCTCTGCTGACCAAACATAAAAAGAGTCCATCACAAAGGTTGAACCGTTTTACCCCTCTTCACCCTTCCACCCTTTCTTTTGGCAGAGACAGAGCTGCTCCATTGACTGTTATCCTTCCCCCCTGATGATTTTCTTTAGCATTTTTTACTCCTCTTGTTTGAACAGATGCCGCCCCCCTCCTGTAGCTCCCATCCTCCGGGATTGCCATAAGGCTTAGCACAATGAAGTAACACTCAATTACATTAATGTTAAGAGTCCAGCCCAGGCAGTTCCTTCCAGTAAGCGACATCAAAAGATATGATGTATATCACTTCCTGAGGAAAATGGTGGTCTTTTGTGCTTATCTTATTTAAGAATGGATTACGTAAGAGGGAGGGGGGGGGGGGG
>CAESWR010000742.1:0-23539 GCA_903171835.1 Mullus surmuletus | reverse complement strand
TTATTGTCATTGCACAGAAAAACATATATATATATATACAGAAAAATATATAGAAGTGAGGTAGTGCAGTGTATATAGCAGATAAAAATAAAAAAAATATATCTTAAGGTGCTAATACAAGATAAAAACAATGTAAACATTATTAAAAATAGAAGATATAAAGAATATAGCAGTTAAAGAATATTGCACAGAATGTCAGGGGGGGGGGAGGGGTTATTTGGTTATTGTTATTTGGTATTTAGCAGTCTGATGACCAAAGGAATTAAGCTGTTTTTCAGTCTTTCTGTTGTGGGGGTGGGTGTGGTCTGAGAGAATCCAGTGTGCTCTGGTTAGACACCGGGAGTGTGCAATGTCCTGGATGGGTGGGAGTGGCATCCCAATGATCTTCTCCACTGACCTCACCACACGCTGCAGAGACTTCCAATCCAAGGCCTTACAGCACCCGATGGAGATTCCGCTGGTCAGCAGACTCTCGATGGTTCCTCTGTAGAAGGTGGAGAGGATAGGAGGGGGGAGGGACACTCTTCTCATCCGTCGCAGGAAGTGTCAATTGTACAATACAGTAACTAAAGACATATGCTATGAATTAAAAAAAAAAAAATGAAATCAGTCAAGGCATTGATGACTTTGTAAAATATAACTTTTCCTTTTACATTTACATTGCCTCATGTTATTTATGAACATTTACATTCCCTTATTTTACGTGACTACTAACTATACTTCTTTCAAAATTCTTTTACATTTACATTCCATCACTTCTGCACACAGGATGAAAGTAAATGCTGTTAAGACTGTGGCACAGACCTAAGTTATTGCTTGCTTCATAGCTACTAGAACACACAAATCGACTACACATGCCTTGCCTCTAGTCAATGCTTGCTTCCATCAGCCAGGTAGTAACCTAGCAAGCTAGCGGAGGCTAATTAGTTCTTCTGCTCAACCGTGCGGCAAGCCTGGTCTCAGGTTCCGGATTCAGTTGGTGCCAATAGAATTCAGAATCTGTGCAGTATCCACAAAACGTCTAATAACAGTAAAGGACACCTTCTGGAGGAGTCAGCTGGTTATTTATCTGGAAAACTTTATTTCTGCAATCAACAAAGAAACTTCGTAAAGAGATGATTCTTCTCAGCCTCCTACAGGAGAGGAGAAAGTCA
Source organism: Mullus surmuletus (assembly GCA_903171835.1). Lineage (NCBI taxonomy): Eukaryota > Metazoa > Chordata > Actinopteri > Syngnathiformes > Mullidae > Mullus > Mullus surmuletus. Next base: position 22,385 of record CAESWR010000742.1, on the reverse strand, counting down.
CAACACACACCTGCATCCATTTGTTTTACAGACATTTCCAAACAAGTTAAGATGTAAGCTGTCATGTCACTGACTGCATTATCATGGCTGATATCTGCTGCTAACCAACACTGCTTTTACCTTACCAGCTTTTTATTATCAATCACCATGGTTCAATTCACTCTAGTATATGGGTAATACAAGGTGGTGGATTATTCTACACTATGCCGCTAAAAACTTATGCTGCCATCAGAGTCGGAGCCAACTAGCAGCTAATTATTGGGCTACTCGATAAACTGACAGATACTGTCTGGTGAGCTCGGCTACTCAAACCTCCTGGATAGAGCTGAAGAGACATAAAAAGAGTCACTGACCAATAATTTGAGGTTTGGACTTATAATACTCATCCCCTCAGTGTGCATAGTATTTATGCAGAATTTCAATCTAAACTGAAACCTGGAACTGGGAACTTTTCACCCCCCCGCACTGTGTAGAGAGCGGATCTAAAAAAATGAAACCACAAAAGATGATCATTATTATGGAAGGCCAGTGGAAAGATGCTGTTTTGAAGCCAGCCAACACCAGTGATACTGCAATGTCTTAGTACTTTTACATTGGGTCATTTGTGAGCCCGGACGGTACCAGCCTGGTTCAACCAATTAATAGTTGTTTTAAACTAGACAATAGTTCAATTATAGACAATAGACGAAACACAGACATGCTAAAGGTCTTGTAGGGAATTTGGCACACTGGGAAGCATGTGCAGGTATGCAGAGTAGGAAACTGCTTTTCAGAGAAAGTGGGTGGCTCTGAAAAGAGCCTTTGGTTTGGTGCCAAGTGGACAAGAGTCTACTTGGAGCTGGTGTACTTGGTGACAGCCTTGGTGCCCTCAGACACGGCGTGCTTGGCCAGCTCACCGGGCAGCAGGAGGCGCACGGCCGTCTGGATCTCCCTGGAAGTGATGGTGGAGCGCTTGTTGTAGTGAGCCAGACGGGAAGCCTCCGAGGCGATGCGCTCGAAGATGTCGTTGACGAACGAGTTCATGATGCTCATGGCCTTGGACGAGATGCCGGTGTCGGGATGGACCTGCTTCAGCACTTTGTACACGTAGATGGCGTAGCTCTCCTTCCTTGGCTTTCTCCTCTTCTTGCCGGGCTTGCCGGCGGTCTTCGTGACGGCTTTCTTGGAGCCCTTCTTGGGCGCGGACTTCGCTGGTTCAGGCATTTCGGCTGAGTAACGAGAGTTGTTGTGGAAGTGTAGTACTAGTGAAGTTATGCGACGCTCATGCAAATTGAGCTGTGTAAGCGCCCTTCTGTGATTGGCCAATGCGTTTAACTTCTCTACGCTGATGAAATAGTGTTGCACAGGAAATGTGTTCGGAAGCTGGTGATAGCGATATTCATATGCTTCAGTCCATCAAAATAAAACAATGAATGACAAAACAATCAACATACTTTATATTTGTAACATGTTTTATATCATGATGATTGTGATTCCCTGGATCTTATATGATACGATATACCACAGCACACCTGTTCCTCACAGACTTGTCACAACATCTCACTGTGGAATATGTCAAAGGACAACTGAGGAAGCTTCGCCCCTGGAAACCAGCAGCCCCAGACAAGTTGTGTCCCAGGCTATGTGTCAAGAAGTTGGTGATAACGACATTCATATGCTTCTCGCTAATATGAAACTGTCAGTCGAAATAAAACAATTATTTGTTCAATTAATTGTTCACTCATTCATTTTTGTAGATGTGATGTGTTTTCTAATAGTTACAGTATGTGTTGTAGTACCATAAATGCTGTACAACTTTGGGGGCAGGGGGCAAAAGGAGGACAGAGCACGGGGAGGAACAGTAGCAGACAATCTGTTTCAATCTAATTTAACTTCAATATTGCATACTTAATTTTTAATTGCAGATAGATAACATAACCTTTATTTATGATTATTCATAGGTTGAACAAGATATTCATGTTTGTATCCTGCTACAGGGGTGTGTTTGCATGACAAGCTAAAAAATGTTCTGTTTGACTTGCAACATGTTCCACGGGTCCTGCTGCTGAAGCACAGGCATTTATTCTGTAGCTTTGACAGTGGCTCCTCATAGCAATGAAAAAGAAAGGAGATGCATGAAATGGGCCTCCAGCCACTCCTGCTGCCCCACCAGCATGAATTAAGGTGTTTTTCACGCTACATGTATTATATTGTTCTTGTCTGACACAGGACTCAGTGCTGGACTTTGTTTCTTCTCTACAAGTTGTATGAGGATCTCTCAAATACTGGCTGTGAGCAGAGTGGCAGCCTCAGTGTGTCTAACGCATGTCTTATTGATCATTACAGGACTGAGCTCATGAGAACAAGTGGGTGGCTCTTAAAAGAGCCGTTGTTGTTGTTGGACTGAATATAGTTTATCCTCCGAATCCGTACAGGGTGCGTCCCTGCCTCTTGAGAGCATAAACCACATCCATGGCGGTCACCGTCTTCCTCTTGGCGTGCTCGGTGTAGGTGACGGCGTCACGGATCACGTTCTCCAGGAACACCTTGAGGACACCGCGGGTCTCCTCGTAGATCAGACCCGAGATCCGCTTGACTCCGCCACGCCGAGCCAGACGGCGGATAGCTGGCTTGGTGATTCCCTGGATGTTATCACGGAGGACTTTGCGGTGACGCTTGGCGCCTCCTTTCCCGAGTCCCTTCCCTCCTTTGCCTCTGCCGCTCATTTTCGCTGTTTGGTGATGAGCCTGTCCTCGGCCTGCTACCTGCTTTTATTAAGCGTTTGAGGACGTGATTGAAGACTAGGGCGGTCGCTGCTCAATTTCTCTCCACAGCGCCATCTACTGAACAAAAAGAGGCAGTGTATATAGTAAATAGTAAATGTTTTTTTTTTTTTTATTGTATTAGTGAGTTAGTGCATGTGTGTGATACAAACGTAAGAAAAGTGTCATAAAATAAAAGTTTGGGTTTGATTGATGCTTGCGTCCTACAGCCAGGTTGTGAACTAGCAGGCTGGAGGAGAGGAGGTCACTAAGATCATGGAGCTCGGAAGCTTCGGGTTTGGTCGGGACCAATAAGTGCCGCTGAATGCAATGAATGTGCGGCAAGTGTAATAACATTTGCCAAAGGTGATGCCGTATACTAATTCTCCATATTAATCTCAAAGATCAACTTGATAGTAAGGAAATATTGATTCCACAGAATAGGAACTTAAAATAAGTGCTTTTGGTGTTGTTTTGCATCCACACAAAGGCCTGAAATGACAGAATCGGTATATCATCTGAGTTCTGGGTAATAAGATCCTCCAAAATCATCAAATTACGGCAATCTGTGTATTTATATTATTGAAATAGATGGAAACACCACATTTTACCACCGAATCCCCATTATGTGTCAAATGAACACTGAGAATACTGCCACGTCTAGAGGAACATGTGAATATTTGTTAGACTTTTTGATTTGATTGATTATTCATCCAGTTCTAAGGACTTAAAAATCAGTGTCAGTTTTATTTTCTAACTTCTATTAAATTATGATGTCGATTGAGAGTAATGAATACTACAGATATCATTTCTCACGTTATGATCATAACATTTTGGAAATGTTTCATGTAGAACTTCTTGAGTTAAAATATAAAGTATAAAAGGAATGGCTTATTTGACGTGCCTTCCGATATTGGGAAATAAGTCTCTAGTGAAAATGTATGTGGCTCTTAAAAGAGCCGTTGTGGTTGTTGGACGTTGAAGGACCAGTCTAAGCTCTCTCCCCACGGATGCGGCGGGCCAGCTGGATGTCTTTGGGCATGATGGTGACCCTCTTGGCGTGGATGGCGCACAGGTTGGTGTCCTCGAACAGACCCACCAGGTAAGCCTCGCTGGCCTCCTGCAGAGCCATGACGGCAGAGCTCTGGAAGCGCAGGTCGGTCTTGAAGTCCTGCGCGATTTCTCGGACCAGACGCTGGAAGGGCAGCTTGCGGATCAGCAGCTCGGTGGATTTCTGGTAGCGACGGATCTCCCGCAGAGCCACGGTACCGGGCCTGTAACGGTGAGGCTTCTTGACGCCGCCGGTGGCCGGGGCGCTCTTACGGGCAGCCTTGGTGGCCAGCTGCTTCCTGGGGGCTTTGCCACCGGTGGACTTACGGGCGGTTTGCTTGGTTCTTGCCATGGCTTCGTTTTCTCGTTTCTAATACAAGAAAAGTGTTGAAGCGAGCCGAGCAGCTCCTGTCTTAAGCTGTAGGAACAGTCGCGTCCCACTGACGCTCCGCGTCCTGATTGGTGAGCGGCTCCAGCTGGAGCTCAGCACCGCCTACAGGGGCGACTCTGAGCCGGAACCTCGGCTGCTGATTGGATGACACACTCTTTGAAATTGCCCGCCAAAAATAACTCCCGCGGGGGCTGCTCTTATTGGCTCCGAGGGAAGAGAGGAGGGGAAGAGAGAGGAGGCAGAAGACGTCTGGGCACAGAGTGTTCCGGCAGATTTTCCTAGCCATCGAAAATTGATATTTTGCGGTTATGCACATGCGCCATGCGTCCTACACCCGGTTAAGTTAAAGGAGTGGAGCAAAATCTGACGAGGAAGCACAATCTAACGGAACACCGGATCATTCACAAGGAGGACCCGCCCCTATGCGGTGCCAATCATCCGTCACCCGCAGTACGTGACACGCGGGTCGGGTTCCCGCGATTGGCATGAACACTAAAAGTCACTGTCATTATCAGTCACTTTACCCTGCATGTCTAAAGTAAAGACGAATGTATAAACCTGTGTTTTATTTGAATATCTTAGTATTGAATGCACAATAACAAGGTACTATAGAACCAGTTTAATATAAAACACAATTTTATACAATATGTATAAGTAGGGGTCCCCACTCAATCTCTTCATCAGTTTGGGGGTCCTGGGCCTGGAAAACATTGAAGACCTCTGACATAGAGTATTAGAATATAATAACTATTGATCCAAACCTGGATATCCAAACCCCAATATATAAAAAAAACTACAATACAAAAACAGAATCGGTAGCCAATTACTATTTACAATATACAAGGGAAAGTTTCCCATTCCGAGCTCAGTGTGAGTTCAACATGAGTGGAGGAGGTGATAACACAATCAAAGCTTTAAGCCATGGACCCCTTTCACACAGTTGGCCTGAAAGTGACATTGCTCAAGCATCTGATGCAGTCAGAGAGTGACATCTGGTGGCTGTTTTTGCATAACGCATAACGAGCGGACGTTCTGCAAAGACATGTTGCTTCATCGCTGTAGTGGATCTCACCATTCTGTCACCACACTTTTCATAAAGAGTAACTTCACAAATGTTGTAGTTAAAATTGTATCTCAACCTGGATGTGTCGGTTTAGATAATGAAAATGGGTGTCACTTTGAGGAAGTAACTCATCTCTGGCTTGTTGTGACCAACCAGTGGAGTGAGAGCGGAAATCAATTCTTGATGAATGTGATGCCCCATCTCGGTCATGGCACGTCCCGATTGATCTTCACGGAAAATGATCGTAAACACCAGCCATCTTTGATCCCCACGCTCAAGATCAGCTGTTCGACCGGACCAAGTAATCAGCAATAACGTCGCAAATTAACTTATGGTGGCACATGTGACACAGGAAATGCTCTTTGGGTGAACATGTGGGTGGCTCTGAAAAGAGCCTTTGTTTTGGGTTTTAGAAGCTCTTGCCAGCTCACTTCTTTTTGGGTGCTGCCTTCTTCTTGGGTGCAGCCTTCTTTGCGGGAGCTTTCTTGGCCACTGGCGCCTTCTTGGCTTTGGGCTTGGGGCTCTTTGCGGCCTTCTTGGGGGTCGCGGCTTTTTTGGTGATCTTGGCCTTCGGACTCTTGACTGCCTTCTTTGGTGTTGACTTGACCTTCTTCGGAGACTTCTTGGCGGCCGCGGGCTTCTTCACGGTCTTGGCTTTCTTGGCGGCCACGGGTTTCTTGGCCGCGGGCTTCTTAGCGGCTTTAGGAGCGGCTTTCTTCACCACCTTCTTGGGCTTGACTTCAGCAGTCTTGCTCATCTTGAACGAGCCGGACGCTCCGGTCCCCTTGGTCTGGACCAGGATTCCCTTGGTCACCAGGCTCTTGATGGAGATCCTGATGCGGGCCTTGTTCTTCTCCACATCGTAGCCTCCCGCGGCCAGATCCTTCTTCATGGCGGTTGTAGACACGCCATTGCGCTCCTTGGAGGCGCTGACGCTCCTGATGATCAGCTCGCTCACGGTGAGTCCGGGCTTCTTGGCGGTCTTCTTCTTGGCTGCTTTGGCCGGAGCGGCGGCGGCGGCGGCGGCGGGAGCTGGAGGAACTTCTGCCATTTCTCTTCAAAGTTGTGTCGGGGAGGTGAGACGTCACTCGCGGACTGACCTGTGTCGGCGCTGCGGCGGAGGGCTGAACTTAACCACCCCATGAGAACCGTGGAGACTCAACCCGGCTGTGCGCTCGCCTCGGCGGAGCGAAAGCCGCGACACTTGTGCTTTCTCGTCACGATTAAAGGCGAAATTGGGGATTTACGGCGAACGCTGGAAGCTGGCGGTTCTTCAGGCTGCGAGAGGACTTGTTATTCTTCACAAATAAACCGCAAACTCCTCCGCCATTCACTCGATTTAGTTTGTGGAGCCTCGAAATCTGGCGTTTTCAGCGCAGTATCCTGCACTGCGCAGCAACTTTTCTCACTTATTTGTCTTCCAAAGTGTGTTGAAATGCGTCCAAACACCATCAAAAGTAGTTTTCCGGAAGGACAACATGTTTGTTCAAAGATGCAAGTTCAGAAATCGCATCTGCTGATTCCTAATTTTGTCTATAATCACGTTTTTCTGACGGCAGCAAACACACTGACGACCGAGGTCAGTCCTCCATCGGAGCTCCACACTCCGCACTCCGGTCTTCTTAGAACTTCATGATTGTTAAGAAAAAGTGTTTTTAAAAGTGTTGTTTAGTCAGTAAAATGGCTATTTATAACTGTATTCGGGTTTTTTTTGTTGTTCTCATGACAAACTTACCAAACACGGTAACGGTATACAAGCATGTCAGAGCTAGAGGAGGGGGCGACCATCTCTAACAAATACATGAGCATATTATTATGGCATAGATTACATCCAGACACGACTTCATCCTTGTTTTACTGTAAAGACAAAGTATGCATTATTTAATTCTGGTATTTGATGGTCAAAGGCGTTTATATTCTCACTGAAACTTAAGATTATGTATTGCATGAGTCATCATTTTGCCACAACAAATAGACTGACTGTTAAGACTGACATACATTGTTTTTTTCCACTTGGAATGATACGTGACTGCAAAACAGTAAGCAAGTATTATAATACCCATCGTCTTGTTTCTCTTGATTGGTTATGATTAATAGTCCCTCCCTTAATGAAATCCACCTACAAGTCTGAACCCACCCCAGCCTGTTTCTACTGATTTTCTATACAATTTAGATTTTTAACTTTTGATCATATCAATCATAGGTATACAAATACCAGTTGAGATATCTTATCCTCCCCATTGACATACATTATATCAGAGTGGTTTGAGTAGCAGTGTACAAATAACATCCAGCTGTTGCACATTTGTATCAGTTTTATTGTACATGTCATCTTAAAATAACCTTATGAAGCAATGTGTGTCCTTGCTAATTAATTTCTTCAGTCAGCACGAACATTCCATCCCTTACACATAAATGCAGGGATTTCAGTTTGGCGGATCATGTTGTCGCCTCTGGCGTCTGTAGCAGCCAAACCAGAGAATGGTCGCATCCAGGTCATTGAAGCCACACTATCGAGTTGAGCCCCGAAACACAAGAAGTCAAAAAGCAAAATGTTGACTCCAGGAAAACCTCACTTGAGACGTACAGCTGGCGACATTCAAAGCGGCGTATTGCTTTTCAGAGAAAGTGTGTGGCTCTGAAAAGAGCCTTTGAGTTGTAGTGGGCTGTAGAAAGGTCTACTTGGAGCTGGTGTACTTGGTGACAGCCTTGGTGCCCTCAGACACGGCGTGCTTGGCCAGCTCACCGGGCAGCAGGAGGCGCACGGCCGTCTGGATCTCCCTGGAAGTGATGGTGGAGCGCTTGTTGTAGTGAGCCAGACGGGAAGCCTCCGAGGCGATGCGCTCGAAGATGTCGTTGACGAACGAGTTCATGATGCTCATGGCCTTGGACGAGATGCCGGTGTCGGGGTGGACCTGCTTCAGCACCTTGTACACGTAGATGGCGTAGCTCTCCCTCCTGGTCTTTCTCCTCTTCTTGCCGCCCTTTCCGGGGGTTTTGGTCACGGCTTTCTTGGAGCCCTTCTTGGGCGCGGACTTCGCTGGTTCAGGCATGTCGCTTCACTGATCAATGATGCGGAGATGACGGTGTGTTGGTAGATATTATTTATAGGGGCTTCATTCAAATACACTGTGCTGGCCCCGTTCTGTGATTGGTCAAACGACTCACTGACGACTTCATGGAAAATCAAGGCTGAAGTGAAACTACGAGAACGAATGATTTAGCTTTAAGTGATGTTCCTCCAGATTTCACGGATTAATTCGAACGGAACCTTCAGTAGTTCATTTAAAAACAGGCAGTCGTGAAATAATTTTGTTTAATGTTGGAATCAAAACAAATTTCACACATACATACATATAATGTATTTACTTGATCACTCAATTTAGCCTGCTAAGTTTTTGCTATGACAGTGGGTTCAATGTTTTGCTTTTAACGTTTAAAACTTAACGTGCTCCTTTCTTTCCCTCTGACTGTCTTTAAAGGTATCTTCCTGAGAGACTTTAAAGAGTTAAAGGGCTTTTATATTCTTTCAAAGACATCATCTAGGATATGAATTGTATGTATTTTGTGAATTGTTACATACATAACATGGATATCCCAAATTTATGATAGCATTTAGATTTTGGGAGACTTAATCAGAAATGTACAATTTGTCAGCTCATACCTGTGTTCCTCCTCCACACGTGACCACACGAACATGTTTCTTTCTTCCAAAGATGCAGAGTGGAAAGTGCAAGGGCTTTTTGTTTCATTGTGTTTTGTTAATTCATACATTTTTTCATTCACTGTATTTTGATATCCATTGAAATCTTTATACAAGATATTTATACAAGACAATTGAGAACAGCAACAACACAGAGTTATCACAGTAATCTTAACATGAAAAAAGCAACTATATCATTCACAGATTACCTTTTTTTCCACAGATTTTCACTCTATATGATATTTACGTAAATCTGATGATGTGCATGTATTCCAACCATTCTGATTGGATTTAAAGGCTCAGTTTATACAGTTATTAACATCATTATAGTATTGTTTGTGATAGCAACAATCAATAAAATAACACATATATGTATGTTTACATGCTCAGATGGATGAAATTACCTTTTTTTTCTCTTGTAAATTTTATCCCCACCTTTTTTAGTATCCGATGTGCTTCATCAGGTTATTAAATCTGGTTTTAGGAATTAAAGAAGGACAGCTTGTCCAGGTATGTGAGGGCCTTACAGGTGACAAGGCCATAATATGTGCGTAGCATTGAGCACATCCCCTCAGTCTGCCCCAAGTCAGCCCACACTTTGTCCAGTTCCCGGCAACTCATCCCTGCTGAGCTGAACAGGTAACGGTAGCAGCAGACGTTATAACGAATGTGTTTCTCTCCTGAGAAGCGAGCGCTGTGGGTCGGCGCCACGCCAGCTCTCCGAGCACAGATACCCACAAATACATCCGCTGACACGGGTGCTCGGACCTCTGCGGATGCTACGTATATTTTTCGAACTACATCCTGGGAGAGAACGTAGGTCGTCCCTTCACAGTACTCTGGGAGGTACTTGTCGGGGTACAGGGCAGAGGGCATGTAGCCAGGGCTGGAGGGGTTCCTGTCAGGGGAGTCTCTCTGGATCACTCTACCTAGGTAAAGGTCCTCGGGGTGCCGGTGTAGCCCCAGAAGGTAGCCCCCAACTGCAGGGAGGTTGACAAAAACAGAGTCCTGCGTCAGCAGGACAAAGCGTGCTGAGGGACAGAAGGTAATCACCCAGCGGAGGGCCAACATCGTCCTCTCTGTTGGGCTGCGGAGGGACGAGCCGGTCACAGCATGAGCCTGAATCAAGTCACGATGGCTGTCAGACTCTCTCATGAGAGCCTCTTCGTCGTGCACGGTGATGGTCTGAGACGATCCTAAGAAGAAAAGTATTCGCACCGGGAATCCCTGGACCGCTGTTTGATTGGCCCAAGTCCTCCTCACCGCATCTCTTTGGGTGACATTAGTTGGAGAGCTGAAGACGAGCGTCAGTAGGAAGAGGTCCGGGTTTCTGCAAGCATCGGGGTGAGCAATGGGGTAAACATGCGAGATGTTTGCCCGAGCATTGCTGAGGTCAAGTTTCCGTGCCCTCTCCCTCACATCAGCAACCGTGACATCAGTGTAGACAGCGGGCGTAGGCTGCAGGAGGTACTCCTCCACGAAGTCAGCCCCAAACAGCAGGGCGTGGAAGAGTGCCACATTGAAGAGGATAAAAACCCACTGGTGTGTGCGCAGCCTGCACAGAGAGCACTGGGGTATGAAAGAGAGAAAGAGTTGTTTTTTCCCCCCAGTGGCTGAAACCAGCAGCTCGAACAACAACATAAGCTTGAGAAATAATGCGTTACCTGCATGACATCGGCTCACAAGTCTTGTTATTTCAGTACGGAGCTGTTTGGATTCCAGCAACCTCCCGCAGTCATCAGCTCTAAAACAATACAAGTTGACAAACAAGGTTTCCACTTACATGAAACCGATGCATCTTGTAACCCTGCACCCCGAGCCCAAGTCACATGCCTCATTCAAAGGGGAGCATCATGCATACTTTAATGATACCTAGAAGGAAGAGTTGGACTCCAGTGCAAGGACAGAAGGAACACACTATGAAAAAATAAATGCAAAACAGAAAAAACCACAACAACAACACACCATTTATAGCAAATCGCTTACAGTAGCATCACTTTCAGGATATACAGCGTGCTTGCAGTATTTGTGACATATTAAAAACTGGGAGTGGAAAATAAATGTGCTTTTTTCATCTCTGTGTGCTTTCATTTAATATGGTCATGAACCTGATATGTATGTACCGAAATATACTGTTAGGTTTCTAATCAAAATTGGATGACACTTACAGTTTAGGGGGAAAAAAACGCCTGGACCTAAAAAAGAAAAAAAAAGTTTATTCTCTTAAAGGACCGTCCATTGCGTTGTCAGAATAAATAAAAAATAATCCAGATGGTGATATAGTGGCATCTACCTTGACGGTTATCAGTATTCCTCATGCATTTACATCAACATTCATATGGAATATTTAGTGTTAATTTCTATTTTTCGACTCTAGTGAGGTTTTATTTCGTCTCTGTCTCCTTTTCCCGGGATGAAAAGCTCAGTTTGGCAGCACCTGAAGGCGAGCAGCGGTAGGTGAGTTCTCCTCCCCGCCGCCAGGGGGCAGTGACGCGCCCTAAACGCCGTACCGCGGCCGATTCTCAAACGCAGAACAAGTCGACCAGGAAGCGTCGCTGCAACACTCGTCGGCGGTTCCCAACCAGCAGAAACCATGGCTGCCTCCATCGAGCACCTGCTGAGGGAGATCTCCGGCGCGGAGGATCCAGTGGAGGAGCTGCAGAGTCTGAAAACAGCGCTGCTGTCGATCCCCGTCGGCGCGCTGAGGGCTGCGGTGGGCGGGCAGCGGCTGGAGGTCCTCTTCCTCCTGCTCAACTCCCAGGACAGGTCGGTGTGCGGGACCTCCGGGACCTCCAGAACCTCCGGGAAGGAGCCGCTAAGATCTGCTGAGTCAGAGTCCTTCAGCAGCTTTCGTATCGTTAATTGAGCGTTAAATCAGCGCCACGACTTCCGGTGCTAAGCTAAGGCTGTGTGATGCTAACGGCTAACGAGCTAAGCAGCTAGCAAGAGCAGCTTTGTTTTGGTTCTTCACTGCGGCGCTGATGGCTGGAAATCACTTATATTTATGCAAATTCACTCATGATTCACTTTGAAGCTACGCTGGTTTACAAATATACGTACGTCAGTGTCACATGAGTACTGAATACAGTCTCCATCTAATGCCTGTTTTTGCAATGGGACGATGTTTGATTGACAGGGAGCAGGTGGAGCTGTGCGTGGACATCCTCGAACGCATCCTGATGGCCCTCAGCCCCGCACACCTGGCAGAGAACTACAGAGCAGAACTGCAGAGAGGCCTGACGCATCCCCACGAGAGGGTGAAGATCCTGGCGCTGACACAGGTGAGACGCCAACTGGCAGAAAAATGAGAAAATTCCCTTTAATGAAATGATAAGATGAAATACAAACAGCAGTAATGCAGCACACTGGACATGGAGCAGATAAGGTGCGGAAGGAACCTCTGTGCGAGGTCAAGTGTCTCTTTAATCAGCCGAGAGTACAAGAGGAAAAGGAATTACTCAGGAAAATGTTATTAATAATAATAAGAATCCATTTATTTTGTAGAGCGCTTTTCTCAAAACTCAAAGACACTTTACAGTACAGTTAAAAACAGTGACATAAATAGATAAAACAAGCAAAGAAAAGAACACAGTGAAACATAGCATAATAAAAACAACTCATAAAAGAACACAGTGAGAGATGGAACAATAAAACAAAGTAATGGAGGTGGGTTTTAGGGGTTGAAAGCTATTGTAAAAAGGTGGGTCTTGAGCTGTGATTTAAAGGTGTGGAGGTCCGGACAGTTACGGAGGTGGATGGGAAGGGAGTTCCAGAGGGAGGGGGCGGCGATGGAGAAGGCTCTGTCTCCCCAGGTCCGGTGTTTGGTCTGCTGTGGTGGGGAGAGAAGGTTCCCATGGGAGGAGTATAGCATACTGTTATATAATACTGTACTTACTAATAGTAAGGCGTTTGCTTGTCAGATTGGTAGAATGGTGGAGCACCCTGACGCAGTGACGCAAATCCTCAACAACCACGACATTCTCCGAGCGGTGATCCAAACCGTCGCAGAGGAGAAGATGTCCGTGGCAAAAGAGGTAACGAGCAGAAGATTGAAATGAGTTTTCATGGAGCTGTGACTCTCTAACCCGTGTGTCTTTTTTTGTTTTCTTTAGGCCATCCTCTCTTTGCAGAAGCTAAGTCACTCCAAACCCGGCTTAGACAAACTCTTCCAGAGCGACCTGCTGCAAGTCATGAAGGATGTGATGGCCACAAGTGATATTATCAGATACAGAGTATATGAGGTACATTTCAACATGTCAAATTGTTTTTTGTTTTTTTTAAAGATCATTTTAGGTTATAGACTTCTTAAGAGTCATCAAAAACTAGGCACATGTTCAAAATGTAATAACAACTGTATGGTTTTCCTTCATGTTTTGCAGCTGGTGGTGGAAATCTCGTCTGTGTCTCCCATTTGCCTTGGTTACTGTGCCAACAGCGGTTTAATCTCACAGCTACTAGAAGAACTGACAGGAGACGATGTATTAATCAGGTAATATGACCCAACATGGCTATTGACACAGTGCACAGCAATGGCCATCGCATGGTGTGTGGAGAAAGTGTAACGTAATCCCAACTCTTCATTCTTCCTTTTTTATACCGTGCTGCGACGCACACAATTCCAAGCCTTTTTAGGAAAATGTCTCTTTATAGGAGGCCTTACTCAAAATTCAAATTAGACTCAATATTCGCCAGCAATAATGGGACATTACAGAGCAGCTGCTATTCATTACATCATACACATATTTCTGTCCAAAATATGATAACAAATAATATGAATGAAATCCCACTATTCCAGTTGACGACTACCCGCACTTACCTCAGTCATCTACTTTTCACCTACATCCTTGCATCGAGTCAATTAAAGAGATCCGCTTCATAAAGTGTTGTGGTAAAAAATGCCTAGAACGCAGAACTTTGGGGCTGTTTTAACACTTTCATGATGGTATTTGGGTTTTATTTCATCCTCAGGGCCACAGCCATTGAAATGGTGACGAATCTCGCCCGAAGTCAACATGGCCGACAGTACTTGGCCAAGCAGGGTATCATGGATAAGATCTCCAACATGATCAGAGGAGCAGAATCAGACGCCCTCTCCTCCTTCTATCTTCCCGGTGAGTCACGTTGGACAACTGCTGAAATATTCCTCAAAGTACTCGGTAGTTACTTGATGTTATTATGCTTTTAGATTTGGTGAAGTTCTTCGGGAACTTGGCCATCATGGACAGCCCACAGCAGGTCTGTGAAACCTACCCGGTCTTCCTGAACAAAGTTCTCGTCATGGCAATGGACTCGGACCCTGTGATGTCCGGAGTAGCTCTTGACACTTTGGGCCTCCTGGGATCTACTGTGGAAGGGAAACAGGTCCTGCAGAAAACAGGTTAGCTTGATAGTATAGGAGAAAAGTTTGATGAAATGAATTGAAATTGAAATGAATTTTAAATGATTAAAATGTATTTTCTTAGCTCTCCTTAAAACAACAGATACAGCAGGTTCAAATGAGTCCATATTTACAGATTAACCTTGTTAGCTGATTTTGTGTTTTGTCAGGAGAAAAGTTCAAGGCCGTGCTGCTGAGAATGAGCCAAATCTCCAGCTCCGGAGCTACAGAGCTCAGAGTGCGCAGCCTGGATGCCATCGCCCAACTTCTCACCCTACAGGTGTGTGTGTGCTTGCATCGAGCAAATATTCATCTGCTTGGTATTACTTTTTGATTCCTAGATTATTCCAAGCAGAAGGACAAACGCACTCATTAAATTTTATGTACAGTATATAGCGCCACATCTTCACAGTAGTTTCCCACCTGCTCACCAAGTCCAGTGTGAGAGGCAAACATTGAGCTCTTGACTGTGCTATTAGTTCACCTGATAGAAACGGGTCCTGCTGGCTGACAGCAAATCTTCCTTTAATTGCTGTAATAACTTCAAATGTTGTAATCCAGCCAGAGGAGCAGACGGAAGACCTGCTGGCCCTGTTGGAGTTCTGGTTCAGGCTCTTGTCGAAGGAACCCATTGAAATGATCCGGAGCATCAGCGTTCAGCCCTTCCCAGAGCTGCACTGTGCCGCTTTCCAGATTTTCACAGTAAGCGCCTCAAATACCCTTAAAATGACCTTAAAATTGATGGATGTATTTTGAATGTATTCGTGCACCTGTGTGTGTTTCAGGCCATTGCCCCCCAGCCATGGGGTCAGAGGTTAATGGGCAACACCCCGGGTTTCATGGAGTTCGTTTTGGATCGTTCGACAGCTCGGACCAAGGAAGCCAAAGATGCAAAGTTTGAACTGGTTGGATCACTCGTGAGTTCACCAACTGCATCAGCGACACTGGGCAGCCAGCATTACCTCTCCCTAAAGACTTACCTGAAAGAAGGACCGTACTATGTTTTAGCAGTTGCCTCAGTCGACACGGAAAGAGCAGAATGAAAACGCAGATATACTCTTTGGGCTTTAAGTTCATGGTTAAAGTGTGAATAATCTTGCCATGCGTTAATATATTCTGCTGAAATTAAAGGATTGTTTGATACATTTCTACATATTTGAAACACAGCACCATCCGGCCTTCAAGAGGGCAGTTCATCATGATCTCTTTCTACAGAATAAATCTGCTAATTTATCATCAGGCTTAATTTACTCGGGTGCATACAGATACATTCTGGAGAGTAAGATTGATATCTTCTCAACAAGACCATTTTTTTTTTACTTTCTACTCTAGAACTTAAGCGTGTCTTAGGAGTGAGCAGATAATGGGAGAATAATGAGGGTGTTCATTCTGTACCAGACCAGCGTCTACATCAGAAACACTTAAACTAAACACTTAAAAAGGATGAGAAATGCCACCTTCCTCTAGCACTGGCATCATCAATTCAGTATTTTTGTTGTTGTTTTGACTGGGCGAAATGCTTATTTTATTACCTGCAATTTCCTGATCGCAATTTATCATCAATCATCTGCGCACGGTCCTCCTTTTATGATGTGATGGGTAAAAAAAACAAAATACAACCCAACAAAAGACTAGAATTGTTTCTCATTGTTGCTCAAGTTTATATTTTCCTGCAGTCAGTCAAAATATTAGGTCTCAACTAACAATACGAGCTACGAGCCAAGATGTCCTGGTCTTTTAGGCATTGATGCAATTTTTGCCTTTAAGATATTTCTTTAGATATTTCCTTTAAAAGAAAATAACAAAAAAAACACTGGAAGTAGATGCAGTCCTGACAACGGATGTATTTGTTTTACTTGTATTGTGTTGGACAGCGAGGGCTGGCTGGAGCCAAGTGAAGCCAAACTAAATCTTCTTATTTTTGTAAGACAGTTTTGAATATGTGGGTTTGAGTTGAGCTGGCGGAGAGTCTGTGTGGAAGCTCCTGGAACATCTGACAGGTGGTTGGAGGCCCTAGTGTTTTTCTCACACAAAAACATCAATGATATAAATCTTGATGGAAGCACTTACTGCCCTTTTGGAATGAGCAGCCTCCGTAATTTAAACTGTGTGGGTGTTTTTTTGTTGTTGTTGTTTTTTTTTAAATAAAAAAAAAGAAAGAATGTACCGGAAAGAATGGCACAGACAAAGAATTATTCTTATCAAGTATTTAGTATATGGTTAGTTTCTACACGCAAACACATTCTATCATTCTTGATACGCACAGAATACTGCATATAATAATTTGAAGTCCTTGTAGGGAATCATGAAAGAAGTGTGCATTGGCTTTTGAAAAGTATATTTTTCATTTTGTTCCAACCATTTAATTCGTTCATCCATCTCATTTTATGGGGAAATGTGTGCTTCTCATCTCCACTAGAGGGCAACAGTGTCTGAAACGAGGCTTCATGGAGCATAACTTGTGATGAAATCAAAGCCATATAGCTTTTGTTGAAATAAACTCACACGATTTTAGCCTGGTTTTAGCTTTGGCACACATTCAACATGTTGGCAGCGGAAAAGAACAAAGCCAGACATATTAACGCATTTTTAAAAACATCAAATTTGTCAGACAACTTTTGCCGGCGGCATCGTCTTTTACGCCCGACTAGTTTTAACAGGTTGGATTTCAGCCTCGACCGAGTGTTTGCTCTCTGCATCCACTGAAGGAAATATCTGGGTGAATATTGACACTCTGGTGCTCAGCAGGTTGTTTGCGGTCAAAATCCCCGAAAAAGAGCTGCTGGCAAAGGCCTTAATGACACTCCAGCATGTTAAGACTTCAGTGTTGCTGTTGAATTGCAGATAGAATGTGCTGCAGCTCAACAAAGGGGAACCACAGAGTCTGTTCATGATTCCCTTCAGGTTCAGATCACAGTCTTTCTGCATCGACACCATTTTCTTGTCAAAGATTCCACTCTTTTGAGCTCCTTGATCATGCTCCTTAAAGTTACACCGCACTTGTGTGTCGCATATGAGTGCATTATAAAGCTGATCTTTTCATGCATTCACTTTTTAATGGTTTACTTTGAATCATTCGGCCTCACTGATCCTCCACCCTGCCGGCGTCTCAAGTAAAATGTCTCAAAAAAACAAAACAAAACGCAGAATGCCTTGAATCTGTAATCCTGAGACCATCAACAACTCTCCTTGCTGGTGTCACCACAGTGAATCATCTCACCTCTCCCACGTCCCTGCCGTAGTTGCTGCCGTTTGCGTCATCAAATAAATACATTTTAAAAGGTTCCAGTCAATCAATCTTTCCCCTCACTTCTTTTATATTATTTCATTTATTCTCCTGGCGCCTCTCGGAGCGTTTTGTGGAAGTGCTTTGGCTCTGCTCCTTTCACACGTATTTATTCATTCCCATCGCCGCTCTGTCACCTGCCTAAAGAAATGATAAATGGGAGATTGAAAAGCTGCCTGGTGTGGAAGAACAAGGCCAGGCTGTTTACACCATTCCTTTTGTGCAGCACCACATTTGTGTGTAACCATAAGTCCTGTATTACACTACTGTTTTCACTCTTACTGTACGCAGAGATTTTATTTATAATGAAAGAATGTAGTTTTCAGATCTGACTGCCTGCCTCCATCAAGGTGTGATTCATCCAACTGCAACTGTTTACTGAGATCCCTGATGGCAGCGTTTGGCACAGCAGATTATACATTCTCAAATTCAGGGGATATTTAGAAGACACAAAAAAACATTTTTCTGTGGAATAAACGCTGGTACGCCATGAATGCATATGCTGATCTACAAATCAGGTCCTGATTATTTCTTGTGTGTGAGTCACAGGCAAATTTAAAAAGTATATTCCACACGTCAGCATCAGGCGACAGGTGGGTAAAACAATCAGATTTTTTTGCATCATTCAGACAGAATTTGATTCAAATTATATAAATATTGCTTTGTCAGAGCTGGTTTTCCTGACACTAAAAATCAACATACAGGGCATTTATCAGTTTTTTTTTAATCCATCTTGAAGCTTATTATGCAGGAAGGAAAAGCAAGACCCACAGATAGTCCATAGGAATGAAAATAATTACAATATTAAAATGAACTAAAATAATAAGGTATTGAAAAGGTAAGAATGTGCTATAAAGTCAGACGAGGAGTGTAACTGCTTCGAAATGACCTGATTTAAAGACAAAAACAAAATCCTGTCATGCATGCAGTA
This sequence comes from Mullus surmuletus, assembly GCA_903171835.1. Lineage (NCBI taxonomy): Eukaryota > Metazoa > Chordata > Actinopteri > Syngnathiformes > Mullidae > Mullus > Mullus surmuletus. The sequence goes on along the minus strand of CAESWR010000742.1, from coordinate 3,843 downwards.
ACTATATGCAGCAGTCAGTAATAAAACCTCCAGAGTTTAATGGAGTTTATTGGTTTCCTGCGATGGCGCGCAGAGGCAGAGAGCGTCCAGCAGAGGGAGCTGCTCTCTGCTGGACTGGCGGTTATTTCGGGGATGAAGGTGTTCGCGCCGCTGCCTCAGGAAGGGAAGCTGCGACCACTTTACTAGTTCTCCTCAGCATCCCTCCGAATACCTGCCCGTGTTCTCATCCTGATTTATTTATTTGGTTTTAAATTTATTTTAATTTAATTTTTTTAACCACCTGGCTCTCAAATGCATCTCCCAGTCCGCCCTCGCAGAGACTTCCTCGACCACCTGTCCGCCTCGGGTTGAGAAACTCTCCGGGATGCTGCTGAGGATGTGAGGGGGGGGGCGGGGGGAGGCGAGGGGAGGGTGGGCGAGGGGGGTTGCTTCTCTTTTCCTCCGGGAGTCCCACGCTCCTTGTCGGCAGATGCAATTAACCCAGGAGGGCGACTCTGCCGAGGGGGACCCCACCACGCCGACCACCGCAGCGGCCGAGATGTGCAGCGAGTGTTACGTCAACCAGTCGTTCGTCAACGACGACGGGACCGTGAGCGAGCACAGGCCACGGTAAGTGGACGTGGGAGGTGACGGGGTTAAAAAAACAACAAAAGAAAAGTCAGCTTGATGGCGAGCGGACTACTTTATGCATCCGCGCGTCTCCTGAACGTCTGTGTTACTTTTCGGGGAGGAAGAACATGTTGCTCCACAAACATTCACAGTCCTTAATGTGAACTTTTCCTTGTTTTTAGACGTACTGTGATGGCATGAGGGCTTCTTTTCTTTTCCTTAGTTTCTGTTTTGAATATCAGGTGGATGTTTTGTCTTAATAAAGCCTCCATCCATCATCGGACAGGGAGTTTGTCAGAAGGGATGGAAGAACAGAGAGGGAGGGAAACAGGTGGAAGGAGATGAGGGTTCTCTCTGTATGGATGCTCCCTCACTTGTCTTTGGGAAGGAACCAGCATCAGACACTTAGATTAAACATTAACCAAAGGATGCGTTGATTTAAGCAGGTAACCAGCCATAACTCAGTCCTCAGTCGCAATATTATTGTTGCATAGATCATTGTGTAAGGCTGGGAAATTCATCCATCCATCCATCCATGCATTCATTCATTCATTCATTCCAGTTATTCATCTCATCCCCTTGTGGACAGTTGTTGAAAAATGCACGCTTAAGTGCCCCTCTGGTTGGTAATACACACTGAACTGCCCTCTTGGCTGGTTAAAACATGATAAAATGCCCTCTTGGGTTGCTAAAAATGCGTGTTTATGTGCCCTCCTTATTGGCAAATTGCCCTCTTCAGAGGCAAAATCGCCTGCTTAAGTGCCCCCCTGGTTGGCAAAATACACTGAACTGACCTCTTTGGAGACAAAAACGTGTGCTTATGTGCCCTCTTAAATGGCAAAACACACTAAACTGTCCTCTCAGGTGGTTTCAACACCTCTAAGTGCCCTCTCGGCAAAAGTGCATACTTAAGTGCCGTCTTCAATGTCGAGAACGCGCTGCAGGTGACCCTTTCTTTCTTTCTGCCCCTGCCGATCAAAGAGTTAATGCACGTCACTGCCTACAGTTCCCAGACTTCCCGTCATGTCAGGAAAGGTGACGCCTGGCGTTGCTGCGTGGCTCCAAAGCGCTCAGTTCTCCGGCTGAGGCTGGATTAGAGTTAGAGAGGTGACTCAGCAGCAACAGGCATTACGCCTCGTCCTTGATTGTGTTATTCATTCAGCAGAGATGGAGACCACTCATAAATCCAGATGAAAATCCACTGGCCACTTTGTCAGTTCGCCCTCAAAATTCTAAAGAAAGCTTTTTCATTTATATTTGTCTTTTTCTGTTTTTGTTGACAATTCCAGAAAGGATGTAATTCTGCTGTATTGACACCTGCACTTCCCCCCGATCACTAACAGCAACATCCGCAATGACCATTTATCATGATTTGAGGTCGGGAGTCACGATACGCCGGTACTGACCGTAATCGTGGTATTAAAAAATGACATTTCAATATAGTGTTAAAAATGCGCATATGATAATATCGTGTAAATCATCCAGTGACAATTGTTGTTAGTTGTCCCTTATTTGGTTGCACACAAATTCATGACCCCTGCTATGCACAATTGATTTTGTTTCAGTGGATATTGTAGTTACAGCAGATGTTGCACCTTGTGGATCCTCTGTTTATCAGCTCATCTGGTTACCTTTTGGACTGGATTGGATTCGGTTTATTTTCATTACCATGTATAAATACAGGCAACGAAAAGAGCCAGTTAACCAGCTATTGAGTGTAATTGTCCTTTTTGTATGCAGTGTTACAGTTGCTGTTTTCATCTTGTCTTTATCCCTCCTTAGACACGTATTTTGATTGCAATTAATCTGCCAAAAGAGAAAAAAAATCGTTAAAGATCAATTTCTTTGATTGTTTTACTATTATTATTTACATTTTTGCTGATAATGTCGTTTTTGCCCACAATGATGGTGAAGTGAAAATCGGGCTGACAGCTTTCTCCTCCCACTGACCTGTTTGCGTTCCATTATCACTGTCATCAGCACCTAAGCTCTTCTCCTCTGTATTTCCATCCATTGCTTCCGTACCATCTCACATTGTTTGTTTTTCGCTCTCACCACCTGTTACTTTACCCGCTCCGTATCCTGCAGCTCGTCTGCGGCGCCGCCCCGGACCAACAGCACCAACAGCACCAGCAGCGGCGTCATCCTGGACATCTCCAAGCTGAAGATGGAGCAGCTGGAGAGCGAGGTGCCTCCGCTGCCGCCTCGCTTCCGCTTCAGAGACCTGCTGCTCGGGGACCAGGGCTTCCAGAACGACGACCGGTGAGCGCAAGCAACGAACGTTTCCGGTACATTTTAGAGACACGTGTCTGCTGGCGTTATTGGAGATCTCATTGAGATACACTGAGTGGGTATAAAATTCCGTGCCATCTTAAGAGGGCTGAGTGATTTTGCATTGCTTTGATTGCGAGACTGTAAATTATCGCTTTTTTTTTCACTAGTTCCGACAATCCTGGAAAGTTTTGTGACTTTTCGAGGTTGTTCACACTGTCAAAATGATGTGCAAGAAACAAATAATACGAGTAAATTCTCTTTGGATTTCAATAGGGCCTCGCTGACGTTGACTCGGGTCCTAATGATAACAAAAGTAATCAATGCTCATTTTGACTCAACGAGCTGTAAAAAAATACAACAAACTCAAAGGAAGCTTTTGCAATAGATATGATAGAAACATATTTTTGTTGTTGTTCACTCTTCACATTATGGGAATTAAAAAATTAATTGAAAACGGTTCCACAGCAATAATCCGGTTTGAGAAAAATGACATTTAAACAGCGATTGCAAGAAAGCGTCAGTCCCCAAAAATATATATGTATTTCAGAGTGAGTGTTTAGTGCACAATGTATCCGTTTTGTGTCAGAAGGTCCAAACTAAGAATGGTAAGAGATCAGCTTGGGTTCCTATAAAATGCGACGAAAAATGTTTTATATAATTTATATATTTTTATTATATTATATATTATATATTTATATAATTCAACTTTCAGTTTGAATTATATTTAAAGTTCAAGGAAATCCACTGTTAAAAAAGACAGTTTCACAAAAGTTCACTAAATGCATGATGTTTCTGAAGTCAATGAATAATCGTGTTAATCAATCAATCGATCAATCAATCAAGCACTTTTTTTATCCACTGGGGACAATTTGAAAGGCACAGGAGCAGCAAACGCCCATTGACATAAAAAAAGAAAGACTAATCGTGATCTCAGTATTGACCAAAAATAATTGTGATGAT
>CAESWR010000741.1:9822-25728 GCA_903171835.1 Mullus surmuletus | reverse complement strand
CCCCCAAACTGGGGGTCTGCGCGGCCTCCCATCGAGGACAAACCCGTCAGTGAACCAGTAGGCTGGACCAGGTTTCCAGCCTTCTACTGGGTTTCTTTTGATGTCTGTGAACTGTCACAATAAAGCTGGTGTTCCGGAAAGGTTTCACGAGAAGTCTTGGATTGTTTTTATCTCAGCGACGGCCCCCTCCTCTCTGAGACGGCCCCCTCCTCTCTGAGAAGGCCGGTTTGGGTTGAAGCCACACAAAAAGGCAGGAAATTAACATGCAAAGCTAATGTTTGTCGATCCAACAAAAACGCCCGCAACCTCAAGAACTGACAAAAAATGTGTTTTTAAATGCTTAAATGTTCCCAAAAATGGTAAAATAAGTGTATTCAGAGCTCCTCAGTCAATGCACGGAACGTTCCAAAGAAAAATGGGATACTACATTTACACTGTGGCCCCACCTAGTTATGATTGTTGCATCTTTATATACAGTCTGTGATGTAGACGCTTGTGATCACATGTGACATATTTCCATAAAAAAGACATATAACCTTTTAAGTAGTTCCTGATTTCACTCCAACACCTGGAAATACGGCATTCCAGATACAACAATTCCAGAAAGTCTGCCCTAGTTTGTCACTTCCTCATACATTTCTATTGGTCGGACTTCTTTTTGCGACCGGCCATTTGAGCGGATGCTTTGATCTTTACCGAGGTGTAAAAGAGCAAATCTAAACTCATCTTGTGGCTCCAAAGATGTCAGAGAACATCAGGGGAAATGTCATCCTCCAGTGAAAACATGCACTGATTTTTCACATGCAAATGAGATGTTAAATACGCAGCTCCGGCGCCGTGCGGTGTCTCAGCGGCCCCTCCCCTCTCCTCCCTCCCTCCCCTCTCCTCCCCCCTCCCCGCCCCTCCCCTCTCCTGCCCCCGCCCCTCCCCTCCCCTCCCCTCTCCTCCCTCCCCTCCCGGTCCTCTCCGCAGTCCGTCAGAGTGCAGCAGTCCGCAGTCTCCATCATTCCTCCCTGCGCTCCTCCGGCAGCTGGAAAGGACGCAGCATCATCACCATCATCCGGTGCGATGTGAGTATCCGCGGCCGCCAACACCCGCATTAGTGAGGATGGAGACGGTTCAGGGATCTGCGCAGAAAGCTCTTTCTTGCGACTTTTCTGCAGCGTCATGTGCAGGTGAAGTTTGCGCCATTTGGTGCGTGCAAGAGAGCGCAGGTTTTTTTTATTTTTTTTTTGCGTAATTATTTAATGCTGCTGCAACACCTGTGCTCCGTGATGCCGAATTGCGAGAAATTGCGATGGTGCGGTGTTTGCGGGTGTTCGGAGGAGCGCCGCCGTGACGTTTGCAGCGCGGCGGCGCTCCTCCGTGACCTCGAAACGTCTTTGCAAAAGACGGCGCCCGCCCGGTGATGCAGCAGATCTGCGCCCCGCGTGTCCCATTTCATCTCCGCAGTGCCAACACGGAATGCACCACGCCGCGGCACATTCTGGCGCACACACACACACACACACACACACACACACACACTGAGGGGGAGATTAAACCTGTCAGGAAGGATTCAAGTCCTGAGTCTTTATTCTCTTGTTTGCGCAGTGAAGCTCTCCATCCTTCTCAACTTTACAAAAACTCCTCTCATATTTTGGTTGATGAGACTAAAAAAACATGTATAAAGGAATGTATCTGATGTGTGTGTTTGTTTCCCCCCAGGGCTTTTGTCTCAGCTTTAGCAGTCTTGGCCCTCGTGGTCTCAGCTGAAGGGAGCGTTGGGTGAGTGGATCACGACTGAATGTGAATATGTGAATAAATCTGTGCGATTCAGCGCTGCCAACGTGATGCCGTGGCGACGTGCAGGAGTCTGTCGCCTCCGCGCAGCTGCCCGGCTGTATCGACTCTCACCCATATCTGGAACATCCGAGCTGTTCCAAGGTCGAGGCCAATTTCCGATAGAACAGACTGTAGCGTTTGCAGACTCCTTGCAGGAGAGTCAAAGTGTCAGCTGCACATTCATCATGTGGCAAAGCGTGGAGGTGACATCACTCACTGATATGTGGGTGTTGACAACGCCCTAAAATCTGCGTTATTGCCTTTTTGAAAGTGGCCACTCAGACCATAAACTCACTGGGAAAGTAATAAACATTTCATTTCCACATCCAATTTTACACAGCCGGACTTCGTTTTGCAATCATATATGTAAACCCCTGGACGCTCCGCCCCGTTGGAGGGTTGTGTTAGTTACATTCAGTCATGTACGTGGTTCTGAATGATTAGAATCTGAGCAAGGGGCCGCAAAGACATCGGAAAGTGGGATCATTTTCTCATAGACTGCTTCAAAATTGCAGTCGTCAGCCCCTGTGGGCCGTTAGAGAGAACGCAGCACTGGGTTTTATTACACTTTTGACCTCGTCTAGCTCGATACCGATGAAATCATCTGTCTGTGTGTGTGTGTGTGTGTGTGTGTGTGTGTGTGTGTGTGTGTGCGCAGCCCGAGCACCAACACCAGCTTCTGCACCGAGTCAAAGGAGTGTCTGGAGTACGAGCTGGTCTGCAAAACAGACGAGTACGAGGTGAGAGGAGATCTTCCTTTCCCTCTGCACCTGCAGGCGTCCATTCACAAAGATTTGACTTGTGCGTGTGTGTGTGTGTGTGTGTGTGTAGGTGCGACACTACAGCCCAACCCGCTGGGTGTCCACGGATGCCGAGGCCTACTTCATGGGCGTGGGTGCGGCCATGGCCTTCAGGAGGCTCTTCCAGTACATCACCGGAGCCAACGAAGGAGGTAAGTGGCCAATGGAAGCGGTGCCTGGTGCGCCGCTTCCCCAGTGTGTCATTCCGTGTGTGTGTGTGTGTTTGTGTGTGTCGTTGGCAGGCATCCAGATGGAGATGACGGCGCCGGTTTTGGTGAAAATCCCAGAGGAGACCAAGATGTGGGAGCCGGCCATCTACACCCTCAACTTCCCGCTCCCAGCAGCCTATCAGGACAAGCCGCCCACGCCCACCAACGACAAGGTGAGCCGCCCCCGACCTTGGCCGTCCTCGTCCCGGATGCTTTTATCTCCTCTTCATCAGCCTGTAACTGGATCGGGGAGGGTTTTTTTTGTTTTTTTGCTTCAGCATCAATAAAGAGCATTGATGGATGCGCAGTATTTAGCGGCGCCGACTCCACTCAGCAGTTTGGGAACAGAGTGCTTAGTCATGAAAGTATCAGTGATTCAGTGATCTAAAAAGGGCCATCTGTCTTCTTTCGTCCCTCTATTGAGATCCAACAGTTTTAAGATTGAGCTTTAGTGATGAAGGAGTATATTTCCATAAAATAATGTTTGGGTTTGGGGACTTTGACTGAGGAATAGGTCATAAACTTGGCATTAGATCAGGACCGTATCACAATCCCAGGTATATATTCTCATATATGTTGATGACTGTTGGTGTTCCATTTGCCGTTTCCGCGCCTGCAGCTGTATTTCACGGAGATGCCGGAGATGGACGTGTACGTGAGGAGCTACGGCGGCTGGATGCTGTCTGTCACCTCCAGGCTGCATGCCCACCTGCTGACCAAAGAGCTGGAGAGAGTCCACGCCTCCTACAACCACACCTTCCACTATGGAGTCGGCTACGACAGGTGCTGCACAGCCCATAATACAAACACGCATTTCATGGTCCGTAGCAACGCAGATGTTGTAGAGGCTAAAATGGACCTACGGGTTTTTGTACCTCGAATCCAGCAACTTGGTTCCGATTTCTTATGACCATGTGGTCAATCAAAATGAAGGCCAAATTAGGGTTGGGGTCACGCCAACCTAAATTATGGTCAGGGTTGGGAGAACTGAAGGTTGTAGAGACTTGGGACTTATAAGTCCTTGTAAGTTTTTGGGTACCCCGATTCCAATGAGCTTGGCCCCACCTTCCTATGACCTTTTGATCTCGAGATACAGTCCAAATGTAGGTGTCCAAATATGTCTACCATAGCAACGGGAGCTCGCAGAGACTCGGGGACGTAGAAATGGAACATCTGCAAGACTGTCAGCCGGGCGATTGCAGCTTGGCCTCACAGTTTCCTCAGAAACTGCACTTTGTCTCATTAATTTATCACTCTAGTTTTTAAATTATGCATCACTTTCATTAATGTTCTATAGTCAGCAGCCTTATTCTTCACTGCCACGTCGGTTCATGAGTTAAATTTCACCTCGTGAGAAGGTTCAGTGTTGGGTGGACTTCTCGTGCCCTTTGTCAGAGTTAAGTAGCTTTACAGCAGGTCCAGCCAGACCGTGTTTACAGCAGACACATTCGCTAATCCTCGTTAAAAGATCCCAGCAGAAATGCAGCAAAGCATCCACGTAACTTGTTATGCTACAATTTTGGAAGCTGATTCTGTGTTTATTCTGAGAGCCAACGTTTTTTCCCCACTGGCTGCATAGCGATGTAGTTCCAGAGCCATGATGTTTTTGTTTTCAATTTCAATGAAGTTTCCAATTGTAATTTTTTATTTTTTTATTTTTTATTTGTTTTATTATAGATCTGCTCTAGAGGGAACTGGGAAGGTTACTGAGGTAGTTACTGTGTTAACTATGTGTGTGTGTGTGTGTGTGTAGTCCGCTTAAGCTTCTGAACAGGCACAACGAGGTGTGGTACGTGGCAGAGGGGACGCCGGTTTGCACGGACCCCCAGGAGCCGACCCCGGCCCACACCCCGGAGCCGACTCAGACCCACTCGCCCACCGAGTCGCCGTCCAGCCAGCTCGCCCACACCCTCTCCGACTCGCCCGCCAACCCCCTCCCCCAAATGCTCTCCGACTCGCCCGCCAACCCCCTCCCCCAAATGCTCTCCGACTCGCCCTCTGACGCCCTCCCCCAAGCCCTCTCCGACTCGCCGCCGGAGCCCCTCCCCCACACGGTGTCCGACTCGCCCTCCACCGCGCCCTCCAACCTTTCCTGCAACTCCACGTCCAACTCCTCAGACACGCCCTCCGACGCGCCCTCCCTCCCGCCATCCCACTCCCCGCCCAGCCCCTCGTCCCGGCTGCCCGCCGACTCCGCCTCCAGCCACCCGCCCACCTCCGCCCACATCCTGCTGGACCCCACCACCAACTACTCGGACCCCGTGTCCGTGAGCCCGTCGCTGGAGCCGCTGGCCGACGCCACCCTGTGGAACAGCACGGCGCACAGCTCGGTGGACACGCAAGCCGAGAGCAACCCTGTGGTGGAGCCCGACGACGCCCACTAGCGGCCTTTAGCTCGACGCAGCCATTCCAGGTACTGCAACATCTATCCACGGGGGGAGAAGACGAGCGTGACAGCTGCTCTCTTCCTCCGCATCCTTCTATTACTGTGTGTGACACCAACCCCGTCTTACAGCACTTAATGTTTAATAACTATGTGTTTCCGCCACAGCTTTGCACCTGCAGCCTCCCGTATCAGCCAACGCGCCTTTTTGACCTTCATACAGCTGCATCATAGGGTTAAATAAGATGTATGTATTCGTTAGAAATTTAGAAAATCAAAGTAATTTGTAAAAGTTGATTCAACAGATTACAGGGAGAGGCGCCGTAGAACATGTGTATCCTAGAACGTGACTTTGACATTCAGTAAAATGTGTTTTGCAGTGGAATGTATGCTCTCAAGCCACAGTAGGCGTCGAATGGCTCGAAATCAGCACACGGGAGAAGTTTTCCTGGGATTCATTTTGTCAGAACAGCAAATGGGTTGTATTTGTAGTTTTCTAGAATGTTTTTTTTTGTCTGCTAAACACAAGTGTTGACAGCAACCTGAAAAAAAAGGATGATGCTGATGTACTTCCTTTGGCAGAAATCCTTTGAGGCAAATTTCTCCCGCCGCCCTGTAATCAGTGACTCAGAACCTCTTCCTGATCATTTCTCTGTTGCAAGTTTCCATCTGTAACATCCTACGAGCTTCTGCCTCATGTCAGTTACTTTCGTGTTATGTGGCAACAAACGGATGAATCATTACAACAGCTCAGTCGGCGGGATCTTTGGTGCCACCTGCGCGATGTTTCCTGAAATTCACTCCAATCCGACCAATCCACTCCTGTTTGTGGTTAAAGAAGTGCCTGTAAACGACAACAAAGTGTGCACTGGATACAAGTTGTAAATGAACTGTAGTTGTGAATGTTTGTGTGGGGGGGGGGGGGATAACCCCAATTTATTCCTAAATATATCAAATAATCTTTAGAGGCCCTCTATGTATATTTGCAGTTAACGTCCCTGAAAAGCTTTTGTATAAGACACATAGTCTTATAAAAAAGCAAATATAACACTACTAAATATATTTCTCATTGAAAACCAGACAGTGTAAACGTAACGCTAAGCCTGTTCTTCCTGCGGTTTACTTCCAAAGTTTAAAGGAAACGAGGCCGGGCCGCCCCGAAGATCCCGGCTCGTCATGCCTGATCAGCCAGTGCAATAATAAACACATCAGTTAGCATATGTCGTTCTCTATCTACGTGTGTCTGAGCTACATACTCTGTGTTTTGAGGAAGGTGCAATAAAACCCCATAACAAACCCTTGTGAGGATCAGTGTCGTTTTTTGGTTGTGTCAGACCTTCACGTTGTAACTTATTTTGCTGATGATGTTGATGCTGAGAATTGAAGTGGGTGCAACTTATGTCTTAAAATCCTTCCAGTGTTTGAAGACAAGAACGGGAAGTGCACTGAGATTTGGGCCTTAAAGCAGCACTATGTAAGTTTTACAGAGTAACTGTAAATACCGGACACTGAGGCTTTATTTATTTTGTTGAGGTCTGTTTTCCAAGTTATTGTAACAGGTGTAGTATCTCAAGCTTAAACTGAGGCTTCATATAAGCTGTGTTTACATCACAGCAATTCTGAAGCTGTTATTTTAAGGGCAAAGAGTTGCACAGTGTTGCTTTAATTGTCACTGAAAACAGAAAACAAGCTGCAGCGACTGCTAAAGTCGGTTAAATGGATTTTCTATTGATTGATTTTTATACGGGGAAAGATTATGATATGTCATGTGTATATGTATATGTGTATATAATTGATATTTAGATATACATATAAATGTGAGTGTATGTAAGTGGAGGTATATATGCAGATTATATAGTATATAGATATCAAGTGATATATTAAGCATAATGTAGTTATTATTGAAGCTATACATGTATTTTTATCAGGCAAGAAGGGGGTGGGACTAAATAAGTTTCTTCTACTTCTTCCTACTCCTTTCTGAACATTGGTTGAAGCAGCGTTCCAAAGATGGACAGATGGAGACAGCTTCATCAGTGGAGTTTTAATCCAGTCTGTTATTTCATACATGAATGCTGGTTTGAAACACCAATGTAATTAAGCGCGCTCAGCCAAGGAGCGCCACCATCCAGGTAAATCTGTATCTTAACATTACACACGTCATCCTCTATAAGCTGTTAGTTCAGTGTACAAAAAGTTGCGTAAATTGGCATCTGACGCCCATTCATAGACTCATTGACAACATTGTTTTCATCAAACCACCGTTTCACTGCAATATTTTGAAGATTATGTCACATATGGTAAATAGCCATTCGTGCTGCGGAAACCACTGACACACATCTACACATCTTCTGACTCCTAAATACTTCTGATGTCTGCATCAAATATTCAGTATGGCTCCTTCCGATGTGCGCCGGCCCACCCACCCGCCCGCCCGCCCACAGGCAGCATTGAACTTCAACATCGTACAAAATAAAAGTCCTGCCAGTTACTCTGACACAAGAAGGCATTTTCTCTGTTTGGCTTCATGTATAAAAGCGATACTCTGGTGAAGACTCTAGTGGTGGGAGGGAAGGGAGGGGGGGGGATCTGCAGAGAGGAAGAGGACTGTAATAGTCTCATAATGAAAGTATAAGTACAGAAACCTTTGAAAAGTAACCCTGCGAATAACCAAAGATTTTTACAAAAACCTTCCCGTTCACTCTATGAGGAAAATTAAGTTGTGCTGTTAGCTTTTTCATGCACTCTACGGGGAGTAAAAAACATTGTTACTACTCTGTGTCTGCACTTAAATCAGAAGGGCAAGTAGCTTTTCTCTATTAATTTCTTTTAGTTTTCCCTTTACGATGAGCCACTGTGGTGTTGAGCTCCTCACTTGGAAGTGACGGCCTTCTTAGTAATGCTCGCCCTGCGGCTGCCCCCCCCGCCCCCCACGGCGCCTCCCTGCCAAAGGTGGCCGGGAATGGTGAAGGCGTCCACGGTCATGCCCATGGTTTTAGAAGGGATGGCGCTAAACTGCTTCCTGTCGGAGCTGTATTTGTAGATGGACTCCACCTGGGTGGAGCTAACCGTCCGCGGGCCCACGCCGGCCAATCGCACCAGGTCCTGGGAGTCCGGGTTCATGGTGTAGACCCCCCGGAACTGGCAGCTGGAGTCTCGGAAGAGGATGAGGAAGTGGTTTGCAGGACTCTTTTCCATCTCCTGAGGTTGGAGAAAGAAGGGGTACATGTCATACTTTGGTTGCCAGGTCCTAAAACATACTACAAATAATGTGGAAATAAAGCAAGTACCTCAACTATCTTGTTCTTTTGCGTCTCATTGACCTTTCCGGCCAGGCAGCAGCGAGAGAGTGCGTTGTGAATGATGAATTTATTGGACTTGAAGCTTGGTTCTTTGAAGAGCTTTGGACCTACACAGAGGAACACAGGCCCATTTGTTTTTGTAAAGTCATTGTACAAAACTGCGAGTATTGTGCCAATGCAACACAGTACATTACTGTACCTGTGTATTCGGGGGCAGGCGAGGTTCCATTGGAACCATTCTCCCAGTCCTTGTCTCCATTCTGATTGGCTAGTTTACTTGGTGTCAAACATCTAGACGGTGAGTCAGGGCGGCTGGTGGATTTTAACATGAATACAAATTGTAAATGTTAACAGTCTAATCTCTGTTTGTACGAATAAAAACATGGTCTTTTAGGAAGTTCTTTAAGGTAATATTTCAGAAAGAGATGTTAGCTTAAAAATGTCATTGTAAGTAATTTGTCTGAAGTTTGGAATTTCCTGGGGGAAAAAAATCATGATGACTTATCCTTTGCTAGCCGCCCAGTATTAGCAGAAAGCTAATAGTGATCTTGTATAAAGTGATCCACAAGTTCCTCTGTTAGTCATGAAGATTTAGCAACAGTAGATTTATTCTATGTTAGCATCAGCAAACTCAGCAACCAAACAAGATCTTTCAGAGCATCACTGAATAGTTTCCTCAAATTGAATAGCAAATCCTTCAATTTCACCAAAGATAAAATCTAAGGCAGAGCAGGATGGTTTCATTTACAGTCAACCATCACTGGTACTCTGAAAAAAATGGTATGATTGATTGTGAGGAGGTATAGAAATGAACCACAGCTTCAAAACAGTACCTGTGTGCTTTCTTACTGGCCTCAGCACCATGTTTCCCTGGTTCGTCAGTTGCTGCAAGGTTGAGGGAGGAGTGCGAGTAGACTTTGGTCAGTTTAGAGGCTGTAGAAACATCAAGACGTGGTCAGTGCACTCATCCACCAACACCAGAGGATTCAGGATTATTTGGCCACCAACTCCTTACGGGTCGTTTTCTTGGCTGGACTCCGAGAGAGCTGGGACTCCTCCCTGGTCATGCTGCGAGGACGCGACCTCGCTTTCTTTGCCGACGATCGGCCTTGGCCGTTTGCTTTCTGTCGAAGAACTTTGTCCAGGTCATCCATGATCCTGAGCTGCTGCCGGCGAGCGTACTCCCCTCGTGTGAAGTCTCCGCGGCGGGCTGGGGTAGTGGGAGGCGTCGGGGAGAGGGAGGTGATGCCAGCAGGATGGGTGTGGGATGGAGATGCCACTCGCTTGTCTGAGACTTCCAATCTGAGGACCAAAGACGGAGGATGAGTTAGCTTGGAACAGTTGGAGGAGCTTTACCATGATTCTGAGGAACTACCACCCTCTAGCGGGAGACATGAAGGTAAGCACTTTCAAAACAAAAGCGTAATTCTTAGAGGTGTCATTTGTTCATAGATGGATCGGGTTTTGGACCCTTACTGTCTTACTTTTTGTCCTTCTCTTGCTCATTCCACTGTCTCCTCCTCTTCATCTCCTCAGCTCTCTTCTGCTGCCTCTCCAGGAGCAGTGCCTTTCGCTGGGCCATCTCCCCCTCACTGCGTACGTCGTCCTGCAGTCCACACAAACACAACCAACCACTCTGTTTTTCAGGAATTCTTTGTTAGCAAAACCACATTGTTCTTTCGGAAGCACTTACCTGAAAGAAGAATCCTATTCCTCCTCGGGCACCTATCTCGTTCTGCTCCTCACTTGGTTCCAAAGTTTCAGGTGGATTTTCTTGTTCTCCACTGGGTTCAAGCTGTTCCTCGGAAAAGGTCTTGACTCCCATGGCCAGCTCCAGCTGCTCTATGGGGTCCAGAGGTTCAGGAGGGGCATTTCTGACAGGTTCTGCTGCAGATTCTGTGTGATCACTCATGGAATCAGAGGAAAACTCGTGCCCCTCGTCTGTTGGTTCATCACTGCCCCCTTCTGGCCCTCCAAGAGATGACAGCGACACCTCGATTATACTGCAGCGTTTCTCTGCTGCTCCGATTCTCCCTCCTACGCTGTATGCAGCAGAGATGGACAAGGTCTCGCTCTCAAACGAGCACTCTGAAGGAGCCCCAGAGCTGCTGCCACCAGCAGCCCGAGGATGTTCCAGTCTGGGCTGTGACAGGACCATCGGCCCCCCGGCTGCCCCTGCGATGTCCTCCTGTTCCAGCTCCAGGCTGAACTGGGTGGGCGTCTCGCTAGAACCAGTGTCTGACAAGCTCTCGTCAGGCTGCGGCTGCTGCAGGGCCTGAGGAGACTCCTGGGGCGTCCGAGGTCCGCCGATACGGAAGGACGATGAAGTCTGCACTTGACACTTGCTGGGGGACACACGCCGCAGGTGGGGGAGGGTGTCCACATTGTGCGTCGGAGTCAAGACACGATTGAGAGGCGGGAATTTGAGCTCAGAAGGTCGCGGATGAGGTTGGGGGCGCGAGCAGTGTTTGGGGCTGCGGGCCGCGGAGGAAGAGGAGTGGATCTTTGTGCGAGGGGCGGGGCAGGAGGAGGAGACGATTGTTTTGGGGGAGGTTGAGGAGGTCGGTAAGAGAGAACGGCGGGATGGAGAAGACACCGAGGGAGATCCGGGAGCAGCAGGGATGGACCAAGCCTTAGTGGAGCTCTTGGTCGGGGTTCTCGGGGGCGTCTTTGTCGGGGTGTGAGGGGGCGTTTTGGATGGCGCTTTACTTCTAGGCGTTGGTTTCTGATTGTTTTTGGGCGTGCTTCGGGGTCTTTGGTTGCTCATGAGCTGCTGTTGCTGTTCTGTAAGTTTCTGCATGTCCTTCTGCAGGGACTGCAGGGCTTCACTCAGTTTCTGCACCACTTCGTTATACTCAACTATGGCCACTTCACCTCCTTTCTCCTTCTCGGCTCCTTTGTCTTTCTCTGTCTCTTTCTTGCTGTCGATAGAGAATGTGACCTGCTTATCTAGCCGAGGAGGGTTGGAAACAGATGGCTTGTCTGTCTCTTTACTCGCCTCCTTTTCTTTCTCCGTTTTTTCCTTTTCCTCCTCCTGTTTCAGTTGCTCTTCCATGCGCGTGAGCCGCTCCTCCAGGGTGAGATTATCCTCCACTGCCTCCTCCCCCCCTCCTTCCCCTTGCTCTCTTTTCAGCTGAAGGAAAGCCGTTTTGCCCAGCCTCTGCCGGTGCTTGGCGAAGATGGCTTCGATGCGTCTTTTCTGGGCCTCGATGCTTTTGCGTTTTTCCTCCAGACGGGCCCCCAGCTCCCAGGCCTCGGAGCCTGGCTCGGGGCCTCTGGGGCCGGGGCTGTCCTGCTGGCCGGGAGCCCCCGCCGGGGTGGAGGGCGTGTGTGGGGTCCCTGGGGTCGTTGGGGCCGAGCCTGGCTCTTCCCCGGCGGCCGTGGGATGCCTCCTTCTGTGGTCTCGTCGCTCAGCAAAGCTCGTCATGCGTGGGCTGCTGCTGATGCTGTGGTTGCCCTGGCGACCGTTAGCCGGTCGGATGTTACCGGGGGCGTTTCTCGGGGCGTCATCTGACGCTTCGGAGGAGTCCACGCTGCCGTCTCGCAGCACGGAGTCGTCGTCGCGTGACATGTCAGATGCCCGTGACGATCTGTCCCGCTGCTCTGCCCGCCCCTGCCTGCCACTGTCCGCCGCCTCGCCGCCCACCGGCCGGTAGAGGACCCCCGAGCGGCCGGGAGCGGAGCTGCTGAGCTGAGGGTTGTCCTCTGCCTGGGAGTGCAGGAAGAAGCCAGCGGGGGCACCCTCAGGACACAACCTGGGCTCCGTCCGCCCTCCTGAAACCCTTCCGCCCTTCTCCCCCGTCCTCCCCTTCTTCCGATCCTTGCTGCCGGGGGGCTGAACCACCTGCAGCGCCTCCTCGATGGTGGGCAGCTCCCCCAGCGGCGCCGTGTGCGCGTAAGGGCCCCAAGAGGATCGCTGCGATGGCACGGAGGCGCTGACCAGGTGGCTGAGGTCCTCCGGGGGGCTGTAGGGAACACGCGTCATCCCTGCTGGTGTCACCGTCGACGTCATAGCAGGGATGCCGGTGGCGAGGCTGTCGTTGCTGACGGAGCGAAACACAGAGTCTATTGGGTTGCCCATGACAATATCAACATCACTGTCCAACCCGAATGGGATGCTGAACGTCACGGCGGACAGAGGACGACTGCAGGAGGGTAGGATGATGGCGGGAGGACGGAGAGATGGATAGGCGTGTGAGATAAGCATGAGACCACCAAAGCCAAAACAAGAGGATTTCGTAAAAAATTAAGATCAAGCGTGAATGCGGCACCACTTTACTCCAAAAGTCACAAACGCCCTTTTAAGTCTAATACCTGATTTGTTTCTTTGTCCAGGATTTGTTTTCTGGGAATAAAAAAACATATCAGAAATTAGTCTATAAAAGTTGAAACCATCCTGAAAAAAAAAGTAATCCTGATGCGTGTTCCCCACCTGGCGACACCGGCGAGGAGATGGGCACGAAAGGTTGTTTGAAGATGAAGGAAGGAGACCCGCTGAAACAAGCAAAGCAAAGCCTCGTTCATTCGCAACTCTTCCATCAAAGGCTCCACAGGGACGTGTGTGTGTGTGTGTGTGTGTGTCACAGATTTGTTTCTGCAAACACACAGTGGGACGTTGACGAACTGCATCGAGTGTGAGTCAGCCTTGTTGTGGTCGCCCTGCAGTCAGCGCACAGACAGACGCATTGACCCAAAGATATTGATCAAGCGATTGATTAACTCTGGGCCCAAACAGATCTGAGGTGTTTGTCTCGTAGTGAGACGACTAACTGGTACCTGTTGCTGTTCCCAGTGACGGGACTGGTGCAGTAGAGAAATCCTGAGATATCTGAGAAGAGAGAGAGAGAGAGATGCAGGAGGAGCAGTGTCAGAATCTTCCAAAACAGGCGACAAATTTAAAGGGGTAGTTGGTTCAAAACTCACAGACCTGTAAGGTCGACGGGTTGAATCGGCTTCACGAAATCAGGTTTCTTAATCTCAAACCACTCCAGCAGCTCTGCGATGAAGCTCATGATGTTCAGCTGGGGTGGGGGGGTCGGGGGGGGGGAAGGGGGCGTCAGCAGGTTAGAGAACACAGTTGCTGGCCGCGGCGGTTTGCTGCCGGCACTGACAGTCAGCAGTAATCACCAAGGCGACGTCTCTCAGCATGTACGCAGGGCTGACGCTGGTTCAGACCGGTTCTGTTTGGACCGACCTGCCTATGCTCCCACACTTCCTTTTTCATACATTTTCATCCCTCTTTCTTCCAACACTTCATGTAACGTACAGGGAACATAAATCCTGATTTGATGAAAAATCCGACAGCACAAAGCCTTGATGTTCTGCTCGGCCCTGTGTTTGTAGCTAGCTCGCTCGCTAATGTGCGTCTGGCAGATGCCTTGCTTACATTATTTTTTTTCACAATAATGGTTGTATCGGTTTGCACCGTGTCTTTTTATTTGTATTAAAAAAGTCTGCAAGAAGAAATATGATAATTTGATAATCACGGGTGTTTGAAAAGCTGCTTTCCACACAGTTCCAGACCATTAGCATGTTGGCAGCCGCGTTTTTGGCCGCGTCAAATGTCCAAACACATTTGTGCTGACAGTTCATTTACAGTTTTGGATGCTGTTTTTATTCGGCTTTGGGCATTTTCCCACCAGAGCCCCCCGGCTTTGGATCCACCTGCCCGAGCAGATAAGACGTGCAGAGTCGGTGACTTTTACATCACCTTTTAAAACTCCCTCTGATAAACGAGATTTCAAATGCTTTTATAACATTTTATTATTGTCTTTTCTTGCTTTATTGTCCTTGTCTACTCCTCTTGGAAGCTCACATGTTTAATCTCAGTCCCTTTGGTCCCACGTTGTGCCTGTATTGCTTATCGTGTTTGGGTTTTATGACTTTGTAAAGCATTGGTCAAAGAGCTATTATTTTCTTACAGCCTCCTCTGAGAGGAGATATTATTTCTATCAATATTTAATTCCCAGGATTTTAAAGTTATTTCTGCAATGAAGCTTTTTAGGCATAATAAAACATGTTGGGTAACGTCTGAGAAGCCTCTCTGAATTTGTGTCTTTGTTTATAGAGACTATTTGGTAATATATCAACTTTCTATCCATACAGGGAAGGCAGACTGTAAATGGATTGAATCTATAGGGCATCTTTGAGTACACAGCATCATTTGACTGTCTCGAGTGTCCTGGTTTTCGCTCATTCATATCATTCATGTATTTTGTCACAGTGATTTCTGCAGCGCCGTCACGCTGAATCCAAAGGCGGCGGCGGGTCTTACGTGCAGCAGCGGCGGCGCGTA
The DNA here is from genome assembly GCA_903171835.1 of Mullus surmuletus. Lineage (NCBI taxonomy): Eukaryota > Metazoa > Chordata > Actinopteri > Syngnathiformes > Mullidae > Mullus > Mullus surmuletus. The sequence goes on along the minus strand of CAESWR010000741.1, from coordinate 10,915 downwards.
GAGCAGGTCCTCCAGAGGGAGCAGGCAGCACTTCTGCAGGCTGCTCTCACAGAAAGCTCTGATCAGCTGCAGGTTGTAGAGGCTGTCGGCCACCGACATGGTGTCCTTCAGGCACACATCTGGAGGAGGCGAGATGGAAACCACCTGTTTTTGCTCGCTGATGTGAGAAATTCGTTGGGAATCTTGGTGGAGAAGCCGTTTTTTTTACATGAAGCTGTATGAGCTCCTCACCATCAGTGTGGTTCACCAGCAGTGACTTTCTCCCCCCGCTGGGTCCCGTGAGCGGAGTTCGGCCCGGTTTCGGTGTTATTTCCCTCCCAGAACTCCGCTCACGGGACGCAGTGGAGGAAAAGTCACTGCTGATGAACCACACTGATGTCAACAACTTCATGTCAACAAATCTGAACCATCCCTTTAATGTATGTGGAAGCAATTATCGGCTGACTATGAATATTTGATGGCTGATGGTGGACGTGCAGGCATGTGTGTTTGCGTCTGCGCACCCTCGAGAGGCAGCAGGTCGGGGCAGTAGAAGTGCAGCACAGCAGCGATGGCGCAGCCATTAGACAGATCTTTGACCGCAGAGACCAGAGGGAAGGTCGGCGTCAGCTTGGACTGCACTTTGTCCTTCCTATAGCGGATCTGATGAGGAGAGAGGGGAGGGGCGGTGAGACGGAGAGAGTGTGTGTGTGTGTGGGGGGGGGGGCAGAGTAAACAAGTGGAGGGAAAACAGGAAGACACAAGCAGGGATTTTTGTTTTAACAAAAGAAAAGGCAGTAAGTTGAGTTGGAGGCAGGGCTGCTCAATCCGTCTGGATTCGATTTCACGTAAACAATGAAATCGAGAAACGTCGGTTTGTCGCATGATGTTTTTAACGTAGATATTAAATGTAAACAACACTTTAAAAAAGAAAGTTTTAACTTTGGCTTCTTTTTTAATTTAAGGTGATCTGGAAAATGGATTTTGCTGGTTCAAAAAAGGTGGCATCCTTTTGTTGTCGATGCGAATACTGAATATAATCCAATATTGATCCCAAAAGATTGTGATTATGATTTTTTTTTTTTTCACATAATCGAGCAGCCCTAATTAAAGG
>CAESWR010000740.1:288128-301925 GCA_903171835.1 Mullus surmuletus | reverse complement strand
TTGAGTTGCCTAATAGAAAAAAAAAGAACAGTTTGAATTCCAACGAGAAGGGAGGAGATAATGAGGTGTTTTGATGTGACACGAAAGACAGAAGGATCTAACGAAGGTAGTCAGCTTGTGCTGCGAGGCTGCACCACAGGTCAGCTCTCTATCTCTCTCTCTCTCACACACACATGCGCACGCACACACACACACACACACACAGCCTTGACTAGTTGCGCACACTCGCTGAAATGAAATTCATGCGCACAAACACACATAATGCCGGGCTGCGGCCTTGACTGTCACATCTTTCTAACTCTATTTTCTAGCTTGACCTGCTGATCCATTTCAGAACACAGAATTATCTCACCTTCAATAACACACTGACACACACGTTCAGTTTATAGACTCTACATCGGCAAAGAGCAGATTTATATCTCCATTAAAAAGCTTTAAAAACCAGTGTGCTTCAAACTGAAGGTGAAATCTGTGAATCCACTTACACTGTGAGGTCTTATGAACATTAAAACCCTAATGTAGCCTTTGAAGCCCAGACACTTGTTTTTTCATGGTTTCTTCTGAATTTAATATTACTGTGTTAAAAGTGCTTGATTTCAAGTGCTTGATTTGAATGCATCCAGTCTATTACAGCTCACAATTTGATACAGTGGAAACAATCAATAAATTAATATTTACCTTTAATTTCAATTTCAATTGATTTCAATCTAATTAAATTAAATTGAATTAAATTAAATTAAATTAAATTAACCATTGGCATATAACATATTTGGTAGAGAACTATTTTTTGTTTTAGTCAAATCTTGGGTTGAGGCCTTTTTCTCTAACTGAATAATGTGATGTGTGAGGTGTGTATACATGTATTTTTGTGTGTGCTTTGTTTATGGGCATGCATGTTATTTTTTTCTTTTAGAACTCCATATTCACATTTGCANCCCCCCCCCACCATCACCACTACCATACATCTCCCTCTGCCAATTGAGTGTTTACGTGCCTATAATACACACATGATATACAATGTGTGTGTCTGTGCATCTACATCTGACGCATTTCCATTTGAAGGCGTCCATCTCGCCGGAGATAATAAGGCGCGGTGTGCGAGAGTCTCCCCAGAGGAGTGAGTGACAGTCTGAGGAAGCGTGGCGATACACTTATTCACACTGATGGAGAGATCAGAGTGAAACATGGCAGACGTTGTCATTGCAGCCTTACACCAGAGAAAGCGACGCTTCCTAACATTGATGTTACAGTCCTGTCTGCCAGACGCGGCGCTCTGAAGACAAACAATCGCACAGGACGGCTTAAAAGTGGCAAGAGGAGGGCGGGTGGGCCGGGGTGGGCCAGGGGGGCGGAGTGTGGGATCGCTTCAGCCTTTAGCCCCTCCTACTCCTGCATTACATCCTCCTAAGTGACATCTGGACTCTATCTTTGCTTTTGCACCATTTTTACCACATATAAGTACTCCGGCTCAGATCACTGTTATAAATGAGCTGTGTATGACAAGTCAACACAATAGTCAGGAGATCTGGACACGCAAATGCTTGGAGGAGGTTAGAAACGGTTATGCTAAATGATTCAAATACAAATAACAACCTTAATTCATCCCTTGGGAGCACTTTAAGGGAACTGAAGCAGTTGTAGGACATTAAAAAGCTGGAAAATGTAATATAAGATAATACAACACAAGAGAAGAGAAATAGAGAAATATATACATATATATCTATATCTATATATATATAGATATAGATATATATTTCTTTGTGCAGGATACATATGTACAGCACAGCTTGTTTGTCTGTTTTATTTTGAAATCCCTACCTGACTAGTGTTTCCGGTTGCTTGCCTTTCCTCTTCCTCCCGTCAGTGGGATTGTCCGTCCCCGCACTGATTGTCGTCACCTGTGTCCTGTTACCTGGTGTGTGTATTTATACCCCTTGCCGCCCTTTGTCCTGCGCCAGTTCTTTGTCTCGTGTCCTTGAAACAGTCCTTGTCCATTGTTTCAAGTCTTGTTCATGTCTCATGATCTCGTTTGTGAGGTTTTTGTTGATACCTTTGTTTTGTTGTGATTTTTTGTTGCAATCTTTGTATATATTTCCTTTTCATGTTTGACATCTTTGATCAGTTTTATCCGAGCTGGTTCTTGCTACTTTCTGTTATTACTTTGATTCTTGTTTTGATGTATTTTCCCCCGAAAGAGTGATTTTAAGTTTATCACTTTGTACCATTGAATTCTCCTATTGGCGAGCATTGAGGTTGAACTTTATTGATAAATCTTTTCTTTGTAACTTTGGAGTTGGTGTTTTGCATTTAGGCCCAGAACTGAAGTGTTTTGTCATTATTTGAAAGGTTTAAGTCCACAACAGTTGTATGTGGTTTTTGAAACACTTCTATTTTGAGCAAAATTATCAACATGCTAACGCGACACTAATGACAATGCTAACATGGTGACTTAAAGCTAGAGCCATGTTTACAAAAACACTCTCTCCACTAACAAGTACAGTACGTCAGAGTATTAGTTGTTTTGGGGTAATATATCAAAGATGGTCTTTGTTATCAAGCAGACAATAAAAAACACAATGAATTCTTTTCACAAAGGTTACAAATCAGTTTTTGCAATTATGAAAAAAGTAGAGTGAGGGATGTCAGGTATATTAGTAAAGAAATATAATATTCATAATATTGTCACTCTCCACAACCCCCATTTCAATGGTAAATAATTATTCTATGTATATAATTGTGGAAAATAAGGGTTATATATGAAGTACGGTAAAGTAGTACAATGCTGAAATTCTATGAAATCCCCAAAACAAATAGGATAAACAACTTTTAAAGGTAAATGATGCGTGAGTGTAGCAGTACTGTGTCCCAGCAGTCGCTCCACAGGGTCACATTTCAACAATACCGTGACATAGTGATGTCTCCTAATAAGCTCCTTCCTCCTCTTCCTCCTCTTCCTCCCACCATCTCCACCCTGAGCGTCTGATTTGCGATGCTGTGTTTCATCAAGTGTGACGTTGGGGTCACATGTGAAGCTTCAGGTAGGACGATCTAACGGGGTCAAGCTCCCAATTGACTCCATTCACAGGAGGCGATAAAGGCGGCGGCGCGGCAGCGAGGTGCGCAGATACCTGTCGGCTGAATAAAGGAGAGCGAGACGGAAGGCGAGCGGGAGAGGAAGGAAGGAGGGAAGGAAGCAGGGCCGGGACTGTAGGCGATCCAGGGCTTTGGCAGGGATACAAAGCGCTTCCTCGCTCCCTTTCAGTCTGTCACAACATCAGGACTTACAAGTTAGCCTCGCACACGTCGCCATTTGATGCTAATTTGTCGTTTGATCTCGGGGGGGTTTTCGTGTCTGGTTCGGCGGTCGACCCGAGACGTTTAATCAGTGTAAAACTCTACAAATAACAAAGCAGCGGTTATAGGCTTTAAAGTGCCTGTACATAAACACTCAGCCGATATGATGCACAGAATTGTGTGTGAGGGACAGGGAAGCAAATCAGACCCAGCTGATGTGTGTTTACCTTCCTGCAGCCCCCAGGAGGGTTTGGGTAATTGAGCGTGAGCGGATCGGCAATAGAAAACTCATTTCACACGACGCACGGACACACTCGTAACATGCTTCCCTGACACACACTTACGCCCACATACACACACATCCTCGGTGCTCACTGAATCATGCACTGACCTCAGAGGCAGCGGTGCGTTCAAGTGGAGTTTAGCCCCCATGCAGTGGGAAAAGATGGCCGCCATTTGACTGTACGGGAGCGTTCCTGTGTTCCCACACTTCCCTTTTCATGAATTTTAATCCGGTTTTTGGCCTCCTTTCTCACAAGTAGGTAGCCAATTACACCCAACCTATGATCCAGTAGCAATGGACAACAGATGGAATGTAGCTTTTAGCTAAATCTGGTGTGCCCATCTCTTTGTTTAGTCCTAGAAATGTGGCCAAATAGGGCTGAACGTGACTGTACAGTGCTGCTAACCTGATTCTAATTTGACGTGAAGTTCAAATCTAGCTACATGTGTGACACTGACTGCAGAAAACAGCAGAACCGCAGATACTTTTTGTGTGTGTTTCCAACCCAAGCTAGACTTTCACCAGCGTGCTGACACATGATAAACATCAGTGTTTCTCCTCGGCTGATTTGTAACGCTCCTAAACAGCAACCTTGGCGTCTGTCAGCGTCGGTTATGTTTGACTCGCAACCATATTGTTTTATTTAATGATGTGTCGCTGCCATGGTTACAGTCTGGTCCGGCGCACAGACAGTCGTTCAGATGTGGAATATACACACAAGGTGCCAAATCTGCACACACTCTGCAGGATCGGACCACCAAACTCTGTCAAAGTCGGAATTAACGCAAGATTCATAATGTTCTGTAGTCAAGGACGGGGGAGCATGCCTGTGGTCCCACATTTCTAACATTTTCTTTTCCAAAATCAGGACCTATGTTCCCACATTCCCTTTTTCATAAATGTTGTTTCATATAATATTTTATTTTCCCTCCTTTTTGTCCCAATTCGGTAGCCAATTACACCTTTTTCCAGTAGCAATGGACTACAGACCATTGGGCTGTGGGAACACTGGGCTGTGGGAACATGGGGTAGTGGGACCATTGGGTTGTGGAACCATTGGGGTGTGGGACCATTGGGCTGTGGGAACACTGGGCTGTGAGGACCATTGGGTGGTGGGACAATTGGGCTGTGGGGACCATTGGGCTGTGGGAGCATGGGGTAGTGGGATCATTGGGCTGTGGGACCATTGGGCTGACCCTAAGGGGCCCCACTCGCACATCTGTATTGACATGTGCTTGGTGTTCTGATCACATGTGCTCCTAAAATCTAATATCATTATTATTCTTTAAGTTTGGAAAAATCTCCTATTTATTCTGATTGTGTCAGTCGTCTCGGGCGAGTTGGTCCACCTGCTTCAACAAGCTAGAGTATAAACCCACTTTGAGTAGATTTTTTTATTAGGCTCCGCCTCCTACCACTTTTTCACACATCTCAAGCGGTTAAAGACGCTGAGGTGATTTCAGAGTCGCGTCCACGTGAAAGTTAATGAGGTCTGCAGAGTCCAAAACACACTCTGAGATTTACTCTGCACACACGCCGACACACGAAACAACCGATCATGGATATCAGACCTTTCTGAAAATGTTCCTGCATCACAATGATGTGTTGGAAAAGCCATATATGTATAAATATATATATATATATATATATATATCTACACACACACGCACACAGACACATGCTTCCCGGTATACATCCCTGCATCTGAATAAATGCATGTATGTCTGGCATTCCTCTGTATGTGTGTGTGTGTGTGTGTGTGTTGATGGCATCCCTGTAGCCTCAGCTCCCCTGCTCTTGTAATGTACCCATGTAATGGTGTAATGAAAATTCATGATGAGAGCATGTTAACTGCATTAGCCAGTCTCCCGAGTTCCAGCACATGAATAAAACGAACAAGGGGAGGAGAGAAGAAGAGTGGAAAAAAAGGAAAAGAGAAAAAAAAAACAGGGAAACTCATTTTGATGCCTAATTATTTTTGGACTTGACAGCCTGGCAGCGGCCTGGCCTGTGTGTATGTGTATGTGTGTGTGTGTGTGTGTGTGTGTGTGTGTGTGTGTGTGTGTGGGTCGTGGATGAGTAGATGCGCAGCGGTAAGCAGGGCCCTTCATTATGGGCCATAATGAGAACATCCATCCCAGATACAACAGCCTGGGAACCTTTTGTTTGCCTTGTTTTGTTCCAACACCTTGTTGCAACAAATCAACACATTTTACACGGCTCGAGTGTTCTTGTAAGTGTGTAACAGGCACAGATCTGCTGCTGCACCCCCCCAACACCCCCAACCGCACCACACACACACACATACACACACTCCATCCGCTCATTATGTTTGCATACACATTTTGACATGCAGGAATCATTACGCTCACACCACCGAATTACTGTGAGAAATGTGTGTTTTGCCTGCTGATTTAAATCTGCAGTGTTTTAACTCTGTAGCCGAGTAACTGTGAAAAAAACCCTGACATATTTTCAATTTGTCGAGCTTGTTTTGCTACTTCACAGTCTCTAAACACGCTGTTGTGTCTGTGCTTTCATTCCCCCTCTGATAGTCGGCGGCGGCGGCGGCAGCGTCTTTGCGGTTACCGCCGCCGATCCCTGTAATCCCGGCGCGGTTGTTGTTGGTTTAGCGGAGTCCTCGGCTCGGATCCTTCCGGAGTCTGCGGTTTGTTTGATTCTCTCCGAGCGGTTTGTCTCACGTCGCCGCGAACGGAGACTCTTCTTCTCTCCTGACACATCTGACCGCAGATTTCCTACCTTTGGATAATCACAAGCACCTGTGTACGTTTGTGTGTGTGTGTGTGTGTGTGTAATCAACCCCTTGGGAATGACGGAATCCTTCCTGTCCGTGATGGGGATGCGCTCCACTGCCGCGGACCCCCGCCTCCCTCCCGACGTCGCAATCTGCCCGGGATTAGAGCGGGAATGAAAGAGGAGCGGAGCATCCGGATGGCATTTATTGGTTTATGATTGGCCTCCTCCTAACCACATTAACCTCCTGATTGCCTGAGTAGACACTATTAGATGCTTCCATCGGAACACGAGAAGCAGGAGCAATCACTGGCCTGCGAGAGGAATGTCGGGCGCTGAGAGAAAGAAAAAAATAAAGGGAAAAAGGAGCTGGGGGGGGGGGGGGGGGGGGGGGGGGGGTTGAGGGGTGGCGGTGTTCGATCATCGATTAAAGTGCAATTGTGCAATTTCATTCCTGTTGCAGCACAATGAGGAATGAGATTAGGCTCAATTTGGAGCCGCTCAGGAGATCTCCTCACCTCCGTCTGAGGTGCGCGGCGCAACACACACACACACACACACCTACACGCCCCGGGAGCCCCCCCTCCCCGCCTCCAGCAGCAGCCAGCGCCCCACCCCAACCAGCCTCCTCCCTCCCTCCCTCGCCGTGTCAGCGCCCCTCCAGGGAAATCAGGCGTCTGGAGACAGGTCAGCCCGGCCCCATGTATATATTCATGGGCTTAATCTGGCATCATTTCTCTCTGCTGCCAGAAAAAGAAATGTATTTAATTTACACAATCCCCATTTGGCCCGTTCGCCACCGAGAAATACATAGGGAAAGTAGGCGCGCAGTCAGGGCTTCACCCCTTAAGCTAGTTTGCAGGAGTGTGTGTGTGTGAGCTGGTGTGTGTGTGTGCATGCGGACTGTACGTAAGCATGCAGAACAGTCTGCAAAGCAGCAAAAAAAGCGGAGAGAAAAAACATCTTCTCATATTCCGGAGCGGTACAGTTCGCCGGCACAGTGGCAGCTGCGCTCGTCAGTTTGAATGGGAGGATGGGAGTTGTACCCAGCAGATGCTGTGTGTGTGTGTATTAAACAGATTAATTATTAAAAGATGCTTGACAGATGAAAAGTGGGTCCTGGGGCTATAAAGGAAAATGTTTATTCTTCTGCCACAGACTGTAGTGCACTTAGCTTCTGCTCTCAACTTCTCCCGCCTCAATGAGGAGAGTAAACACTTTCTGTGCCGCGCGAGCTCGCAACCACATCCATAATCATCCCAAACGGCCGCCTGGGATCAACCTTCAAATGTGAGGGTGTGTTTAGTGATCGGGGAGAAATGTGATTAGCGTGTGTGTGTGTGTGTGTGTGTGTGTGTGTGTGTGTGTGGAGTCGGCCAGCCCGAGGACAGAGCCAATCACCTTTTTCCACCTAGTAACTCCTCTCTTTCACTCTCTCTCCACCCACATTCTCAAATTTTCTTTGCCAGATTTGTGTGTGTGTGTGATTGTGTGTGTGTGTGTAATTTGCCGTAGCTGCGATGAGGAGCGACTGTTAGGCTTATTAATTAGTTGGGTAAAGTTGGCTCAGATGAGGCGCCGCTGCTCTGCTCCAAAGTTAAAAGCTTAAAAACCCAAAACGGTTCAGATCTCCGGGGACAACTTTGACTCCCGAGACGGGAAGAGGTCAAAAGGTCAGCGCCTCCTTCTGCTCGTCTGCATTTGGACTTTTTTTCCCCCGTGAAATTCAGCTGCTTTTATCCTGAAATGGGACGTTTTGCATAGATGAGGTACGATTCAGAAACAATGTTTTCATTTGGAAGGATCGGTTGTTCGGTGTTTGAAGCAGACAATCATTTCACAATTAACATAAGTTGATACTTTAAGTGTGGTTTGGATTAATGAAATACTAGAGAACAAGTACTGGTGTGGTTTCTGACATTTGAATTCAGAAACATGTCATTTAAATGAATGTCTCTGGCAATGACAAACCAACGGTATTCAAGTTCCCTGGAGGCACAAAATAAAGGCTAAAACTTTTGGAGATCTTTTCAGCTTCAGATCAAAGACCAATGAGCTGCTGCAGAGAACATAACGTTTGATACTACATCCCTCCTGCAAACTTCTCTAAATCCACAACATAAAGTTGCAAACTGTAAATATTAATATACAGTATGTCAGCCTTTGAAAGTGCTGTTTTGAGAGTTTATCGGAGGGAGAGCGAGAGCGAGAGAGACGCACTGAAGAGGCGGAGCCGCTTCTCAGCAAAACCAAACCGATTCACAGCTGCATCATCGGACCATTGGACGCTTCATGCTAAAAAAATCACAGATTCAAAGGTTTCACATTGTTTAAGTCATAACCGGATCACGTTCAGACCGGTTCTCTCGACCCCCCGGCCGCCCACCTAAACTCACAGAGGGTCGATCCCACTTCCAGGGCGAGTGAGTTCATCTTTAAAGATCTTGTGAAGAGTCCCAGCACCGGACGGTAACAGTTTGACATGATGACGGGGTTTTGCTCTGAGACACCTTCCTCTTCATAAGAGTAGTGGACCCTCAGACGCACCACTGGAGGGCGAGAACAGGAGCGAGGCCTCACGCTTCCACCCAGAAGGTCAAGGAGGTGACCAGCAGAAACCCTGACAGACCTGGACTCGGCTGAGGACTTCCTCAAATGATTTAGAACAATCTCAACAGCTCTTGAATGCGGTGGAACTGGAACGTGCCAATGTTGGGCTCATGCTAAACGCAGGGAAGACCGAGGTCATGACCTATGACCTTCCCCTCAAAGGTCCACCGCTAACGACATCAGGACGCACCACACTGAAGCAGGTCGCTGACTTTAAACATCAACTCCACAGAACAGGACCTTAACTAAAGAGTTCCTCAAAAAAAGGTTCAGGATGAATCACATCCCCTCCTTAAAAACTGCTGTCAAAAATACCATATTCATATTTCTTACACTTTAAAAGAGTCAATATCTTTAAGAGTTCCCGGGAGGATTTTTTTTTTTTCAAGCCAATTTGGCCGTGTCGGGTGAATACAGCTACATTTTTGTAAAGGAGATTATATTCGTTAAAATGTGAAATTTGGGAGTCCCTTCCTTAATTAGAAGTAAATAGAAAGTAGGAAACGTTTGCAATAAAAATCATCACTGCAGAATAAATCAGAATGCCTCAAATTCAATGTTGCTGCGAATCATTTTCAACCATCTGAGGCTCTAATGATAATAATGATAATTAAATCCTCCTTCAATTGCATTTTCTGGAAATTATTTGAGTTTTTGTATTTTTTTCCATTAAAATACTGTGGAGTTACATAAACAAACTGGCATTTAGAGGGTTAAAATAACCCCAAATAATTAATATTTGACATATACATATAATTATATTAGGCTGAGGTTGATTAAAAAGACTGACTCATTTAAAGTAGAAAGAAATATTAATAAATGATATTTTTTGCAGTTTTTAGTGAGGGCACATTTTTCATCCTGAGGGACAATTGAGAAAGTTGATTTAAATTCCCAAATATTCCCTGAAAATTCCCATTAATTCCCCTTGTTTTCAGAAAATTCCCAAGGATAGTTTCCAACTATGAAAATCTGCAGAATTTTGCAATCCAAGTCCTCGGCCTTGATCACCGACAAAGATATTAACAGGAAGTTCAGCGGCTGGGACGGCAAAGCTGCTTGCAACAACAAGAAAAAAACCAAACATGTATAGCAGAGAAACAACAGCTCGTCTCACTTTAAAGGCACCTTGAAGCGGCGCCGCTCCCCCGGGCTTCCCGACGGTCTGATCTATTATGCAAAAAATCATTAGGCCAAATTAAAAAGCTGTTTGAGGGTAACGGGAGCCTTTAATGAGGTCAGCCGGCCGAGCAGCCGCATTACAGCACGTCCTCGCTGCGGAAAGGCAAGACGGGAGCACAGCGAGGCCATTGATTATCAATCACACGGGTCATTATCTCACCGGCTCACACACACACACACACACACACTCACACACACACACTCCATTACAAAGACATTCCACCGTTCCCGCCTTCTCTCTCCGTCTTTATTTACCAGACACTTTTCTTTTTTCAGGATTTCAGTTTGCTGGTCAGCCTGTGACAAGCGCAGTAATCAGGACGCCTCTTCCTCTCGGTGTGTGTGTGTGTGTGTGTGTGTGTTTTGCCTGACAGTCTCCGCAGAGTTCCCGGTGAAAAAGACATCAGTTTGCTCGGCGCGGCGAGCGCCTCTGTCTATTTAATTAGCGGCGTTGAATCTCAAGCGGGCGGCAGATCTAAAAATACGACCAAAAAAATGATGTTAAGGAGACGAGATGCAGTAAAAGATGACAATTAGGCTCACACACACTCTCACACACACACACACACACACTCAGGTTTGAAGCGTCCGAGCTGCCTCCTCCGGCGGTGAATCACTTAGTGTGTGTGTGTGTGCGTGAGTGTATGGGAACGACAACAAAAGGCTGCTTTCTGTGCATTAAGTGCACCAGCAGACGACACTCACACGTGCTGATGATTACATTTCCATCTCAGAAGCAGCAGACAAACACCACAAACACGTCATCTGATTCTTAATTGGTCGACACTTAAAGCCTTGGAGCTTTAATTCGTTTAGCTGCGATCACAGGCGACACACACGACTCCGTGAGAGGTGATCACTCACACACACACACTAATGCTTTCTCTCTCCGTGAAGCTGCCTTTTCCACTGTGGTTGTTTTTTATTCACGATATCTGATGATTTTAGGAACATGTTTCTTTCTCTTATTCAGGAGAAACATTCAAAACTAGATGGTTTCTTGATCAAGCAAACGGATGAAGAAAGAATCACTGAATGTAACCTCAAGGAAATAAGACTTAAGATTTAAAAAGCACTTTCGACTCCCCCTGACCAATATGGCCGCTCTGTTGACTGCATCTGTCGTATGAAGTGCGTTGATCTATTGACTGTGTCTTGGTTGCGCCACCGGTGCCAAGCAACGTTTGAACTTGCTAATCGGCGTGGACGTTCCCGGCTTCACTGGACGCCGTGTTGCACGTAGATCCCTGCGGGGTTCCGGAACATAATTCCAGGAGATTTATGACACGGTGGTGCACTTTGACCAGAGGGATTAGCATTTAGCATTAGCACTGCAGACTGTCCCACTACTGCAGGTTACGTTTGTGTTGATCTGAGCATTTTAAATGATTACATGCAAGTGTGTGTGTGTGTGTGTGTGTGTGTGTGTGCGGTCAGTGTGCTGCCATGTCAGGTCCAAAGCGCTGATGGACACTGTCTCAGTCATTACCGAAGTCACAAATGAAGTTTTACAGAGAAACTGGAAGTAGAACCGCGCAACGTAGAGTTGTCGTCAAGAACGCACCAAACGAGACCAAGACATTATCGAGACGGAGACAGTTTCATTTCATTCTCAAGGGGAGGCAGCAGCTGTGTTCTTCTTTTCTCTGTTTTCACAGTGCTGGCCTGGTCTGGATCAGAAATCATGGCGGTCTGTGCACCGACACCTCCTTAAAGGGATAGTGCAGATTTTTCTTCATGAAGGTGTATGAACTCCTCACCATCAGTGTGCTTCATCAGCAGTGACTTTTCGCAGCCAAACTCTTCATCCGTGTGACTCCAGCAACTAGACGGAACTACTTTCTGCAACAGAGAAACCGGGCCGGAACTCCGCTCAAAATATCTGAACTATCCCTTTAAACTCTAATTAATGCGATGAAACAAGGTCGTGTGGTTTTGACCTCTGAGCTGAAATCAAAGTTTCTTGTAAAGGTCAGAGTGTGTGACAGTGACTTCACACCATGTGACACACACACTCACACATTCACACACACACACACAAACACACACACTCATGCCTGGGCGGTCATGTCTCGTATGTGCATATATCTGGTTGCCTGCCGTGTGTTTAGGGGTTGATTGGTCTTAAAATAGCCGCCCGGCGCCGCCTCTGATCAATCACTCTCGCCTGCCCTCGCTCCTCTGCTCCTGGCTCTCTCGCCCGCCGTCCGCTTGCCGTCACCCGCCCGTGACTCCGGGGACGCGCTGTCTGCACGCCTCGACCCCGTGACCCGCAGCGAGCTGAGCGAGCGCTCTCGGTCCGGGGGCTCGAATCAAACGCTGCAGTTGCCACGGCGCGATCAGAGGCAATTAGGACAGCTGCGAGCGGCGCTGTCAGGGTGGGGGGGGGGGGGCGCTGAATAATGGAGGAGCAGAGCGGCGGCCTTCAAACGCGCTCTCGCCCCTCTCGGTCTTCACCTGTGTGTGTGTATGTGTGTGTGTGTGTTTGTGTGTGTGTTTGGGGTGACAACACCCGCAACTGTCAGCAGTGAGACGCAGCGAGACAGAAATACTGAGAAGGACGCGCGGCGCTCGACTCTGAGAGCAACAGTTGTCAGTGGATCTGAGGACAGTTATTGGAACACCTGCTCCACGCTTTTGTTAACAAGGCGCCCACACACACACACACACATGCGCACACGCACACACACACACACGCACACACACACACAGGTCCCCCCCAGAGCTCATGATCGCTCCCTGAAGCCTGACACCGACACACACCGTTATGTTTCCATCGCGTCGCTCTCATCTCGTGGGGACATCACCTGACCTGCGTGACCCCGCCCCCTGACCTTTACCTCACAGAGACCCACATCTTAAAGGGACACACACATTTACAGTCACACTCATACAAATGTGTGTCTTGAAGTGGACATTTAAATATTTTTGTGCATCTGTTGTCAAATTAAAGAGCGACTGAAAATGTCTCATGGAGGCTCCTCCCACTGCATGACCCCTGACCCTGACCCTGACCCTGACCTTTACCTCAGACAGACCCAAGTACGAAACTTAAAGGGCTACAAAGATTCAATTCAGTGATATTGATAATAATGATGATTATAATAAGTATGATAATTTGTTGCGTTAGTTTGCTCTCCGGGAGAATATTTAAATATTTTTGTGCTACTGTTTCCAAAATAAAGAGCAACTCACATGAAGGCTCCTCCCCCTGCATGACCCCTGACCCTGACCCTGACTCTACCTCAGATCTTAAAGGGCCACACAGATTTACAGTCAGACTCATTCAAATCTGTGCTTTTAAATGGATTCAAATATTTTTGTTGCCAAATTAAAGAGCTACTGAAATGTCTCATGGAGGCTCCTCCCCCTGCATGAACCCTGACCCTGACCCTGACCTTTACTTCAGAGAGACCCAAATACCAATCTTAAAGAGCCACATGGAAAAATTAAGATAATGATAATTTGTCGCAGACTCACACAAATCAGTGTGTTTTTTGTGAGGACATTTAAATATTTTGAGCCTCAATGAGACTGAAATGTGTCATGCAGGCTCCTGACCCTGAATGACCCTGACCCTGACCCCGACCCTGACCCTGACCTTTACCTCAGAGGGACCTCACCACAAATCCTGAAGGGCCACAGAGGAAGCACATGGTCGCAGTAATAGTCTG
>CAESWR010000740.1:274446-286379 GCA_903171835.1 Mullus surmuletus | reverse complement strand
TCCTTTGTGAGGAGTCAGAATGAAAACGCAGTTACAGGTGACGAATCAGCCACAATCAAATCCATCAGGACACACACGTGTTGAATTATCTGATGTTCATAACACACGCGCGGGAAATCACATATTATACAGCCATCCTTTGCAGCCGCACTAAAGATCTGATCTGCAGTTACACCTCGTAATAGACCATTAATGAGGTGATTTGAAAATACAAGATTGCAGATATATATCTTAAAAATGTATCTATTTCATCCCTTTCATAATAAGAATAGAATAGAATAGCAATGCACTTTCTTGTCATTATACAACTCTACAATGAGATTGGAGAGCTTCTTTTCCAGTGCAAACAGTAATAATAATAATAATGATGATGATAATAATGATAATAATTTGATCAGTTTTGCGGCTCTCAAGCTGCCTGTCACTCGTGTGAAAACAAATTGAATAGAATATCTTACAAATGGAAGAATAAATATAAAAACAAATCATATCATAATAACCTTAGAAATCAGAAATCAAACGGCGTGATCAGATCATCTGACTGATCAAACAAATTGTCATGTAAAAACTAGGACACAGGTGCATCATTTCCTGTCACTGCTGTCTATAAAAACACTTCTTCTGCTGTTTTGTTTTGACCGACCATGTAAACGGCTTCTGAGCTTGTTTGCATGAAATAATTATATATTTCATTGTTAAAAATACTCGCATGTAGTTTTTATCACAATAGATGCCCAATTAGGGTTGCAAGATTCCAGGTATTTTCAAAGTTGGAAACTTTCCATGGGAGTTAACTAAATTAATTAATTAATTAAATGGGAATAAACTGGAAATCTACTAAAATGAAGGTAAATATAGTTGGGGAAAATACATTGTAGCATCTTGACTAAAACTATCAGATTTAATGTAAACACACTTGAATATCTTTGCTATTCCTCCATCACATGCGCGGATGATTTAGGCCACGCCCCCTACATGCACTGTGCATTCCTCCATCACATGTGCGGATGATTTAGGCCACGCCCCCTACATGTAGTGCGCAGTCCTCCATCACATGCGCGGATGATTTAGGCCACGCCCCCTACATGCACTGCGCATTCCTCCATCACATGCGCGGATTATTTAGATCACGCCCCCTACATTCACTGTGCATTCCACTATCACATACACCGATTATTTATGCCACGCCCCCTACATGCACTGCACATTCCTCCATCACATGCGCGGATGATTTAGGCCACGCCCCCTACATGCACTGCACATTCCTCCATCACATGCGTGGATGATATAGGCCACGCCCCCTACATGCACTGCGCATTCCTCCATCACATGCGGGGATTATTTAGGCCACGCCCCCTATATGCACTGCATAGTCCTTCATCACATGTGCAGAGGATTTAGGCCACTTTTGAGACCAAAGCACAAAACTATTGAAACCACACCTTGACCTCTGGGACTACAGGAAGTCAAGTACATTTTGATCATTTTAGGGGGTAAATATATTTGATCTATGGTAGTAATGTTGCAAATATTATATAAAAAATTGTAAATATTACATTAAAAAGCAGTCATACTAGGAGCTAAACGTAAGATAGATAGCACCATTTCAGTGACCACTATAAAGGCTAGCTTCATACGGTGTTAGCCTAGCACCATGTGAAGGTAGTTAGCTAAACTAAGTAGCGTTTCCTTCCTTTGCGAGGATAACACCATATTAAGCTAGCGTCTGAGATGGTCAAGGAGGAGAAGAAACCAAACAAATGTGGTGCCACTTCTTCTGCCTCCTGTAAGACACTTTTCTCTAACCAACTAATTATACATAAGTTATAAAATATTTTGAAGAGCATTCCGTTTGTTACCTAACTATTTGTCTATTTAGTGTTTAACAAGCTTTTTTGTTATATTTCCGAATATTTTCCGCCCCTTTGCAAACCTATTCCCAATTAATGTATTTCAGGGTGTCAAGGTGAAAAAACACAAATGCGGGTGAAAATCAATAATATTGGGAAGCCGCCAAGGAAAACTTGCAGCGCTTCAACACCCTGAACAATCTAAAACATGTACAATAAAAAGCTGCTCTATGTCTTCAAGTCGGGGCCTCCCGTACGTGCAGGTATGTTCTGAAAGGGTTGCCGTGACAACAAGGGCAGCATCAGTCAACCGGCCTTGAGAGGGAAAAGAAAACAAAAGACAACAGCAACGTATGTGTCACTGAGAAAACGACTTCCTCTGTGTTGTTCCTCTGTCATCCGGCGTCTCTGCCGAGCGAGGGATGAAATGATGCGGTGGCGGAGTCAGAGACGGAGAGGAAGACGAGCGGCGGGCCTTTGGTGGTTGACGCCGTAATATCATCTGAACCCGGCGTGCGTTGCTGCCTCCCGTCGGACTCGCCGTGTTGTGTTGACATTTTGCTGTTGTTTGTTCGCTGCAAAGCGGTCCGTTTTCCCGGCATCAAAAGTGCTTTTACACGCGCATGTCAGGATGTCTTTGGTGCTTACCTTCAGCGGCTGTCAGAGCGGCGGCGGCGGCGGCGGGGCCCGTGCTCAGGAGCAGAGGGGGAAGGCTGCTTTGTGCCCTAAGCGCTTTTAGTGAAGGCGAGAACTGGCTCAAAGGCTGTCAGCACACACACATACACAAGAATACATCAATGCGCACACACACACACACACACACACACACACCGACGCGCAGTGTTTTCGCTCTCAGCCGCGGCGCCAGTGAGAACGATTGTTTGAAATGTTTCTTTCTAAAGAGCGCGCGAGCGAGCGAGCACACAATGCTCATTATGTCGTTTCTGGCCCATGTTTGTCTTTCTCAAAGGCCATAGAAACATCACAGACGCCATCAAAGCACCCGGAGTTCGGACCCTGGAACTGGCCGAGGAAAACGAGCCGCCCGACGCCGGCGCGCGCTAACACCGTCCCCGACCATCACGCAATTACCCAAAGACGTCTGCCGGGCCGAGGCTAACGTGCAGCGCGACCTCTGAATCATCTCAGAGGATTCATTAGCTCGTCCGGGACACACAGGACAGGATTGGCAGGGTTTCCACGCGGCCTGAGATGTTTGAGAGGGTTTACAAATCAAGTTTAACATAATAAACTGGCACGGTGGTTATTGGGACCAAAGGGCTGATGGGAAACATTCAACAATGTAAAAAAAGGCTTCATGGATCTGCTTCAAAACTCCCCAAGACGTGCTGATGTGACTTTTCTTTTGGCTAAACCCAAGATGAAGAGCAAGTGAAACCTCCTCTGAGGCTGCGATGATGGCGGCGTCCGGCGCTGTGTTTACACCAACGTCAGACAAGAATTTGGTGCCATTTTGTAAAGTGGGCGGGGCTTTGTCTTCACCGTGCTGGATGGCCAGAGTCCACGTCTAAATATGTTTCTGCAGCAGGTTATCAAGGCCTGGATATGCCCTCCTTCAAACCATGTGTCGTCCAGAAGACCCCCCCCCACACACACACACACACACACACACACAGAACATCGTTTTCAGCTCAACTCAACGATGTAAACACTGTAACAACTGCAAACAAAGGATGAGACGACAGTCGGCACAGAATTCAGTCAGTAATTGCACCTAAAGTTTGGCTAATGTTTGAAAAGCTTAAATACTAATTTCAGGATAATAAACAATATGATGAAAGAATAATAACCGTCTTTGTATGTGCGAGCTTTCTTCCAAACAAACCACCATCTTTGACGAGGAACGACAACGAGGTGAAATCTGCCCTGCGATCCCGCCAAACAACAAATTATCGACGCAAATCAATTCAATTCAATAAAAAAAAAGCTTTATTTGTCCCCAGGGGGCAATTAAAGGCTCATAACGCAGCAAGTAAACAATGTCAACACTGTGAGAACTGTGAACAAAGAAAGACAAAACAGTGGGCACAGAATTCAGTCAGTAGCTGCACCTAAAATTCAGCTAATGTTTGAAACACCAAGTCCAGGATAATAAAAAAAAAACACCCTCTTTGACGAGGAACTGAAATCCCGGCCTGCGTTCCCGCTAAACAACAAATGAATGCATCCGAGAGCGGCTCTGAGGAGTTCTCCTCGGCCTTCTCCGGCTCCTCATAACTCACACCAACTTTTCACATTAATTTGCAGATTTCCGGCGCGCGGCGAGACCGAGGGAGTGATTTGGCCTCGGACTCGGGCTGCGAGCAACATGTGCTCCGTCTGTGGAATTTGGGATCTCCAGTGTTTCTTCCAGGCGGATGACAGCCGCTGCAGCCCTGGCGAGCTGCGGGCTGCCAACCACTAAGCAGTGCTGGCATCCAGCAGAGCGGCCAGACTCGCGCTGGCTGTTTTGCTCGCTCCTCCTCGCCTCTGGCTGCAGGCTATAAGCAGAACGCAGACAGCTCGCCTGTTTTCCCACACCAGGAATCAGCAGCGCTCCGCACTCTGGCCGCATTAGCCGGGGAGAGTGGACGACGCCAGGCAGGGAAAAACAAGGAGGCGGAGTCACGGAGAGAAGGCCGCGGAATCACAATAGGATTCCTGGGAAAAGTGGCGTCGTGGACGGCGGAGAGAGTCTCCAAAAGACGCTTTCTCCTCCTCAGCGTCTTTTTCTCTCCGCCTCATTTCATGCTTTGGTTTCTGCCATCAAAAATGGCTGACCACTAACTCACATCGTCTCATGTCGCCGTCCACAAAAGGAACGTTCCGGACTATGTTTGGGTTCCTGGGTGAGCCGCAGGCGGCCGTGACCGGAGCCCAACCATCGCCTGTCGGCTCCTCTCCATTAGAAGTGACAGAGATGCCCGAGTGCTTGTGTGCGCCTGATGTTTATCTGTTCCGCTCCGTAGGTGCGGCGCTAACCTCGGCATTCGCCTTCGGACATAATCATCCGGCTCCGAGGATCCGCGCAGCAGAACACGCTGCAATCAGACGGAATCCTTTAACACAAACTCTGGGAATAGGAAAGATTCAGAATTCAGTCAGTAATTGCACCTAAAGTTTGGCTGAGGTTAGAAACGCTCAAATACTAATACTTTCCCTTGTTGACGTCACAAAGGGAAAAACCTCAACCTGAGGGAGGGGACGGAAAATGTTCACTTCTGGTGCCCCAAACACAGACTGTGGGGACACATGACTGTTAGAAAGTGAATTTTAAGTACTTTTGACTTGAGTACTTTACTTGATGATTCTTTTTCGGCTCAGCAAAGCTTTGTTGTTTAAATAAAAAAATCAAATGACAATCGCTGTTGTCATTGTTTGTGATTGCATTTTTATGCTGATGTTTTTACAGGTGTTTCTATAGACTTTTTGTAGCAGAGCGGTTATATGCGGGAGTCAGTGCATCATTCTGAACTGAACAATACAGCAATGTACTGATATTAGAAAATGTACTTTGTACTGTACGCAAATTCTTCTTAAGCATTGAAAAATACATGCATTAGAAAATACTTAAGTATTTTTAGTAAGTCCCTTAGTACTTTCACTTGAGTAAAATTTTGCCCAAGCAAATTTTGCTTGTAGTTGAGTAAGATTTGACCACGAGTATCAATACTTTGAGTCAAGTACTGGAGTTGAGTACTTTGTCCACCTCTGACTGTAGGTGCCCTTTTCTCAGTCTTTTGCCCCCCTCTTAAAAAAGTCTATGCACGCCACTGCTTGAAACACTGATGATCAAAAATAGATTTTATTAGCTGTGATATTTTTCCAGTTTTTCAAATAAGGCCCCCGGTTGTTCCCCTTCCCTCCGAGTCGCTGACATTTGTGTTCTTTGTTTCCGCTGGCTGTGATTGGGGGCCGCGGCCCGGCCCGGCCCCCCTCCCCCCCCGCTGGCCTCGGCCTCTGCGGCTCGCGCCTGCTCATATATGCGGTTTTAATTGAGTGATAATGAAGAGCGCTGGTCTGAGATGAGGTTAACAGGAGTGTATTAATTTGAAAAGGGCCCTCTGGATTATCTGCGGCCTCTCCGAGCAGCGGCGGCGGTGGCGGCGTGGCGTGGGGAACGCCGCTGCGTCTCCTGGTGGAGCACGGGGCAACATAAGGGTCATTAGCATCAGATTCAGACTCAGTGTTTATGTGTCGCGGCTCCAGCTCAGTTTAACCATCCGGACCCCGAACGTCCGCCGCCAAAAACCCCCACAAGAGGAGTTTGGGGAGGAGGACAATCAGTAGATAAACATCTACACGTCGCTCTCGCCGTGTAGATTTCTATCTTTCTTCCTGTTTCTCTGTCTCTCTCTATCTTCCGCCATTGTTGTTATCAAATGATACAGTTGCTCAAGCGCAGCGTTTGAATCCTAAGGACCTCTGGGAGCGGATTTGTCTCCACCAAGCCCCTTCTAATGGGGATTAAGAGGATTAAAAACCATAAAATGACCCCAGCTCCGAGTCCCCAGAGCGCGGCCCAGCCAGCGCCGGGCCGGCCCAGCCTGCAGCCCCGCCGCTGGCCGCGGGCCGCCTTTAGCCGCGGCCCCTTAAAGCTCCACGTTAGCATGACAAAGGCCGGCGCCGTCCCCCCGATCCGCCGCCGAGGCCGCACAATGGCCGCGCTGCTCATTTTCATGGAGACAAACAGCATTACACTTGGCAGTGACATTGTTCTAAACTCCGACATGGAGCGCCTCTTTCTCTGCGGAGCTCAAGGTGTCATATTAATTATTTAAATCTGATGTGGATTTCCAGCGAGGAATCCCTCCAAGGCTTCACCCGCAGCCAGAAGGTCTGGGATCTGCATTCATTTGGTTAATTAGACCTGAAACCCAGCTTTGATCTCAACCAAAATCGGAAAAAAGGGGAAACTTCCACGAATTGAATTATTTTAGCCCTAACCTATTTTTTCCCATTGTAGACCCTCACAATGCAGGCGAGTGTGTGTTTGTCGCCCGCCCGCCCGCCCGCCCGCCCGGCGTGTAGCGCTGAATTAGAGTGTGTAATGTCTAAAATCGGGGTTGAGGGTTTCACAGTTAACCAGCTTCATGAGGTCAATGATGAAGGTAATTGAGGGACACTTTAATCCACTCAGGAGGCCTGACAGCAACGCTTACTCGCGCCGTCGCGCCCGGAAAGTACAGTTGGGTTCAGATGAAAGGAGCGGCGAGAAAGAGGGCGAGATGGAAAGAACATGACGGCAGAGAGTGGGGTGGTCTCTCTCTCTCTCTCTCTCTTTCTCTCTCTGACTCGCTCAAAGCAGGAAGTAATGAGGTAACAGAATTTATCGATCATATGGATCTGAAAACAAACAAAGGCTTTGATGTGGCGTTGCTAAGCGGTTCCACTTCTGCCCGGCGTGTCTGATGACGTGGCCGCGACGGTGAGGTCACACGGGGGCGGGCGGGAAGCGACGGGGCCGCCACCGAGCGCAGCATTAAGGCGTGCGCGGTGACGGGCCGAGATATGTGTGCAGACAGCCCTCGCCGCTGGATTCCGTGTCATTCCTCTTTGAACGGCCACATTGACGAGGTTATGCATAATTGAGGCTTGTATAACGAAAAGGAGAATGAGAGGAGCGTCTCTTCTCTGACTGCGAGCGGGAGATGAAGGACGGCGGAGGAGGAGGAGGAGGAGGAGGCGGCGGCTTCGGTGGCGCTCGCACCAGGAACTCTGGGGAGTATTTATTCTGGCTCGGCGCTGGCGGGAAGTCAGAGAGTCATGTGGATGTTTAAAAACGTGAGCCAGGAGTTTCAGCCTCCTTTGTCCAATCAAACACCTCCAAACAGCTCACGACGGTTAGCGTGGCGCCATGTTTGAGGGGCGGCGGCGGGCCTGAGGGGCCTGGCCCCGCCCCCCGCCTAACAGCTGACTCAAGATTTTGTTCTTCACTTTTATTTCCAACAATTAAAGTAAAGATTTAAATACTCCTCTCTATTAATAAAGTATAATAAATCTGTCGAGTGAAAGATGTGTAAGTTTTGGACCAATCACAGCAGGCGAATTTTCGTACATGGGGCTTAAGGGGCGGGACTTGGACTGCACAAAAAAAGTCCTATTGCGATCATTGTGAGCAACATTGTGATTATGAGGATTTGGAAATGTAATTATCGTGTAATAAACATACTATTTGTTCACTGTATTGTTCCTAAACGTCGGCTTCTCAGCACAACCTTGTTAAGAAATCATATAACTTCAATTTCATCAAACTTTTGCCGTTAAATATTTGCGGTTTGCGATTGTGATTGTATTATATGCAGCTCCGAGTGACAACGAGACAGAGATTTGGCGGAGAAAAGCTGCATTTTCAGCCTTATTTGAGGAGAATTAAAATGTCCTGTCTTTATCTGTAACTAACTTGTGTGTTTATTACATCCTTTTTTATATACAACATCGGATATAAATCAAATGAACTGCAATGATAATGTTAGCGAGAACAAAACAAACACAGTAATGGCATCAAAAAGAAGTGTTTAATCTTAATTTCCTGTATTAATGCATAAAATAAAAAAATAAAATAGGAACATGAGCTCATGATCTATTTTGCCTGATACCCGGCGGAGCTTTGTGTGGGCTGGGAATCTTGAGGGTCCCCAAACGGCCCCCAAACGGCCCCACCAAGCTGGAAGCGGCCCTGCCGAGGAGGCCGACGCACGGCTGCAGCTCCCGCAGCTTCAAGAAGCTCCAAGAAACTCAACCTATTTGAGGTTGCTGCTCTATTAGACTAAAGTAAGAGGCGGCAAAGGGACAAAATCCTTGTTTTTCTCTTTGCAGCATCTGCGGTCGCCGTGACAGCAGGATGTTCTCATTAGTCGCTGTCGTTATATAGATTATTTCTTGTAGAAGAGCTGCCCGTCAAACCGCACTAACAGCGGCCAAAATAAAACCTTAAAATTTGCAGTGAAAGGTGTGGACCGGGTCGCGGCTCGCCTCTGCCCGCCTCTGCCCGCCACCACCGCCACCACCACCGCCGCCGCCGCCGCCGCTCCGGCTCCTCCCGGCCGCCGCCAATTTAACTCGCTCCTCTTTGCTCCGTCCCTCAGATGTAGATCAAACCGGCACAACAAATGTGTCTCACTCTAATCTCCCATTTATTTACACAGCATAGCCTGACACACACACACACACACACACACACATACACACACACATGTGCATGTCCCAACACACACCCACTCAAGCGACGACTTAATGACAGTGAGTGAAATAATCACCCACCTCGCCTGTAGCACTGTGGGCTTGAAGTTGACCCCCTGCCCCTCACACACACACACACACACACGCATTCA
Source organism: Mullus surmuletus (assembly GCA_903171835.1). Classification (NCBI taxonomy): domain Eukaryota; kingdom Metazoa; phylum Chordata; class Actinopteri; order Syngnathiformes; family Mullidae; genus Mullus; species Mullus surmuletus. The sequence goes on along the minus strand of CAESWR010000740.1, from coordinate 277,195 downwards.
GATGTCACACACACATAAACACACACACACACACACAGCAGCAGGGCCCTCTCCTCAGGCCCATACGACCAGCCCTCAATGAATACAAAGGATTGTGGGGATTATCCAGGCATTTGCCGGCCCATTGTTCTGGCCCCCTAAATGAGGTTTGGCCGGTGGCAGCCGGCGGAGGGGCCGCGTCCCGCGCCACCGCCGAGGCGGAGGCAGCGGCCGCCCCTCGCAGGAAGAGTGATAATTACCTCTTCCTGAGAGAGATGACAGCTTTGGCCTCTGTGTCCCTGAATCTTGGACATTAGCAACTGAATAGTGAGCTTTCATACTGTATATCATTTTAATCTTTCATGTTGGGATCCAGCAGATGGCTTATTACCGGCCCGGCTGAGGAGGCGGCCGGGGAGACAAATGGCTGGTGTCTCTTTTAAGGAGGGATGGCGGGGAAATGGCATTCATATAGGGCGCGAGCGGCGGATAATTGTATATGTGGCTGTTTGGAGGTGCGGCGGCGCTCGCACACTGCCAGCCTATAAATCATAAAACTATTAATCTTAGACAAATCCCACTTGGAAGGCTTGACGGAGGGCAGAGAGTTTGGAAAAATGAGATCGGCTGGAAATGTGAAGGATTGTCGTATGACGAGCATGTTAAGTCTTCAGGTGTGCGCTCGCCGCCGCCGCCGGCCGCTGCGCTCTCATTTGTTTATATCTGCATTTAACCTTCGCCTCGTGCAGACGTGATGGCCGGCCGTGATTGGATCTCTGCTCTTATTATTCACGTGTGAATAATCCACTTATGAGCTCTGACGCCTGTTTATGCCCCCGTCAATTACCAGAGCGAGACGCTCAAACCTGCGTTTATACAAACAATGTAATGATTTTAACGCCGAAGTCGTCTGATATAACGTGCAGCTGACAAAAGACAACAGTAAAGATCCTGAATCAAATGTTTTCTGGCTGCTGCTCGGGCTTTTTATACACATATATATATATTACATTGAAAGTCCTCAACATTTTACGACTCTTAAGCTAAAATTTGTGGATTTATCAGTTTCGTCAACAATTTACCACCAAATTCAATCATATTAGATGGCATCTTAAATAATTATCATTATTCAACGTAATAATTGGGAGGATTATAACAAACTTACAAATTGAAATAAACAAAAGGAATGCAAAAATAGTTTGAATTTGTATTATTTTCGCATTAAATGTATTAAACCAACAATTCTGATCTTTGGTGAAAAGGAAAAACCCGATTTGTGATGATTTATTGACACTCAGTTGATCCACCTCTGGTCTCTTTCACGTGTTTTGGCGATTCACCTGCAGGATAAACGCTGTCAGGAAGTGGCGGCGGCGAACGCCGTCAAGCAGCTTCGGCTCAAACGTTTCCGCTTCCAAAAAAGTATGAAAATTTCCCAAACCAGCAGATTTCCCATTAAGCTGCAGAGCGAGTGTGAGCAGGCAGGAGTTGCTCTTTAATCTAAATGTACTTTGCATTTATAGAACATGCAACGTCCTCCACGGCTGCTCCCCTCACACACACACACACATACACACACACACACACACACACACACAGACGCCGCCCGTCCAAAGAGAAACAATGCGCTTTCATGGCGCGCTGACAATGATGCATGAGCCTGATGGAAAACACTTTTTCAGGTGTTGTCATTATAAAGCCATTTTCCATCGGGCCCCGTGTGAGGGAAATCAAACGACAGCCCCAAAGTGTAATACTCTAATATCTCTAAAGCCTTTGGCTGCCATCCGCCGAGCCTCGGCTGCTGGATTGTCTCCTTTTCAATTACCTGATCTTTTCAACTCGGCGGGAAATGAAAAATGTGCCGCGGCGCCGCCGGAGCTCCGGAGCAGAACGCTTTCACTCCCTCTTTTAATTCTCTGCTGCTCCGGTCATCTCACACTCACCGGCGTTTGCCGGAGAGCGACGACACTTTTGACTTTTATTTTAATTATTTTGTTTGATTCCAAGTAAAGACACCGACATCGGGCTTCAAAAATGATAACGGGTGAAACGGACTTAGCAGACATTTCCATTCGGGGTCTGCAGTCACACTTTTATTTCTATTTGTGCTGAAAATACGTTAATACAGTCTTAAACATTCTTGTAAACATACGCAAGGAAGCTTTTATGACTAAACTGATGAAAAATGAAGATATTTAAAGGCACAGAACGCTGAAAAACAAATGACCTACATTTCTGCAAATGCACCGTTTTCTGTATAAATAAAAATAATCTATAAATCACCCAGATGTTAATGCTAAAGCAGCAAGGATGTGAGCTGAGATGTTTTATCTTTTACCAAAAAAAAAGAGGGAAAGTGAGGCCTTCAGAGGGCAGCTGCAGGCTGCGACCTCCACCAAAGGGGGCGACGCCGAGCCAGAGTTTGTGCTGCGGCGTGAAATGAGTGGTTTGGATCCGGGTGTTTTACGAGCTGCAGAGGCTGTTTATGTCTCCAATTAGGCAAACAGCAAAGTAACTGCACCAACCAGAGTGTCACGCGCTTTTACGGCTGACGCGAAGCACAGATCGCAGCTCGCCGCTAATGCACGAAGATCCAAACGCCATGATGAATGGTCGGGCTCATTGGCGCCGACGCCTCGCGGTTCGAGCATCGACTGGGACACCTCCAACTTCTGACTTCACTCCGCTGTCCGACTGCATCGCCCGAGACGCTGCGCAGTTCTATATTTATCCAGACAAGATGTGGTAATGTACCCGAGGAGGAGGA
>CAESWR010000740.1:220108-233108 GCA_903171835.1 Mullus surmuletus | reverse complement strand
GGCGGCGGCGGCTCCGGCGCTGGACTTCACCATGGCCGGCGTGGACGCAAAGCGGTGAGTAAAGATGCTGCCGCCGACCTGTGACCCCCGAGAAAAAAGCGTCGTCATGAAGCACATCTGCATCCATTTTTGATGGCGCAAACATCGGTCACCTGACCAATCAGCTGTTTTGGCTCTGACACCAGCTGACGGGGAGGAGCCACATCTACCATGTCTCTCTTCTTCTGCTCTCTTTATGAGGGTGTAAACCACCAGCTAGTTAGCGGCTAACGCTAAAGCTACCCCGTCCAACTTAGAAGTAGTGTGTGTGTGTGTGTGTGTATGTGTTTGTGTGTCTTTGTGTGCGTGTGTTTTTTTCACACCTCTAGAAAGGGTGGTCCCTGCAGGTGGTGATTACAATGTTGGTCCCCAGCAACCATGAAGACCTGTGTGTGTGTGTGTGTGTGTGTGTGTGTGTGTGTGTATTTGCTGAATCTTTTTTCACACCCCCAACACCTCTAGAAAGGGTGGTCCCTGCAGGTGATGATTAAAAAGGTGGTCCGCAGCCACCACAAAAAACAGTATTTGTGTGTGTGTGTGTGTGTGTGTGTGTGTGTGAGAGAGAGAGAGAGAGAGGGAGAGAGATGCATTAGAGGCGAGTGTCATAATGATTGACACGGCGCTTTCGTCGTATTGTTCCGGTGGTGCCCAGTTTTTTTAAATCCTTTTTGAGAGTTTTGAGACCTTTTAAGACTCAAAAAAGCAAGTAAAGAGGAATCTCACAACCACAGCGACGCGAAAAGAAGCGTAGATCGGCTGCTTCCTCCTCAAAACTCATACAAAGCCAATAAAAATAACGTTCAATAAATTATTAAGAGCTGTTGGAATTTTTAGGACCCTGAAATTTCAATAATTGATATTATAGTGGGAATAATTTGACTGGATGTTTATTTTAGCGTAAAGGTTTTATCTGGATACATTTTATGGGTTAATATTCATGTGACATCATAAAACTGTAACAACAACAGGAAAGAAGACGGGCGGGTTTGAGTCTTTGGATTCTGGTGCCGATTTCACAGCAGCCATGTTTGCTTCTGGCAGTTGCAGGGTTGTGTTACACGAAACTACCTCAAGCACTGAGTGTAAATGTGCGTGTGTGTGTGTGTGTGCGCGCGCCGGCGCCTTTTCCCCCTTGTGAGGAAATGTAAAACTTGGTGGTGTGTTATTTTTCTCCCCACCGTTTGTTCTTTTGATCTGTGTGTACATTATCTCCAGCTCTTTGAATTTCAATTTCACTGTCATGTAAGCTCTTTTCATCACAGCCGACTGTTGCAGCCTCTAATAATATTCAACTTTTAGGTCACAGCGGAATGCTAATTAGATTGCTATTTTAATTAATATGTCCCTGCAGGTTTCCGTATCAAATCAGCTCTAACAGCGTATCGTGCACTTTGAGCCAAGAAATTACAATGAGACCCAAAATAAAACCACTTCAAAAAAAAGGCAGGGTTTTTAAGGTGTACAGGAGCAGCACTCGTTTGAACTGTGTTTACATAAACTGCTTATTGTTGCTTTAATAAACTGCGTAACGCGGCGCCGAGCGACTCGCAAAGCCATAATAGACGTTTGTGTTTGCGGCAAACAAAGCGGCGCGTGAACCTGCTCGCCAGATAAAAGTCGCAGCTTAGCCGGCGATTTCCAAGGGCAGCGCGGTGTTAAACGGGGCTTAAACAGCAGATAATGTTACAGTGAGTGTGTGTGTGAGAGAGAGAGAGAGAGAGAGATTGTGTATGGTGTGTGTGTGTGTGTGAGAGAGCGAGAGTGTGTGCCTCATGTGGCATTTAATGACTTAAAAGTGCTTCACTTTCCATCAGAGTGTCATTTGTCTGTCAGCATTTGTGTGCACGTACCTGCTTCAGTGTGTGTGTGTGTGTGTGTGTGTGTGTGTGTGTGTGTGTGTGGGTCGCTGCTTCCAAATGCTGGCTCTGTCCAGTGCGGGGGGTCCCATTCATCATGTTTGAGAGGGGGGACGAAGAGGCCTGAGATATGAGCACCGCTGTATTCTTCTCATAATCAAAGGTCACGCTGGGGTCGGCTGTTCAAATTGCTTTACTTCACTTCACACACACACACACACACACACACACACACAAACACACACATGGAGCACACACACACACACACCCGGAGCACACACTCATACAAATTAGTTGCCAGGTTTCTTCCTCATTCAGGTGTAGCTTCCACATAACAATAAAAACAGGAAGCCGGGCCGACCGACAACCTTCCTCCTCTGCAAATTCTTTGGTTTTTATGATTTAATGTCTGATTTTTTAATTTAGTTTGGGGTTTTTTTCAGTTTGCTGCCTTCATTTACACTCCTACTACAACTCAATTATATTTTTTCTGGAACAGCATACTTCTTTTAAGAGCAGGAGGCTTCAGCACACAAAAAAAAACCAGGCAGATATTCATGGACGGGGAGGGAGGGAGACAGTATTTGGATGTTTATTATACTTTAAAATGAAGCGATGTGCATTTCGCTGCCTGCATGCGAGGTAATTAATGTGGGGAAATCTTGAATTAAAGATGTAAATCCTGACACTTTGGCAGGGGGGCCGGTAAGGGACAGTGGTCTCCAAGGTCTGGATTATTCTTAGCGTATACCAATTAACACCATGTATCTTCTTTTATGTTCACTTCAATTAAGAGCCTTTACAATTTTTAAGTTCTTTTCTTCTCAGTAGTTAGAGGATGTCAGCGCGGCTGATCAAAGGCGCGAGCTGCCGTCCGCGCACCATAGGTAACGCTGCTTTGCATACGGAAATCTGCATATCGCTAAGAAGGTTTTCATTTCGTTTTGCATGAATTACTCAGCCGGAGATGGTGGAGGAGCTGCGAGGAGGAGGAGGAGGAGGAGGAGGGGCGGAGTGACGGCACACAAACAGCAGACACAAAGCAAACTCTGATTTGGTGATAAAATCAATTTGCAGGAGGGAAAAAAAAGGGTCAGCACCAGTTGAGCGGTGATTTTCTGCAGCTTGTTGTTGTTGTTGTTGTGGCTCTGTAAGCCGCCGCCACTGTAAGCGGAGCTGATCGGCGTTAGCGGCCAATAACTCCTGAAGTAATCAGCCTGATTTATGTGGGCGATTTAGTCCAGCTCTCCCGAGACTCCCGGCTTTTGTTTGGGAGCATTTTTAATTTCTCCCGGCTCGTTGGGATCAGCAGGAACTCATAATTATAACAAACTCTACATCGAAGTAGCTTTTTTGTAATTATATCTCCGCACGAGGACTTATTTGACTTTATAACGGCGTAAACTCGGCGCGGTAATAGAATATAAACCTGCTTATTTTGATGTTCCTGTGCAAGAAAAACAAAAGTGCAGATAAAGTGAGATGGAGAATCTGCGGCTCGGCCTCGGCGCTGCAAAACATCCAGACACAGTCGGAGTAACCCAGACAGATACAAGCCTTCATCAGAACCTGATCAGCAATCAATAAGACGCTTAGATAGTCGAGTGTGGAGATAGGAAAGCCTGCCGTGTCAACTGCATTTAAAAACTGACCCTGGAAAACAAGAAAGTGCATCTGAGAAAATAATGTGCAAATGATATGTCGGAAATGATAACAATCATTGCGCCATCCTCTGCTGTGGACTTACAAATATCAGCCTGAGAATAAGAATGTGAAATTGATGTGGACTGGAAACAGCATATTTAGATTTTTGAAAACTGCTGATTTCCCTTCAGTCTTTCCTGCCTGTTTTTGCACTTTCACCGCGGCCGAGCAGCAAAAATATCCCCTAAGTTTTATCTCATAATTAGTTTCGCATGTTGACCTCGGCTACCGCGGCGGCCATCTTGTTTCTCCACTCATTCAAGTAATGTGATTTTGTCGCCACCCAACAAAGTGCTAATGAGGACGGCAGCATTAAAGCAGCAGTGTGTAGAAACAGGTGTGTGTGGCGCCAACTAGTGGTGAGTGTGTATATGTCAGTGCTGGCTTGTTGGGAGAATGTTGTGAAGCTACGGTGTCCTTTGAGGACCAAAAGGAGAAATGGTCAGGACTGCAGAGCATCCTGTCCTTCCTGCTTCTACTGCGACTGTTTCCTTGTTGCTCCCTCTTGATTTTCCACCGGTGGCAACATGGTGGCAAACAGTGTTCAGGTGCATTACTGCCACAGGCTCTGAAGAGATGCATTGTGGGTGCAAGTTTGTCCTTCCCAGCTGGCGTAGAAACATCATGGAGCTAAGATGTCCAATGATGGATCTCCTGTGGGCTTTTAAATGGATCACTCTGAGATCATTATAATGCATTATATGTAATTACACGGTAATTACATATACTTCTTATGAGTATATTTGATTTAAGAAAGTACATACTAATTATTATCGCACACTGCTCTATAAATCACGTACGGCTTCATTGTTTCCTTTCTTCTTCTCCGCTGCGTCTGTCTTTGCATTACGTGCATTATTTTGGCTTCCAGACTTTTGTCCAAGGAGAAATCACAAAATGTGAAATGCTCAGGGATTTTTTTTTCTTCTTCACATAAAACCCATAAAACCAAAGCAAACAAAACGTGTAAGTGTGCGTGTTTGTTTGTGATAATCACTGCGCCGTGATCCCATTACGCTCGCAGCCTCCGATAAATCAATGAGCAAATGAACTGACCGGCCACGAGGAGCCACTCAGTGTGTGTGCGTGTGTGTGTGTGTGTGTCATTGATGTCCCACCAAACGGTCGTCCAGCAGATATTGAATGCTCTTTAAGCGAAGTGCTGACATCATAATAAAAGGCCGCCGCGAACCGGCCCGGCCGCGCGGTTTGGGAGCTGCGGGCGAGCGAGGAAGAAGAAGGAGAGGAAAAAGAAGAGAGAGAGGCAGTCTTCAAAGTCGATACGTTGACCGAGTGCTCCATGTGGTCGCGTTTACGGCGGCGTAATGAAACTAGAAATAGCCTCTTACACAAAAAGTGGACGCGGTAATAAAAGACAAGTCAGAATAATTATACAATAACCGGGATGATGAATATGGTGTGCGGTGGTTCCTCTCTGACACTAACGACCCTTTGACTTGTTTTGGAGTCTGTCACTTTCATTGAAGTCTTCCCTGATGCTCCAAACAAACCCTGCGATATAGATTAAAAGTGACATTGCATAGCGTTGGAAATAAGTATTTTTAAATCTACCGGCGTGCACTTTCACCTCCGTCGCCGCGCGTCGCCGCCTGACTTTTCTGATGACAGAAAACCGCCGCTCGTGACTTTGCGAGGAGGGGGGGAAAAAAATGAAGGGCTGGCAAATTCAAACATCAAAACACCGAGTTGGGCTGCTCTGTCTGTGCAGCTGTGTGTTTTCATAACCCGAGTGTCTGAAAGCATTATTAACAAAAAAAAAAAGCAGCTCAGCAGCTCAGCTTTCCAGGCCCGTCGAGCAGCTCGGGGGTGCACAGCAGCGCACATCGCCATCTAGTGGTGGAGGCCAGCAGGTGCGTGACGCTCCCTCAGCTCTCACACACCTTCTGAAGGCCACAAACCGCCAGCGCCGCCTGCTCTTCATGCTCTTCATGCAGCGGCCTCGTTATTCAGACAAATCAGGATTAAAATCACTTTAACAACACGCTGGTTTGGGCGGGGGGGAAAAATCCAGCCGGCGTCGCCTCTCGCAGGGAAGCTGCAACAACAACGGGGCGTCCGCTCCCACAATCCTCTCTGCTGTGACCCTGTTTTACTACAGCGAGACGATAATGCATGCAACCTAAATAAACCAACAAAAGCTTATATACAAAATCTGTGTGTGTGTGTGTGTGTGTGTGTGTGTCAGAGCATGAATATGCATCTGCCGACACAAAGGGAGCCCCAACCTGTTGTTGGCTCAGCCCCCTTTTTTCCCCGCTGTGAAAAACGCCGCTCCCTTAATAATCGCACATCATTATGACAATAGATGTTAGGCAAAACACATAAGCCCGCCGCAAATCACACGAGGAGACAGAAGCAGCGGCAGACACACACACACACACTCACACACACACACACAAAGTGTACGGCGTCGCGTGTCAGCACAGCTGCACCGGCACCTCCTCGGGTGAGGGGAAGAGCTCGGAGAAGAGAGGAAAATACTGTTTACCCAGCATGCACCGTGACAGGCTGCTCCATATCAGCTGATATTTGTCTTATTGACTTCTCATTGTTTTATAAACAATGAGAAGTAAAGATCTATCAATCTGTGGATCTGGATAGATAGATTAATAAATAGATAGATAGATAGATAGATAAATAGATAGATAGATAGATAGATAGACAGATAGATAGATAGATAGATAGATAGATAGATAAATAGATAGGTAGGTATAGTAGGTTGCGCCTCCTCGGGTGAGAGGAAGAGCTCATAGAAGAGAGGAAAAAACTACCCAGCATGCACCAGTACAGACTGCTTCTTATCAGCTGATATTTGTCTTATTGACTGATATTATAGATAGATAGATGGATAGATAGATAGATAGATGGATAGATGTAAACTGAGAAGAGATATAATAGAAAATGACATAAGAAAGAAAATAAATGGTTACTCTTAATTTATATAGTTAATTTGTATCAAGATATTCAGGGTCTTAAAAATATCAATGGTCTATTGATGAATCTATCAGCGAATGATAATGAATAAAAACACTTTTGCTGAAGATAATTAAAGAATAAACCAAAACCACCTCCGTTAAACAGCATTTAAAAGATGTGGGCAATAAATCAGTGCGAACAATACATGTAAAAAATAATTTCATTCTCCATCTCCATCTCTTGTTTTGTTTTTGCCGTGAGTGTGTGTGTGTTGTTATTTCAAACGGGTGTGTGTGAGCAGGAAGTGACACCAGGCGCGTCCCTCATGTTTACAGTTTATCCCATCATTCTCCTCACATTACCGGCCCTCTGAAAAGGTCTCGGCCCCCGCGCTCGGCCCCGCCCCCGCCCACCCACACCATCCTCTAATTGCTTTTCATTGATCCTGTCCCGTCAGGTGCTGGACACTAACCCCCCCCCAAGACCCCCCTCCTCCATCCATCCCACCCCTCGGCGCTCCTGCCACATTCCCTTATATGGACATACGGACAAAAAAAACACACTTGAGTTTTCATTCCGTTTCAGATAAAGATAAAAATAAATTGCCTGCGGGCACACGTGTGGCTGTAACAGGATCCCGCTCCCATGCAGAGCAGATCCGGACCTTCATTTGGAGTGCCACGCCGTCGCCGTCGGCAACCACTCTGTTTACGTTGGAGTACGCGTGGCCTGGCTCGTCCTCTAAGGTGAAGCGGATCAAGGATTTTCAGGACAGAAATCCCCCTGAATTCCTCCAAAAGACTCCATGATGTCAGCAGCATCGGAAATGAAGGCCGGTGTGTGTCATTGTGTGTGTGTGTGTGTTTATATATATATATATATATGTATATATATATATATATATATATATGTATATGTGTGTGTTTTGGCAGGAACCTGTGAGGAACATCAGTGGACACGATGTAACGGCCAGCACGTTATTCTTGGACTTTGTTTTGTAATAACCTGAAGCTGGACGACAGCCATCGAGCACACACACACACACACACACACACACACACACTCACACAGAATCCATCTGTCTCCGAGGAGCTGTATCACAGCGCCGGCTTTAATATGCAGCCCAGTTCTTGGTGGTATCAGATCAATGGAGGTTTTCAAACCGGGCGCAGCCGGCGATGCAGCCGAGCCGAGCATCTCTGGCTCTCAGTAAGAGAATCGTTTCCTTCGCCGGGAGATCAGCGTCATTACGGCGCTGATGGAGCCGTCCAGCACCGCTCCGCTGTCTTGTGATGCTCATTAAAAATATTAACTTTTCAAGATTTCTTCCTGCGTATTGCTGGATTGGGTTACTTTGAAAGTAATTGGCCAATTACAGTAACATAATGCTTTATTATACCCATCTCTGGAAACATCTGAATCACTGACCTTGACTGCTTTTTTCCAATCCCCCTAACCCCTCCAAAGCCCACCCCCACCCCCACCCCCCACACAACCCGCTCCCTCCCCCCCCATCTGCTTCTGCAACAAATTTTTTCCTAAAATCGGGCACCAAATAAGGGGGGAAATCTTTTTACCTCGCGCGCACTGAGGAACCAGCAAACACAACAAAGGAGCCGGAAACCTGCTCAGCTCCTGGCGGGTTTTAGGGGCCGTGTGCAAATATCTGGGCCTCTCGTGGTTCACGCTTCAGAGAGGTGCATCTTGGGTGTGTGTGAGCAAAAGAACTGGAGATGATGGCGTTAATTCGCACACTTAAATTAATTAAGGCTGAAATTGGCATGTTTGTGTATGAGATAGTAAAGGAGGCGAATTGGTCGCTCCTTTAAATAAATAAATAGCCTAACTTATTAATTAACCATTAAAATAGCTGCTTTTATGGGAGTTTTTTTCTTTTTTTCATTTGGCCGATCAATTAATTATCAACTGATGCCCAAATGTTTGTAAACGAGGTCGCTAACACTGATGAAAGTGGAGGTAAAACTGAAGTGGAGCCCCGGATGCCTGTTAGCGACCTTTGTGTAATTGATTTGTTTGTGATGGTTCTCGAGCCATGGAAATTGGTAAGGAGGTGAGTTTATCAATATATTTTCAGAAGTTTCATCTATCGTCGACTCAGTTTGGACTGCGTGAGATGTTCTGGGACTGTTAAGCTCCAAAACAGGCCTCATTGACTTCTATTATAAACACAATCTTTGACACCCGCCCCAATAAAAAAAAACATTTTGCCTGTATTTGAATGTTTTTCCTCGTTGTAGCCCCCCAGTGACCTCTACGGGGACCCCTTATGACACTTGGTATCCTTGCATAAACCGGTTAAAAAAGTCACATTTCTTTTCAGACTATTGTGTTTGTCTTTGGTCATACACCGCATGTGATCAAAACCCACTTCAAAAGGGTTAGATTTTAATTATGACTCATTAAATCATGACAAAGTAGAACAGATTAGTCTTTATTATCTCACAATGGGGAAAGTGCAGCATCCCAGCAGCAGGTACGTACAGAAAGAAAGCAATAAATAGCGGGAAAAGGGACAGGAATTGCAGAAGTTTAAGAAATAGATTTTAAAAAGATAAAAAAGAAAAAAGAATGGAAATTAAATGAGAACCTCAGCATGAGAAAAAATGGTTTAGTTTTCTGATCATTTTATTGCAGTTGAAACCACAATTTATGCAGGTTTAACACCAGTGTAACTTTTTCCACTCAGACCATCGCGGACGTTTCGCTTCTTATTCTAAACAAACATTCACACCCAGAAAGCAGTAAATAGTTTTTTCGTAATGTATTTTCCGTCTAATCAATGAATTTCTTTCAGCTGATGAAATGCTCGTAAAGCTGTTGTGCTCTTCTCTCTCCCTCGTGCTACATTATTCTTACATTCTTACATCCATTTATTCTTAAACCCTCCGAGATTCCGTGTTTACGTCTTTTCAGATCTCACAAATATGTTATTTATTAAGGGGGGGCCCAAACTTTTGCACACAGCCGAGCCTTTGCAACTCCTCAGTGCGAGAAGCTTCCTCATCTCACACTTCATGTAAGAGTTTCGTGCGTGCGTGTGTGTGTGTGTGTGTGCTCCCCCTCCCCCCACCTGCATTATTCAGTCTTTTCCTCAAGTAACATCGGCCCTCAGCGCGCAGACACACCTACCGCGAACGCACCACACTAATGTGATGTAAAAGTGAATGATGAAATTCAAGGAGGCCAAATGAAAGAGAAATCAGCGTGCGTCGGTGTGTGTGTGTGTGTGTGTGCGCGTCGGTGTGTGTGTGTGTGTGTGTGTGTGAGCAAACGCCAGCCCCGGTGCAGGCTTGTGTGTTCAAAGGTGAGGCCTTGGGTGATGGAGAATAGGGTTCCCGTACCTCCTATAAGTACAGAGGAGGATAAAAGCCGGCTGTAATGACCTTGGTATAATGAAGGCCTCGCTGATTTCCATGATTTTCTTGCTTTCATGCTACGAATTTGCGATTCCATAGGAGGGGCGGAGGAAAGGCGGGGGGGTGGAGGGTGGGAGGGGCGTTTGTTTGGCCAAACACGAGGGTCCGGCAGCCCAGAATCGAACCCTTGTTCCCATGCTCGGCCCGTTACGTAAACGATGATTATCTCGGGGCAGACTAATACATGAAACGCATTTACTCTTAATGCGTTTTTGAGGTGACCAATTTAGGCGCAATTTCGCCTCATTCGCCGGCTTGTTTTGAAAAGTGACGTCATGCCGCTTTTATCTCGAGAGCCAAACGCCGGCGTGTCGTGTCGTCTGGGTCGGCTCCCAGCAGATAATAAGGCGGAGCCAAATGAAAGGCCTGAGAAAGACCTCAGAGGGTGATTAGACGGCGGTAAACAAAGACGGCAAACAGTAAACAGCTGCTAATTGGTGCGATCGCCGCGCTGCAGATAAGACTCGGCTTGATTGTCTGAGCGTGAACGTCCCTCTGAGGGGCTCCGAGCGCTGAGAGCAGCCGCGGAGGCCTCAGCAGCCACGTTTCCATGCAGTCAATAAGCCTTTTCTAACAGGAATATAACCCGGCTGTGCGCGGCCGTGTAAACACCAAAAACCCATTAAAACCCAAATTACCCCGGGTTTCTCCTTCTCTAAGGTGAATATGTGATGATGTCTCCTCCTATCAGGATCTCCACATCCAAAGGAAGATGAATTTGTGCTCTGTGAATGTTCTATTTGCAAGGAATCTTGGTCTTTGGAGTCCAGGACTGACTTCAGCTCCATTTGCCATTTCTTTACCTTCTCGACTTCCATTGATGAAGAACGCGATGAGGAATAGTGTCAAGTACTGGTGGTGGGTCAGTACCAGCACCAACTACCGGCGGTGGGTCAGTACCGGCACCAAGTACTGGTGGTGGGTCAGTACCAGCACCAAGTACTGGCGGTGGGTCAGTACCAGCACCAAGTACTGGCGGTGGGTCAGTACCAGCACCAAAGCTCAAAAGAAGGCTAACCCGGCACTCCAGCAGGGAAATAGAAGAAGTATGTAATCTAGTACGAAGATGTTCGTGGCAGAGATAAAGTCTATTGATAAGCTGCTTCTGAAGTTGGCCTTTTCGCACCATTACGATACTCAGAAGCACCAAGTCATCTTATCTTCTGCTCCGTGAAACACATGTTCCTGCTCTTGTGGTTCTTTAATGTTCATTGTACTACAATGCCTTCATTTTCAATGGGCATAATTGAAACCGGTGGATTTTTCAGCATTAACATTTTAATATAACATGATAGTCATGATGGCCTTTAGAAACATGTTTTTGGGGAGGTGGGCTCGTGCACTATAGGACCCTGTGGAGCTAAGCTTTTGTCCTTAATGGCATTTTTCCCCCTTCCCATTACTTTTATACTTTAAGTAGTTTTGAAACCAGACCCCACTTTTACTTGAGTAAAAAGCTTGAGTTGATACTTCAACTTCTACAGAAGTCTTTTTAAACCCCAGTATTTATACTTCTACCTGAGGAATAAATGTGAGTACTTTTGACACCTCTGTCAGTAATCGGAATATGGACCTTAACCCTAATATTGACTGCGTGGAAACAACGTCACTAAAACCAGCTTTAGGTGCTCTGTGTTTCGTATCCGGTGATTAAACCGGAGTGTGTGTGTGTGTGTGTGTGTGTGTGTGTCTCTCGATGCAAAGGTGCTCTCCAGGTGCCGTGTGCCCCCTACAGGCGGCTCCGGGTCCGGACACATTCTCAACAGGATGTGCATCTCGACCTCTAATAGTTGATTTTGAAGCCTTTAACTGGGTGGCTCATCTTTGACCTTTGATAACGGCGCCCCCCGGAGGCCACTGACCACCTCACATCCTGTCCTCCCACACAAGCACAAACACACAAGTCAACCTGTTTAACTCAAACATGCTGATGTAGCTCCATCACACTGTGAAATAAACATCACCCACACACACACTGTGTATATTCATGTTTTTATTGTGGTGTGTGTGCAGGAAAAACTTGGTCATGGTTGTCTGTAGTTTTTTTGGTGTGTTTTGTTTTTTTTAGAAAACAATATATTTTTTGTATTTATTATTCTGGTCTAGTCTGAAAAAATAATGAACAAATGATCCCCAGATCGCCTCTTGTCATCATATATGTTTTTAAATGGTTTTTGATTTGTACATTGTGCAACTGTTTTTAACTCGTGCACTTTGTAATTATCTGATGTTGATGTTGTTTTCCTCCCACATGCTGTTTGACCTCAACCTGCAGAAAGTGATAATAAGAACAAATACAGACATTTCATCGGACATTTTTGCTGTACATAAGTAATTGATTGATTGATTACTTAGATTTTAGATCTATCTATCCATCTATCTATCTATCTATCTATCTATCTATCTATCTATCTATCTATCCATCCATCCATCCATCCATAGCTAATCTATCTATCTAATATATAATACCAGTCAATAAGAAAAATACCAGCTGATTTGGAGCAGTCTGTACCAGTGCATGCTGGGTAAACAGTGTTTTCCTCTCCTCTATCAGCTCTTCCTCACCTGAGGAGGCGCAAGCTACTATACCTATCTATCTATCTATCTATCTATCTATCTATCTATCTATTTATATGTGGATCTATCTATCCATATTGTCATGGACCCTGTGAGGCTGCAGGCGGCCTGAGGGTCCCCGTGACGACTGTCAAACCACTACGCGTGTGTACGGTAGCGCCCTCTTTGGCCGACATCTCGGCGAGCGAATCTTGCGCCTGTTTAACACGCCTTCACATTGCCGATGAGCGTTGTTCCCGAACCGCGAATGGCTGCAGTTTGTGGTTCAGAGAAGAAAAAAAAGGCAGCAGTGTTGCAGCTGTGTGACACGGTGCACCTCACACACACACACACACACACTCACACACGGCGTGTTGGCATCTGTCATGTCGCGGCGTGTCAAGGCGGCTCTCTCTGGCGCTCCCGCTACCAGGTTTTCCTGCCGACGCGCTCCGGCTGCACACACACGCC
>CAESWR010000740.1:173684-185966 GCA_903171835.1 Mullus surmuletus | reverse complement strand
GAGACTGTGGGAGTGAGTATGTGAGTGAGTTTATGTGTTTAAGGGTGTGTGTGTTCTGTGTGTGTGTGAGAGAGAGTGTGAGTGAGTGTGTTTGTGTGTCTGTGTGTATATGCGTGTGTGTATGAGAGACTGTGTGAGTGTGTATGTGTATGTGTGTGTGTGAGAGAGAGTGTATTTGCTTATGTCCACATTGGGGTCACTCACTCGATGTAAGACCAGTTGATTGGAGACGGCATGTGCATGCAAGTCCACGTCCCCAATTGTGAAAAGGTTGATTTGGGGTCAGTGTTTACGGTCGGGGTAAGTTGAGGTTGTCGTTACCACATTTGCATCAGCAGCTATGGCAAGTCTTTCCAACATGTGTATTTCAGCACTGGAGGCTCCAAGAGCCTTGGGACCAAGCCCTGTGTGCTCGGCAGCCAAGAAAATTTAGGGGGAGATGCTGGTTTGGTGTCTTTAGCACATTTGCATCTCAAGTTATGGCGAGTCTTTCCAAGTTAGGTCTACCAGACAGGGGGTCAAAGGCCATGTCGGCAACGGAGCGTCGTAGAGACCCGGGACCAACACCAGCGCGTTCAGGACGTCTGAAAACCTGAGGAAGTGCGCTGTTTCCAGGCCTCTAGCACTTTCTGGTCAGGAGCTACGGTCAGTCAAAGATGCACCTTAAGTCCTGAGCTAGGGTTAGGGGTCAGGGAACGGAAGGTCGTAGAGACATGGGGCCAAGTTCTACCAGCAGGTTTTTGGGCACCCTGAGTTGAACAAGCCGGGTCCTGAGCTACCACGACCTGGCGTTCTCGACATACAGCCCAGATGTGATCATCTGAACATGCGTATCCCAGAACTGGAGGCTCTAAGAGACTTGGGACAGATACCAGCGAGGCAAAGACAAGCCTTAGTTCTCGGGCTGGGTGTGGCACGCAGTTGTTGTAATTAGGGTCAGGGTTGGTCTCCACAAAGTCAAAGTCAGTCCCAAAGGTAGGGTAGAAACACCTAAATACCCCAAAAGTGACTTACGCGAGTATGTGTGTGAGAATGTGTGTTTGTGTGTGTCTGTCTGTGTGTTAGTGAGTGACTGTGTGTGTGTGTGTGTGTGTGTGTGAAAAAGAGAGGGTGTGAGTGTGTGTGTTCTGTGTGAATGTGTTACTGTGTTTCAGTGAGAGAGAGAGAGAGAGCGTGTGTGTGTGTGTGTGTGTGTGTGTGTGTGTGTGTGTGTGTGTGTGCGTTTGTACCTGCTGCAGGCAGAGCAGCAGTGTGCGTGCGCTCTCCAGCTTGTCCGTCTGTCTGGTCCTGCAGATGGTCTCCTTGATGATGTCACCAAAGTCGTTGTAGAACTGAGGAGTGAGGAAATGAGGACGTGATGAAGGAGACTTTGTTACTCACAGACATGATGATTGTCTGTTACCAGCTGAAGATGAATCAGTCTCATCATGATGAGACACCTCTTCATTTACTGGCATCTTTGTTATTATAATAACATTTGAAAAGATAATCCTTTTCTCTCTTCCGATTTTAACACAACTTTCCCCGATTCATATTTTGAGAAAACGATCGAGTGTTTCTTCCTCCTTTGTCGTCACCCTGTTCTCCTCTCGCGATGCAGCCTGAATTTGTTTTCATCCACACGACTTTTGTTCTTGTAAAAGTTCAAATCAACTGTCAGTGTTTTGGCATTTTTGTCCTGTAGTATTTGACCTCATTGTCACACAGCCTCAAAGTTTAGCCCCGCCTCCACGCTAAGCTTCCCCGAGTGCTTCTTCTCATCAAACTTGGACTTTTTCATCGTGTTACAACAACAATCACCTGATGTTTCACTACTTGGAACTTTTTTTTTCCCTTTCCAGTCTGACTTCCTCCCTCCCTCACTGCGGCCGCCGTACTGGTACTCCAGGACAATGAGTGGATCCTGCAGTGGCGTGCACAGACTTTTTGATGGGCAAGAAGAAGAAAAAAAGGCACCCACAGCACGTTGGGAGAAAATAAAAACGAACACCGGGCGCAGTTGTTCATGTCTGGCATCCATCGCACTGTTTCCATATATTGTTGCGCCGATTGAGGACTTCACAGTTGACATGAACTTCACAGAAACTGGGAAACCATCTCGCGGGGCGACGGGCGACAGGCAGGAAGCTCAGCCAATCATTTCATTCAGTCCAAATAAAATGATTGGTCAGACTTTTATCAGAAATATATGAAAATTCAATATTGATGTGTTTTATCACCTGGTGGATTTCTTTTACATGTTATTGTGCCATACGCTTATTCAAGAGAGTTTTAAGATTACAAAAGATAAGTGTAAAAATTACACATAGGTAAGAATTGCTTTGAAAGGATAGTTGGGATTTTCACTGTGCGCACCTTTCCATCAGCTGGAGGAGGAAGGAGGAGGAAGGAGACCGCAGACACACGTCTCCTTCTGAGCATGTAAACGCTGTGAAACAGCTGATGATGGTGCGCGCAGTGATACGAAGGGAGAGAAAATAGTGCCGGGTGATTGCAAGATCTGAATTTTTTTAAGCGGCCAAGAATCGGTGATGCAAATGTATGACTCTTTTGAAGGCATGTTGTTTTTTGGAGCCAAACTCTTTCTCCGTGTGACTCCAGCAACTAGAGGAACTACTTTCTGCAACAGAGAAACCGGGCTGGAACTCGGATCACGGGACGCAGTGGAGGAAAAGTCACTGCTGATGAACCTCACTGATGGTGAGGAGCTCATACACCTTCATGGAGAAAAACACCAACTATTCCTTTAAAACACACTAACTTGACTTTGTTTGAGGGTACTTTAGTGTGTTTTTTTTCAGCAATTGGGTCACGGGGGGGGGAGGGGGAGGGGGGCTGCCCTCTCCGTTCACACCAATGCGCCTTAGCCGTGACCTTTCACCTTGGTGTAGCACATGAAGACCTCAGCTGCGGCGCTGGTCTCCAGCACGCCGTGCACGATCAGCTTGCAGAACGCCGCCAGCAGACTCCGGCGCCTGTGAAGCTCCTCCAGCCGCTCCTCCTCACCGTCCTCGCCGCCTGCGGGGGCCGCGGCCGGCGGGACGGGGCGATCAATCACCAGGAATCATAAGAGGGAGAGAAAAAGAACAAAGAGGCTGTGAGCGCCTGCGAGTACGATGGCTTTAGCAGGTGGAAATCAAAGATAAGGCGCGGCAGGGTTACCGCGGCGACACCATGTGGCTTCAATCTCTGACTGGACCAATAAAAGCAGCTCGAGGTGAAGCCGCCGCTAACGGCGTTTTCTCACGGAAAGAGATTGCCCTGATTTTATGATTTAAGTGCGGCGCCCTGCCCCCCCGCTGATCTCTGATCCAGCGGCTAATAGAAAACACGTCTATAAAACAGCAGCGTCGCCGAGCGAGCCGAGCCGATCAAAATATCACTTTTTATTACACGTTCAAAAACCAATAATCCCAGATTGGGTTTGCTGAACATTTAAGAGATTCCCACCAGAGCCGTTATTGACTTCTGAGGACGTTTGGATGCAATATGTCTGAGAGCAGAGATAATAAAGTCCCCTCACACACACACACACACACACACACACACACACACACACACACACACACACACACACACACACACATACAGCAGAGTTCACCTGCAGGACTTTGAGTTGAGACCGAGAGCTCGGGGTGTTTGTGACGTTCTCTCATGTGTTAATCAGGTGGGAAATTAACGAGGCTGCTTAATGTGTGTGTGTGTGTGTGTGGGGGGGGGGCTCATCAGTGGTCGCCGGAGCCGCCTTGTACACCTGCTTTTAATTCCTGCGTGTGAGGAAAGATGGAGTCAGAGCGCCACCTGCTGGGGGGGCAGTGTGAGCTGTGGATCTCAGCTGCACACGGAGCAGGACAACGTTTATGACTTTTTCAATCAACTTTTTGAGGACTCTAAAGTTGTTCACTGAGCTGCTACTGATTTATTTATTTTTGGTATAAATATAAAATGAACAAAGGCATTTTTTGTAATTATTGCTCACAAATTGAACTTGTTTTTGTGTTAGTATGGTTTGTTTTGTTTTTATTAAAAAAAAAAAAATTCTCCCTCCATATTTAAGAAATACAATGTTGTTTACTTCATATAACTTTATTAGTCTGTGTAAATAGTGAGTTTTTAAAAAATATATATTATATTCAATTGAGGAAGTCTTTCAAAATGTTATGTTTCTATTTTTTTCAGCAGTTTTCAAGGAAAAGGTAAATTTCCAGAAACTTTGTAGAACTGACGGTGCTGAACGTTGTGAGAAAAGGAAGGAAAAAAATAATAAATTGAAGGAAAATATATCTTTAAGCAACAATAAATGTTACCTCTAAAAGTAAAGAATGCAGGTTGAGGTTTCGTGTTGCTCTCCTCTCACCTCTGCTCTGTGCGTCACCGTCGGCGCCGGCGAACACGCTGCCGCTCAGGAAGCTCAGCAGCGCCGCCTGCAGTTTGGGGCTGAGGGTGAAGCGCAGCGGGCCGCAGCAGCCGGGGTCCCACCGCTGCAGCTGGTGGGAGTGGGCCGTCAGCACGTCACAGATGCCCAGGAAGGCCTGAAATGACCCACAGAGGAGTGAGAGGAGGCACAGGAAGTGGGGGGGGGGGGGGGGATGGGGCAGGGCCAACTTCCTGTCGCACCTGCTGCCGCACGCCGGCGTCCGGTTGGGAGAGACAACGATGGCTCGACTCACAGAAGAGACGCAGCTGGTTCCTCTGAGCCACTGCCTTGTCCTGAAACACACACACACACACACACACACACACACACACACACACACTTGTCTGTCAATTTAGCTGCCAAAATCATCCATTAAAATCTTCTTATATCTAATAAACATCTGAAGTCAATAATAAATAAATAATTAAGAAATTAAGAAATATAATAAGAGGAAATATATTCAGGAAATTAGGAGCATTTTTTAAATAATGTAACTCAAGAAATCAAATAATGACTGAGGCAGAGTTTGTTTTGATGTGTGTCAGCGTGATCGTCTCTCTAGATTTATAAAAATCTGTTTGATCTTTAAATTTCAATGATTATAAATGTAGATTTGTTGTTTTTTGGGGAAATATTTTCCAAATTTTTCTTAAAAATGAAGTGAATTTGTTGGGGAAAACAGCAAAAATGTTAATAAAAACTGCTGAATAACATCTATAATCTCAAAATGTCTATAATGTCACCAATTATTTTCATAGTTTTGTAATGATTCATATTCTATGTTGTCAGATTGGTGAATCTTTAAGCGCCTGTTTATATTTAAACAATCATCGTCCCAGGATCAATGCCAATAAATTGTTTGATTGAGCCATCAGTTGTATTCTTTAATGTAACATCCTGCATTGTTGACGTCGCACTCTGATGATGTCACTCACCCTGGACGTCAGAGTTTCACTGCTGCTGCTCAAAGACCAGAACACGCAGAAACACAGACACGGTAAGACCTCCATCAGCACCTTCACACAAACACAAACACCAATGTCAGATTATCAGCAGCTGTGGTCGTCACGGTGACGGTTGGCGGGGGGGGGGGGGGCATCCGTACCTCGGGCGGCGCTCGGCTCTCCACCAACATGACAGGCAGCAGCAGCTCAAACAGGCTCCAGCCGGTCAGATCGTGACAGCTACAACACACACACACACACACAGCTGCCACCAGAGAGCACACACACACACACACACACCAACTGGACCAGGGACAGCTGACAACTCACTTGTGGAAAGCTCGCAGGCGCCTCAACAGTAATAGAAGTTCAGTTTGCTCTTCAGCTGAGAAACTGTCGACCTGCAACAACAAACATTCAAAGTTAAAGTTTCAACACAGAACAAAGTTGACGACCTGAGAGGTGGACCACGGCTCGGGGGGGCGGGGCCATCTGCCTCCATGCAACGCACATCCCTTTCATATTGTTCTTTCTTTTTTTTAAATTGCATCTAAAATCTCCAATATAAGAACTCCGATACGAGCAGTGCATTCCAGACTCCACTCCAGCACTTGGGTTGGTTGGGTTGGGTTTCGTTGGGTTGGATGGGTTGGTTGGTTGGTTGGTTGGTTGGTCAGTTGGTCAGTTGGTTGGTTGGTTGGTTGGTCAGTTGGTCAGTTGGTTGGGTTGGTTGGTTGGTTGGTTGGTTGATTAGTTGGTAGGTTGGTTGGGTTGGGCTTTGTTGGTTGGTTGGTTGGTTGGTTAGTTTCCATCTTAGGGAGGCAGCTGCATGTTATGGATTCTGTCCCAAATCATTCCAATGAAACTAATATTTTAATTCCTGTGAAAATCATCATTTGATCTGTCTGAGCTTAAACTGTTGACACAAGCTGCTCCCATCCAGCATCACAACCTCCGCCCACCTCCAACCATCTTCAGCTTGTTAACTGCTTCATGATTGTTCCTGCTCACACTTATGTGTTGCTGTTTTTGGTGATTGCTAAATTAGCTAAATTATAACAACTAAAATCAAAACAGTAGGGAAACTCCTTAAGCCTTAAGAGTTTCTTAAAAAAAACTGCAGTAAAAATAATATATTAGTATTTTTTTTCCACTTTAAATGAGTCAGTCTTTTTAATCAAGTTCAGCCTGAAATATATATTTTAAGTAAATATATATATATAATATTTTAAGTCTCTAAATGCCACTTTGTTAATATAAAAAAAGAAAAAATATATATATAATATATAAAAAAAATATACAAAAACTCCAATAATTTCCATCAAATGCAATTCAAGGAGGATTTAATGATTATTATTATCATTAGAGCCTCAGATGATCAATGATCAGCAGCAACTTGAATTGGAGTCATTCAGATTTTTTCTGCAATGACAGATTTTTATAGCAAACTCTCTCATTAGTTCCTGGGGACAAAAAGCGTCTCCTTCCAAAAGACTGCTTTAAAAATATCATTTATCAATATTTTTTCCAACTTTAAATGAGTCAGTCTTGTTAATCAGCTTCAGCCTGAAAGATACATATCAAATATCAAACTTTTTGTTTGGGGATTTTTACCCTCTAAATGGTCAAAAAACATCTGGACAAAAAACCTCCCCCGGAACTCTTAAGGATTAATTAAAAACTTGTTGATGAATAATGATCAAAAACAAACATCAATATCTCTGAGCTTCTAAATGTGTCTCCACCTGGTGGTTGTTGTTCCCAAGCAGCGTCCTCAGCTGATCCGTCCAGCTGTGGACCAGAGTGTCCCTGGAGCTGCGGGCCAGGGGGCTCCAGGCCGCCACCCCCTCACACAGGCTCAGGAAGGTGCGGGCCGCCGCCTCCAGGACCCCAGGGTCCGAGTGGAGCTCCAGGATGCCTCTCATCTCCTCCAGCAGGTGCGAAAACTCCTGAGGACAAAGACGAGCAGACGTTCACAGCTGAGACATCTCCAGGTGTGACGTGTGTGTGTGCGTGTGTGTGTGTGTGTGTGAGCTGGCGGGGAGCAGACCGGAGTGTGTGCGGCGTCAGGACTCTCCGGGAGGAAGAACTGAGGGATCTTCATCAGGGAGGCCACCACGTCGCTGCTACCTGAGAACTGAGCGGGCACACACAGAGTAGCTGTCACACACACTCACACACACTCACACACACTCACACACACTCACACACACTCCGACAGTGAGCAGAGAGATCAGATGTCCTCACGCATCAGGAGCATAAAGACCTTGGACAGCAGCTTGGGAAGCTCCAGCAGGAGATGCTCCGTCAGCTTCACACAGTCGTCGGCCTGAACCTTCTTCTCTCTGACGCTCAGCACCTGGTGGGAAACAACGTTTACAGACGTGGGCGGAGTCACTTTTTGCACAAACTCTACTTCTAAGAGACATTTTAATTCTTCCTTAAAGTTCCTTAAAAAAACGCTCCTAAAGAACTCCTCCTAAAATACTGCTGTAAATATAACATATATTAATATTATTTCTACTTTAAATGAGTCAATCTTTTTAATCAAGTTCAGCCTGAAATATATATTTAAAATATTATTTATTTGGTGGGATTTTAACCCTCTAAATGGCAGTTTAACTCCAAAGTATTTTAATCGAAAAACATACAAAAATAATTTCCATCCAATGCAATTCAAGGAGGATTTAATGATTATTATCATTAGAGCCTCAGATGGTCAATGATCAGCAGCAACATTGAATTTGAGGCATTCAGATTTTTTTCTGCAGTGACAGATTTTCATAGCAAACTCTCTTATTAGTTCCTGGGGATAAAAAACATCTCCTTCCAAAAGACTGCTGTAAAAATATCATTTATTAATATTTTTTCCAACTTTAAATGAGTCAGTCTTGTTAATCAGATTCAGCCTGAAAGATACATATCAAATGTTCTTTAGGGATTTTGGTCCTCAAAATTCTACATTAAGCTCCAACGTCCCCCTTTGTGGTGGGGGCGGAGCTTGGACTCTGATTTACGCAGCAAAAGTCCTCGATTATGCTTTTCTAAAACCAACCAAACAAGCAAATTGATGGAACCTGCAGGGTTTCATTCGTTTTCACCTTTGTTTCGTTTCCTTGGCAACGGAAGATGCCCACCTGGATATTCCTTGTACTTCAAAAACCCGGCAAATAACTTTTGGGCCGATATCTGATACAAATACACACACACATTGAATTTTTCTCCCAAAATTGTAGAGAAAAGAGATGGTTTACTTTCCACCTATTCATAAAGTCTTTGAACTGCTCTTGATGATGACTTTAAAGGATTAGTTCACTACAAAATGAAAATTCAGTCATCATCTACTCACCCAAATTCTGATGGAAAATCAGTTGAATGCTTTTGAATTCCACAGAACACTGCTGATGTTTTCCAGAATCAACGTTTTGGCAAAGGCAGCACAGACGGTAAACACCTCATACATTTTCGGTGAACTATCCCTTTAAAATAGCTCCCTGCAGCTGACATGTTGGAAGCTTGTTGCTGCCACTGCAAATACACACTTTGCACCACTGCGTGTGTGTAGAGTTAATGACGTCACCCTCTTGGCCGGCTGCATCACATCATCCTTACATACCCAGAATGCACTGCTGTGACCCCACAGTGTCCTGTCACCAACCTTCTTGGCGCCGCTCCGGCCTGCCAGCACCGCCCCCTCTGAGGCCTGACGCACCGACGCCACCAGGATCTCCACCAGCACAGCTTCCTCGTCCTGAGTGAAACCTGAAAACACACACACACACACACACACACAGACCAACATGTGAGGCCCTCCTCCTCCTCCCGGGCTTGGTTCGAGGCCCTCCGGGGGGGGGGGGTCTTACCTGAGGGCTCCTGCAGCAGTAGGGCGGTGAGGGTGGGCCAGTCCTTCAGCAGCGGCCCCCCACAGTCCCAGAGACTGTCCACCAGGTAGACCACGTGTTTGTGCAGCTACAGACACACACACACACACACACACACGCCGATGGGTTATCAGGACATCGACCTGTCAGGCTTCTCCTCTCTGCGCATCCAATCACACATGTGTGCACTTCATCTCCTCAGACTGAGTCCATCATCAGCGGCCAAACACTGTTGATAAGTGTATCACCTGGCAGCAGACGTCGAGCCAGTAACGGTCGTCAGCCCACCCACCCATGTGAGATCAAAACACATCATTTTATTAGAAAATAAAATCAAATTAATCGAAACTCATTTATGAAAAGAAGTAAATATAAGATATTTTGTTGAGTCTGAGGGCTCTATTTTCGTAGACGCCGCAAGTCAAGCTCGGCACAAATGGCGGCGGATCCTGATTTTGGTGCAAGCTCAAGACTCGCCGCGCGTGTTTGCCAATGTGGCAGAGCGCTCAGCGTCGAGCTGGGTGTGCGGCGCAGCAGAGGGAGTGTCGGTGGAGCTGAGTAAGTACTTACTCTTCCTCCACCTGCTGTTCTGAGCTACTCGGGTCTCGATAGGACGCAGGCAGCCACAGTGTCAGCGTGGCGTATTTAAAGGGGATGAGAGGAGCCGCTCTGATTGGCCACGATTGAAGTCGGCTGTGCAGGCGCCGGTCGGCACCGTTTGCCATCATTGTTTTCGTAAAGCAGAATATTACAAATAAAAGTGTTGGTCTCCTCAGTTTGTCCTGTTTCTCCTACTTTAGATTTTAAGTCCTTTTTTCTCGGAAAAGATGGCCCACCCAATTTTTTACTGTCCCACCCAAAATACAATTTCTGCCTACGCCACTGCCGGGTAGTAACTGTTTCTGTAGGTACGTGTGCGTCTGTTGTGGGTGTGTTGTTTGTTGTAAGTGTGCTATATAACAGTAATTATACTATTTTGGTAAGTGTGTGTCTGTTGGTAATCATGCTATCTGTTGGTAAGTGTGCTGTCTGATGGTAAGTGTGACTCTGACTGTAAGTCTGCTGTCTTTTGATAAGTGTGCTTTCTGATTGTAAGTGTGTTGCCTGATGGTAAGTCTGTGTCTGTTGGTAAGTATGCTTCCTGATGGTAAGTGTGCTGTCTGATGGTAGGTGTACCAGCTACCTGTTGGTAAGTGCATTGCCTGATGGTAAGTATGCTTCCTGATGGTAAGTGCGTATCTGTGTGGTACCCAGTGTTTCACCTCAGAGTCGTGGTAGAAGTGCAGCAGAGCCTTCAGCCTGGCGAGCGTCTGCTGGCGATGAGCCTCCTCATCCTCGCTCTCGTCATGGTGACGGTCGGAGGCAGACGAGCTGAGAAGCCTGAGAGACAAACACAGCATCTACTTACACTATTTGACACATTCTCTCCTTTCTAAACACATCTACTTCTATTTCTTATCCTATTTACCTCCCTTATTATTTATGGATACGTTGATGTGTCTGTCTTATACTTATGCTCTTACATTCAGTACTTTTTGTTGTGTTTCTATTAGAGTAGTGAATAGTGTAATTGTACTTCTTTCTGTTTATGAAGCAAACGAGTAGATTAATTTATTGATCTAGAAGGAAATTACAAACGACTGATAATAAACAGATTCTGGTTTAACTTTGTGTTTTTGTACAATAACAGATTTAAAGCCTGAGCTCCTCGCACCTGGAGTAGAGCAGCTCCCCCGCCGTGGCCGCCAGAGGGCGCTGTGACGAGTAAACCAGCTGCAGCAGCTGCTTGTAGTCGTCCGGGGCGAGCACGTCCTCAGCGGCCCTGAGGGGTCAAAGATAGGTCACGGCAAAGGTCGAGGGAGCAGATAACAGCGGAGAGGAGCACGTGGAGGAGCGAGGAGGCACCTGGAGATGAGCAGCAGCAGCTTCAGGGTCTGCAGAGCCACCTCACTGTCCTTATCCAGCGTCATGGAGATGATCCGGTCCTGGAGCGTCCGGTGGGAATGTGAGAGAATCAGAATCGCTTTCTTAAAGGGATAGTTGGGATTTTTTGACATGAAGTTGTATCAGTGTGGTTCATCAGCAGTGAGCGGAGCCAAGAATTGCAAATGTATGACTCTTTCGAACGCATGTTGTTTTTTGGAGCCAAACTCTTCATCCGTGTGACTCCAGCAACTAGACGGAACTACTTTCTGCAACAGAGAAACCGGGCTGGAACTCGGCTCACAAGACGCAGTGGAGGAAAAGTCACTGCTGATGAACCACACTGATGGTGAGGAGCTCAAACAACTTCATGAAGAAAAATCTGAACTATCCCTTTAATCCTCGATTCTTATGTTACAAACAAAATAAATTAAATTATATAAAAATATAAATATGATCAACTGCAGATTTCCGAGCAGCACCTTGAAGCGGCTGGTGAACAGGTCCAGTTTGGGCAGCAGCTCCGGGTCTCCATACAGGCTCTGCAGGCTCAACACACACTTGAGGCGCACTTCTGGTACCTGGAGGACACACACACACACATTCACATTCACACACACACTGCAGCTGGAAAAGCAAAGGCAAGAGGCTGACCTCACCTTGTCGTACATCATCCAGCCCACGTACTTCAGGTGACTGTCCGTGAGGAACGCCGAGCTGTAGAGCTTCATCCAGGAGCCCAACTCCTCCATGCAGAGAGAGCGGATCTCTGGGAGCACGTCACTGCGCATGCACGCACACACACACACACACACACACACACACACACACACACACACACACACACACACACACACACACACACACACACACACACACACACCTCAGCTGACAGTGTGAGAGGAGCCACCTCCGCCTGCCAAACTCACCGATATCTCTTGAGGAAAACTCCCTTGAAGATGGCGTCCATCATGCTCTCCACCTCGGACCTCTTCTCCTGCAGCTACACACACACACACACACACACACACACAGTGTTGAGGATTTAAGCAACATCATAAAAGTGAGGTTGTGGATTACGGAGCTCAGCGGTACTTGTTGGGAGCACAGACGTTGA
>CAESWR010000740.1:125774-139078 GCA_903171835.1 Mullus surmuletus | reverse complement strand
CCCCCACACACACACACACACACACACACGCACTATTTGACAACAACGCTGCAGTTCTTCCACTTTGACCATCATTTCTCAACCTAAAGCTGATGAAGACCCGGAGCCCCGGGCCGCTCCGGGCCTTCGGGGCTCCGGGTCTCCGGGTCTCCGGGCCGCTGCTGCCGCTGTCCTTGGTGCTGAAGCCGCGGTGCTGAGGCTGAAGGCTGAAGGCTGAATCCCGCCTCCTCCCTCCTCCTCCCTCCACTCCTCCCTCCATGTTTCCTGTCCGCAGTAAGCGGCGCGGCGCGGCGCGGCTCCCCACCTTGGTGAAGACCTCCTTCTTCTCCTCCTTCTGCCTGGCGGTCCCGGCGCTGCTGTCCTGCTCCCTCGGAACGTCCCTGAACTTGATCTCGACCACGTTCTTCTCCCTGCTCACCGTCATCTGCTCCTTTTCAGACCTCATTTCGCTCCATCGTCGTCTGCCTCGTCCAGGCTGTTCTCGCGAGAATCTCGCGAGAGTTGGAGAACTCGCGCTCATGTTTTGCCAGGCTTTCTCCGCGCTCACCGTCCTCGTCGCTAGGGTGCAATATATTCGTGGCCGCTGGGGGTTTTGTTGGCGCTGTTTCACTTGATTGGGAGACTCACTGCTCTCCTGTTCTTTCATCAATTCATCTTCATTAGTTAAGTTGTTAAGTTGTTAAGGTTTACTGCAAAAGATGGAGAAATTGCAGACATTTCCAAATGTAATAAATATATATGAATATTTTTTATATATAATGTTCTATTAACCCACAAGCTTCCTCTCTCTCTTTATGATAAAGCACATTTCTTCATGAATATTTGGTGAATGTTCACCCCTTTATTTGTGGTCGAAGACGCCCTGCAGTTTTTCTACAAGAGAAACAGTCACTCAGGTGAAGAAATCACTGAAGAGTAAGAGCTGCCAGCAGAACTCCATGACTCCAGACAGGACGGACTGATGGAGCGGCTGGAGGGGCGGAGACAGGAGGTCCTCACTGAATCTTTTCTTAAAATGATGTCACAGCATAGCAAATATTTCTAAGTCAAATCAGCATTTGTATCATATTTACGACAGATAGAGCTGACCAAATGGTTAAAGTTAGATACAAATGCTAATATTGACCTGATTTACTGGGATTCTTTTTCAAATGAAAAGAACAGAAGAATGTTTTTGCAACCTGAGACTTTTGCAACAGAGTAGGTTTTCCTTTTCCTGAAAAAAAAGTCAGTTTGGCTGCTTTCCTGTTTCACCTTTCACACCAAAACTACAATTCAGATTGTTAATTATAGAGCAGATCTGCTGGAAAACACAGGAATCTGTCATCTCTCGCAAATACGCTGTTTGTTTTTTTTTAAATCTGTTCTTTAAGCACAATATATTTCTTACTTTAATTATAATTCCAACATGGAACCTTAAAAGAGAGTTATAATTGCTGGTTAAGTTCTTGCACAAAACATCCAACCCAGTAAGAAGATCTTTTCTTGTGTAGTTGTGGAGTCAGACTCACCGCTGAGGAAGCTCGGCCTCCCGCCGCTGCTCTCCACACACACCCTCGGCCGTGAGGGTCTGACCGGCGTGCAAGCTGAGCTCCTCAGGCCGGGCGCAAAGGTGGAGCAGGTGTCACAGCAGGTGCCACAGTAGGTGGCACAGCGGGTGCCGGGGTCCCGGCAGACCCACTCCTGGCTGTAGACCACGGTGGCCTTAGACGGCATGCAGCCCATCTGATGGGTCCGGACGGCGGCGTCCTGAGAGGAAGCGGGCGGCGGTGAGGAGGCTGCAGTACCAAACCTGCTCTGTTAGCGATGGAGAGGTTCGATCTGAGGCAGCGACACCTCAGCCCCCTCCCGTCCCCTCAGAACGTGACATTTGAGAGGGACTTTGCTCCTCACAGCTGCCTGACACTCTTTTATATGTATATTGCTGACAGAAATAGGAGAGCAGATTATGTCAGAGATTAATTGATCAATCTGCATATTCAACTGGTTTACTTGTGCACAAAATCGGAGTTTCTACAACATTTCATCCTGCAAAAACACCTCAGAGCAGCATTTGTTCCTGAGCAACAGCAGCCTCTGCTGGCAGAAGGTGGAATTGCACTCATTTAAGTTCAATGTGGGTGTGAGGGGGTTCATTATATGACATCAGAAGAACTACAGGTATCTTTTCACATATAACGAGTGTTAGTTACTCTCCACTGCCTTGCCCATAATCTCATTCAGCTTTTGTCAAATTAGATGCAAGTGAGGTCACTGTGAAGGCAACGGAAGTTTTACCATTCCCACTAAAAGCAAGAAATTCATCACGCGAGTCTTTTGGAAGGAGACGCTTTTTGTCCCCAAGAACTAATGAGTTTCCTATAAAAATCAGTCACTGCCGAAAAAATAAGAAGGCTTCAAATTCAATGTTGCTGCTAATCATTGACCATCTGAGGCTCTAATTATAAACAACAATTATAATAACAATTAAATCCTCCTTGAATTGCATTTTATGGAAATTCTTTGAGTTTTTGTATTTGTACTTATTTTCACAATTATTTTGTAATTACATTTAAGATTTTAATACTTATTTTGATTCTTGTTACTGTGACTGTATGCACTGAAAAAGGGAGAAGCTCTACAATTTCTTTGTACAATTTGTATAATGCCAATAAAAGGTAATTGGATTCTATTCTTTTAAATAAAAATACTTGCGTAAAGAAACTGGCATTTAGAGGGTTAAAGCCCCCCCCCCCCGCCCCAACCAAAAAAAATTAATAATTGATATAGCTATTTCAGGCTGAAGTTGATTAAAATGATTGGCTCATTTAAAGCGGAAAAAATATTATCATTTTTATAGCAGTTTTTAAGTAAGGGACGTTTTTTGTTCTGCGGGACGATTGATCAAATCTTTGTTAAGGAACTCCTCAGGGTTTAATCATGGCACCTGTCGGGACTTGAAATCAAATACACTCAAAAATGCAGCCCTGCATCCCATAATTCCAGTTAAGACAAAAAGCACATCAGGTAAAGTCTTCCATGGTAAATGTGTGGTTTATTGTCGAATTACTAACGATTAGTTCACCAAAACTGTGTTCCGCTGGCTCTTTATTTCGAGGTCAAAGTCCACAGGTTGAGTCGAGCCCTGATTAGTCTTTTTTCTAAGAGTGACGTGTGGTTTGGGTCACATGATCACATCCTCCGCGGCTGATTCCTGGACCGCTCAGAGCTAGACGCGTGATCCGCCCCCTCTCAAAGTGGTTTCACGCTGCAAAAAAATGGACTGACGGACGAAATTCACAAACCCGCTTTTTTTTTTTTTTAAGATCATGATGTTCTCGATGGCACGATGTCACCCACAGAAACACAAAGGTACGGGGAGGGGGGGGGGGGTCCACAGGAAACCTTTGGTGGAGGGAGAGAGTCCACGTCCTCCCCAGGCTTGGAGATGTCTACCCATGAGCACCTGGCTCCGCCTCCTGGCTGCAGGCGGATCACGTGCTGGTGTCCGACAAGGTGTCCAACATGACGTCGCTCTCGTACATGTCGCACTCCAGAGGCAGCGAGAGCCGCAGCGGCGTCTCGAACATCATCTTGTCCTGGTTGGACAGCGGCGTCTCCAGCGAGGTGATGCTGGTGTCCTCTAGCCGCGGCGTGGCCAGCAGCTCGCCGCCCTCCGACGTGTTCAGCATCTTCATCAGCGCCGGAGTGTTCAGGTTCCCCCGCACTTTGTCGTTGATGTCGGTGCCTGTGGAGGAACGAGACGCCACGTTCATGAGGATTTATGGTGCGCTCAAATTCTACTCTGAAGTCGGAATTTCTGAAGTCGGAATTTTCAACTGGAACGGCCCCCAAAGTCGGAATTCCTACTGGGAAAGTCGGAGAATCCTCACTTGCTCAGAGTTCCTTCACTCCTCAGACATTGTGTTTGTGTAGCTGCTCTGATTAGTTTCTGTTGCACTAAAGCTTAATTTTAAGCGTCATTCCCAGAGGTGACGTCATTCCCAGCTCCGAGCTCCGACTTCCAAGGGAAATGGAATGCGGCACTACACCAGTGTTTCTCAACTGGGGGTCCATGGACCCCGTAATTGCAAAGGGGTCCGTGAAAACCAAATATCCTTTAAAAAAAGATCCTATAACATTTGTAGAAATAGGAATATTTTAGAGACCTAAACTACAGAGAGTTTTGTTAAATATATCTGAGAAACTACTGCAAAAAAATTTCTGTTTCGTTACATACTTCTGAAAGTCACTGCATTAAAAAAAAGTTTTTTGTTCCTTCTTTTTTGTTTCACATATTCGTTACGTGTATCTAATGCCAGAGGTGGGACCAAGTCATTGTTATGCAAGACACAAGTAAGTCTCAAGTCTTTACCCTCAAGTCAAGTCCTAAGTCCTACAGTTGGAGTTTCAAGTCTTTCTAACAACAGAGTAAGTACATTTAACACAGATCATGTATGCTTTTAAAATCTGTGTTTATCGCAAGAAATATTGCAAGAACATTCTTCAAAGAGTGTATAAATGCCACAATCCAATTTAAAATGCAGTGTCCATTGTCAACCACCCCCTCAGAGTAGATCAAAAATACGCATCCGAAAAAGGTTGATAAACACTGATTTACATGACTTTGCATGAATAAATCATTATCGTTAAAATCAATAATCGCCAAATCACAACCAACATCTATCGCAGATCTACACCGTGCTGTGTGCACACAGAACCTACAACCCCCCAAGGAACAGGGTGAGAAGCGCCAGGAAAAGCTCCCTGTAACAGAAGAAACCTTGGATTGGAAGCAGGGCTCAGGGTGGGCGGAGCCATCTCCCGCGCTCGTACCTATGTAAGCGTCCGAGTCGCCGATGTACATCTCGATACAGTGACCGAGCATCGTCACAGAAAAGGTGTCGTCCCGTTTCAGTCCGAGTGCCTGCAGGAGACGGAGAGAAACAAAACATGAGGAACATTAAAGGGCTAGTTGGTATTTTTCTTCATGAAGTTGTGTGAGCTTCATCAGCAGTGACTTTTCCCCCAGTGCGTCCTGTGAGCCGAGTTCCAGCCCGGTTTCTCTGTTGCAGAAAGTAGTTCCGTCTAGTTGCTGGAGTCACATGGATAAAGCGTTTCGCTCCAAAATACGTGTTCAAAAGAGTCATACATTTGCATCACCAATTCTTTGCGACCTCGCAATCACCTGAAACTATATTCCCGCCCTTGGATCACTGCGCGCACCATTATCAATTGTTTCATGTCGTTTACAGGCTCGGAGGGAGACCACTGCGACGCGTCTTCTCTCACATCGCAGCGGTCTCCTTCCGCTTCCTTCAGCCGATGGAAAGGTACAAACGGAGGGAAAATGGTGCCGGGTGAAGCAAGGTTGGACTTTTTTTTGCTGCAAAGAATTGGTGATGCAAACGGATTACACTTTTGAACGCATTATGTTTTTTGGAGTAAAACGCTTTATCCATGTGACTCCAGCAACTAGTTGGAACTACTTTGTGAAACAGGGAAACTAGGCCGGAACTCTGCTCACGGGAGAGTGGAGGAAAAGTCACTGCTGATGGTGAGGAGCTCATACAATTTCATATCAGAAAATCTGAACTATCCCTTTAACAGTTTGACTGCTGGTTACGGCTCGGTAGGTGAACGAGGGGAAAGCGTGCACTACCGTGTGGAAGTAGTCGATGGCGCTCTCGAAGTCACCCATCAGACTGTGCACGTATCCGATGGCGGCGTAGGTGGAGGCATGCTGGGGGATCAACACCAGCGCCTGGCGGTGGTACTCCAGGGCCTGGTCGTACTTCCTGAAGTAAAAGGTGACCCAGTTAAATCTTTTCCAAAAAAGTGAGTTGAAGAACTAAAACCAATGACAAAGTCTATACTCATAAACTGTACACCCAAAATGACCCAATAGTTATTTTCAAACCCTCTTAATAAACACAAAACATGAAAATTATGATTTCTCCTTAAAACCCTAAAAACAACATGTATTATTGATTGAGGTGGTTTTGCAATATAAATACATGTCAGTCATTATCAAACCTGGCCGTTTGTGGAGGAAGTGATGGAAACACTCCTTCCATGACCCAGTTTTTAGCAGCAATTTATTCTTTAATAGCAAAGCTTGAAACTTTTCAGTGATGTTTTTACCGAAAAGAGAAGAAATTGCAGAACTGAGATGGTGGCAGGAGACTGTTGTTTACAAAACTAGACTACAGTGAAACCAGTTCTGTACTTACTTCAGTTTCCGACACACGTGACCCAAGTTGTTTAACAAAGGCTCCCATTTGTCCACCGTCACCTTTAATTAAACATAGAGCGTCACTTAAGTCTAAAGGTTAATTCCTGGATTTTTTTTCAATGCCATTTTTTCCTTCTTTTGGGCTCTAAATGATTAATAGAAACAAGAATGTTTTGAATGTTGAGCAAGAACGCTAAAAAAAGCTTCCAAAAACTCGTCTTTATGAATGATTTAGGCTCAAACATACAGGAAGAGGGCCCGGGCTTAAAAATACTGGAAGCATCCTTTAATAAATCAGCAGTTACCTCATTCCCTATGGCTTTGATCTTCTCCATTGCATCCAGAAACAACCGCTCTGCCGTCTTCCAGCTGAAACACAAACACGCTTTCATGAATGAGCGCATGGATTTTTCATGTGCAGCTGATGCTCGGCTTCCTCTTTGTAAAGCGTGTGTTTGTACGTCCTGTGCTGAAGAGATTTGTTTAGCTCGGGGTGTGTGTGTGTGTGTGTACACTTATGACTTAAATATAACGGAAACAGGACAGATTGAACTGACTGAAGGCTTGGATTTGACAATGGAAGGATAAAGATGATGTGAGTGAATTCATCTATGAGAATGTCGGCCTGCTTGCATATAAACATGCAACCTGCCACCATAGATCCATCCAAGTTATAAGGCCTCGATTCCTTTCCTTACCTCCTCTCCTCGTGTCATGAGACAAGAGCGGAGGAGCAAGGAGGCGACTCAAGGAAGATGAACTCTCAGCTAACTCAGCAGAAGCCACAACTCACAAACAGTCAACATTAGGGATGGGTAGCTTTCACTTCTGAACCGATATGGTACCGATACTCGGTACCTGCAAATCGATACCGCTATTTTTCGGTACTTTTTTGCACATGTAATTAAAAATGATTTTGTATATTAAAACATTTTTCAAAACTTCGAATTTAAAAAAAAATATTTCTCAATAACATGTGGAAGAACTTGACAAAAATGTGTGTGAGAAAGTAAGTTACTTAAAAATAAATACATTATAATAAAAAAAAAATGTAATTTTTTTTAGACAGCGCTTCCTCCGTTCAGTCCTTGTTCGGTAAATCTACCACAAAAAGTGTCCTCAGAGGAGGAGCTAAAGTTCCAGCGATGGTCCGGTATCGGTACCGGTACCGATCCCTGGCTCGTCTCTGCTCCGTGTCAGCAGAAAGCAGCGTTTTAAGCGGCTGCCGTACGGCCGGCTGGCGGTATGAGTGTGCGGACGCGTCACCACGGAGGATGGTGTGACGGACATCCAGGGGTTCGATCACATCAGAGGGTCTCTGCATGGAGAAAGGCTGCCTCCTTATTAGTGTTTAGCAGACGCATGTTGATAGCCGTGTTCTTGTTTACTTCCGCTATCTATGCTTCAGCGTGATGACGTACGACAGAGAAAAACACTAACACCGGTCTCAAAAAAGAAATTTGAAGAGCAGTCATTGCGGCCACACGCAAGACGAGACGTGAAGGTGCGCTGTGTAAAAAAAAAAAACAACAACAAAAAACGGGCGTTAAGGTACCGAAACGTGGTACCGATTGACGACACGTGAATCGATACTGGGTACTTTGGGTCCAATTCGGTCGGTACCAAAAAAGTACAGAATTTCAGTACCCATCCCTAGTCAACATGCCTTGTCAATCAGGTTATATACAGGAATCTTCAAGTTAATTTCAATGCCTTTTCAAGACTTTTTAATACCTCACCGCCACTTTGAGCAATAACCGTTTACAATGTTTACACTGAAGACTATAGGCCACTATCATACAACAGATTCAAAATCATTCAGAGTTTCTGCCCACGTACGTTTGGCGATTTCACAGACAATTTGTGAATAACAGTCTGTTTTTTATGTTACCGGTTCATATTTGTTTCTTAATAACACGCTCTTACAACTTTTTTGGACTCAAGCTGTAACTTTTGACAGCTAATATAGAAAAATGCCTTCAAAAATATACGACCTCATAAAGCAGCGAGAAGAGTTTTTAATACTTTTTCAGCGTCTTAATTTCCCCAAATTGATGTATCAACTTTTAATACTTTTCAGAACCCAGCAGACACCCTGTCAATTGGCGACACCATAGTTCTGGTGTAACTCGACACAGAAATATTCGACACATGCGAGTGCTGCTGGACCAGTTTTGGCTACGTATATATTGAAAAAGGGGTTTTGTCCTAATCAACTAAGCTAATCAATGCTAGCTCACAAGGTTAGTGGATTTAGGTGTCAAACGTTGGTGTGTTTCTGAGCATGTCAGAGGTAAACACCTATGGTTATACCTGTTACCATGCCTACCCCTTGGTTGCTAGTGTGCTCCCGGAAGATCTTTGCTTCAAAGGCTGTTTTGAATTTCCTGAATTTACCCATGGGGATCAATTAAGTACCTCCCTCCCTGTTTAGCCCCACCCCTCCGTCGTACCTCTCCACCCAAAGGAGGATTGGGACACACCTGCTCCTCACGTGATGGTAATGGGTCTAACCAAAGGTTTTTACCTCTTACAGGCTCATAAACACACCAAAGTTTGACACCTATATGCACTAAGCTCGTTAGCTAGCATTGATTAGCTCAGCTAGCATTCATTAAACCTTTTTCAATATATGTGTATATATATATATATATATATATATATACACACATACTGAAACTGGTCCAGCAGCACTCGTATGTCGAATATTTCTGTGTCTGACGACAGCATGTTGATTGCTTGTTTGTGACTTGTGGCTTCTGCTGACGTAGCAGCCGGCTA
This sequence comes from Mullus surmuletus, assembly GCA_903171835.1. Classification (NCBI taxonomy): domain Eukaryota; kingdom Metazoa; phylum Chordata; class Actinopteri; order Syngnathiformes; family Mullidae; genus Mullus; species Mullus surmuletus. The sequence goes on along the minus strand of CAESWR010000740.1, from coordinate 130,083 downwards.
GCGACAACGTTTGTGTTGTGATCTAGTGGTAGTCAAGTGCTGTCCCATTTCTTGGGAGAATGGTTTCACCCCCTCCCCTTGCCACTCTGTTTTAAAGGAACAAGGCGTGGACGAAGGGGAAGGGTAAAAAGGAGAATTGGGATTCAGCCTTACTCTCCGTTCTGGAACGCCACCACCGCCACCTCGTGGATAACAAACGGGTCCTCGGGGGCAATGCTGAGCGCCTGGCTGAAGAACCGCTCGGCCAGCTTGGAGTTGTTGGTCAGGCCGTACTCCAGGCCGATGTAGAGCATCGGCAGGTGACACCTGCAACAACAAACAGCCCAAAAAAATAAAGTCAGTGTTTTTAAAGCATGGTCTGAGGGCCTCACTTAGGCTTCTACAGCTTTTACCTCTTTGAACTTTATATAGCTCTTTCTTTTGACAGGTTTAAAATTGAAGTTTCAGATTTAAAACTGTACCCTTTCATCAGCTGTGCAGCAGTGAAGTAGGCAGCCATTGCCTGGTCGTGCTCGCTCTCCACCGCAAAGGAGTGACCGTAGGCGATCCAGGCGGGGCCGTACGTCCTCTCCAGAGTGGTGGCTTTGCTGCGGGACACGCACACAAAACAGATGCTCGCAAAAAACAACAACACAAACACAACTTTCTGCGTTTAGCAGTGCGAGGACGTACCTCAGGTAGCGCCGGGCGTGTTCGTTTTTATGGCCGACCATCAGATAGTAGCAGCCAACAGCAAACCAGGATACCTGCAAAAGTGTTTTTTAATCCAATGAAGACAATTGAAATGACAAATTCATGTAAATACAGAGAAGTGATGTGGCAGCAGCACTTACGGGGTTATTGGGATACAAGTCGACAAGTTTGTGTGAGAGGTAAAACAGCTCTAAGGAAGAAGAAGAAAAAAAAAGTTTAAAATGGAGCAAAATCAACATTTTTTAATATTCATGTGTTCATTTGTTATGATGATTTAAATAATAATTCAAAAAATCTCAATAATGAGAAGCAAACACAACATTCTCTATGGCTGGATTATATTTTTACCATTTGCTTTTCCGAGCTCAACCAGAGTTCCAATGTGGACGGGTAAACAGTTTGCATGAAATGGGTCTTTGACCATCACCCTGAAACACAAACACAGCTGCTTTGACTGCGTTCCCGCGCTCTGGAAAACCTTCAGTGGAGTGGATGATTTTCAAACAGGCTCACATTTATCTGGATTTGTAGGGGGGTTTTTTGTTAAAGAAGAAAGCAGGCGTGGACACGGAGGACACTTACATCGATGTGAGTTTGTAGCACATCTTGAAATCACAGTTATAATAATGTCGCTCTGCAAGAGACACCACCACGTCCAGGTTGTCCTGCAGACCGTTGACCATCTCTGGCACCACCAAGTCACTGGGCTTGTTATACTGCAGGGAGAGTGTGTTCATGTGTGAATGAGTGGTGGGAGCAGATAAAAGAGTTCATTAAGAACTATAACGCTGAACTGAAACCATGAAGCTGAAGCAAACCTTCTTCAATTTGTTTTCAAACAGGAAGTGCAGCAGCTCCTCCTCCTCCTCCGTGCACTGTTGACGCAGAGGAAGCGAGTCCAGGAAGTCCTTCTCTGTTGATGCGCAAACAGAAAGGTTTGTGCGTGTTTAAATGAGATATGAAAAAGATAAGACTGAGCAAACACGCGCATCAAACCCGAAGGAAGCGGCCTCACCCTCCTGTGCCGTCAACATGTGATGCGACGTCAAAAGGTCAAAGGCTTCAAAGCAGTACACATCAAGTTTCAAGGCCTCTTTGTAGCTGGAGGTGGCCAGCGGTCGGTTGTCCATGGCATCATAGATCTTCCCCCGCAGGAGGCAGATGGAGCTGTTGATCTGAGGTATTTCGCGCAGTGAGGAGAGAACACAGAGAAGAGGGGCAGAGGTCACGCTCCAGTTGCACAGAGAAGGAGCTATTGTTGTGATGCCACCTAAATGTTCTCGGCAGCAGCAGCAGCAGTAGCAGACTCACGGAGGCGGGGGACATGTCCCAGTCCTTGGCCGACTCCTGAGTCCCGCTCTCCTCCTTCACACTCCGGTCTAGCAGCTTCTTACAAGCTGGCTCCTCTGCATCCAAGATGTCCAAGGCCTGCTGGAACTCTTTGGCAGCATACTAGCTCACACACACACACACACACACACACACAGAGCCAGAAAAGAGCTGGTTACAATCTTCAGGTTAGCAGGTAAGCTTTGGATTCTGCTCAGTGGGGTTGTTGAGATCACTTACATGGCACCTCGCCGCGAGATACTGACATGCCCCGTAGAGCTGTGTGAGATACAAGAGACAGGTGTTGTTATTTGAGTTTTTTAGATGTGGCTTTGTTTGTTAGAAAATCTGTAAACACAGAGAACACAACACTGAACTCTGCCTGCACCTCCATTGATCACTCCCACCTGCTCAAACATCACATCCGCTCCCTGGAAACCAGCATGTTGGAGCAGCAGAGCAACAACATTGTGTGCTGAGTAATCTCCTCATATTCCTGAGGATTTATGTTGCTGTATATGTCAAATATGACAGACCTACTCTTGTCTAGTTTAAGAGTCTATGGATGTCACAATGATAAAGGATCCTTAAAATGTATCAATTTCACAAAAAACATTTATGGCACACTTTTGTCCGTCTTGTAGAAATAATGGATAAACCAATTATTCAATAATTGGGGGGAAAAAAGTCTGAAAAAGCGAAAGGTGATAAAATTCACTCTTGGGTGGCAAAAACGTGTGTGTAAGTGCCCTCCTCATTGGCAAAACACACTTAACTCCCCTCTTGGCTAGAAATAACCACTTCATTGCCATCTTAGCTTGTTAAAAGATGTTTAATTAACAGCAATAATAAGTTAGTCTGCAAGGGGTATAAAATGTGCCATATGTATAATATATAAACATGTCTAAAGTGCCATTGAAAACACTGAACTAAAGCAGTGTTGCCAAGTCTGCTTACTATCAGTGACTCCGGTGAAGTTGCTTATAAATTTCGGTAGTCGCATTTTTGGGGGGTTTGTTTCTAAAGTGTAGTAGCTTATTTGGGTTTGTTCCCAGCGCTATAATAAGTTGTCATGTAGATATTTCCGTTATTTAAACGTAGGATAGTTTGTCCTGCCTGTTTCCTCTGTTCCTCCCCTTTTCCCCATACATCCACATCCTGCTCCTAATTGGCTTCTAATTGGCCTGATGGCAACCAATACAAGCCAATCAGAGGCAGAGCAGGGCAAACTGTTTTTTTCTGGTTAGGAAAAGTCAGTGACTATTCAATGAAAATAAGCGCGACTGATGGTGGACTGTGGGAGAGTTTTTGCGAAGCAATGCTCGGGACAAAGTGGGCGAAATACGGGAAGAAAGACTGGGAGAAAGAGAAAGGAGTAAAATAATGGTTTCATCTGTTTCTGATGTTGATTAATGTAATGGAGTGTAAAACTGTGCACACAGTTCATTCATTTTTCTCTCCCTGGAACCTGGGGGGGCTCTGTAGCAAAAGTTGCTTGTTTTGGGCTCGTTTTCACAGGCTTGATTGCTTATTTGTCTCGTGAGATCTGGCAACACTGAACTAAAGTGCCCTCTTCTGTGGCGAGAGTGTGCTGTAGGTGCCCTTGTTTTTCTGTTCGCCTCTGCCCTTCAAAAAAGTCTACACACGCCACTGATCTAACACACTTTCTACACTTTCCATAACTTTGGACTGAATAAAAGCAAAGGCAGGTTAGGGAAACCTCTACACACGTTGGGGTTTCCTTCAGGTCACCGCACAAACACTGATGGAGAGACAAACCACAGCTGTGGAATTACCTTGTCAAGTTTTCGCGAGCGGAGTGCGTGGGAGGCTCTGTGGTACTGAGAGGTCAGGTAAAGGCACTGGGCGAGCCAGTAGATGTCCTGCGGGTCCTCTGGATGACACACACACACACACATAAACACATACATACATAGATACATAGATACACACACACATATACACACATATTCACGCACGCACACACACAAACACATACATACATAGATACATAGATACACACACACATATACACACATATACACACATATTCACGCACGCACACACACACACACACACACACACACACACACACATACACACACACACACACATATATATTTCAGATACTGGTATTTTAAGTATTCAGGTGAAACACACTGCAACATTTTCTTCCCTGTTGATTTAAAAAGTTCTAAGCCCCGCCCACTTCCCCACCTCACATGACTTGACATGAGTTGATGACGATGATGATGATGATGATGATGATGAAGATGTTGGGATGTCC
>CAESWR010000740.1:40967-52042 GCA_903171835.1 Mullus surmuletus | reverse complement strand
TGAAGTGATTGGTTTCCTCCTCACTCCAAAAGTGTGGCGTGGTGTTGCTCTCGCCTTTGGCCATGTTTACAAGGAGTTCCTGGACTCCAAAGACCAAGATTCCTTGGTGATAGAACATGAACACAACACTGATTCATCTTCCTTCTGATGTGGAGATCCTGATAGGAGGAGACATCATCACATGTTCACCTCAGAGGAGGAGGAACCAGGGGGGAGATGAGGGGGTATAAACACCTGAATATTCAAATGGTTATTGTTGTTTACACGGCTGCACGCAAGCGGCTTATTGCTGATATTCCACTTAGAAAAGGCTTTTTGACTTCATGCAAACGCTGCCAATGGTTTATGATGATTAGAATATTCTCCTCAAATTCTCTCCAATTCCAAATCAATGTAGCCATTTTATCTATGTATCATTTTACCACCTAATTGTCACCTGACTTCCACATTCTGCTTGTTTCCTATTGGCCCTTGGCAGTGACCACGCTGTAGCTGGTTTCTGCTCATGTGTGTGTGTTACAGCATACGTTGCTCCGTAGCGTGTGGCCACGGTGGCGCGTTGAGGAGCGGCTGACATATTCATGCCCATCTGTTGTTTGGAGCGGCTCGGTTGAGGCGATGCGAGTGGGAGTCGCAGCTCGCTGAAGGTCCACGCAAAGTCGTTCCTGTTTGTCGGGGCTCCTCATTAGCATGTTGACGTCAGCCGGCCCGACTCAAACTTCCCCGGCGCTCAGTGCAGCAGATGGGCCTCGTCGGCACGGCCCGCTGACCTCTGACACGGACGCTTCAAGCAAGCGCGACATTTCTAATGGCGCTGTTTATTTATTTATCTTCTAGAGAAATAATAAAAATGGAACCTTTGAGTTCTCAGTTCTGGGGTCAGAAAGGTCGGGCCAAGGTGTGTGTGTGTGTGTGTGTGTGTGTGTGTGTGTGGGTGATTACAAAATAGAAAAAGTAACTCGACAAGGCCAAAGTCTAGGAAGCACAAAAGAATCAGCAAAGAGGCCACAGCAGGGCGGGGCAAAGCAGCCAAAGGGGCGGAGCCACATCAAACAGGAAGTGAAGTAAAACATGAATGAGTCCCGCTGAGATATGACACTAATATCTTCAATACTGTGAATATTTTATGACTCAGCTTGTTCGGTACAACGGCAGCAGGTGTGTTTGGCAGCTCGTTGGTGTCCTGCACGCGTGTGTGTGTGTCTATGTGTGTATGTGTGTGTGTGTGTGTGTGTTGTCCCCCTGCGTCATGCATTATTTCTGAATACACGCATGCGAAGCCTTACAATGGCAAACACTGCGCGTCATGTACAGGAAGTCATCATTAATTGAAGAGTCGGGGGCGGGGGGGGGGGGGGGGGGGTGACGGCAACCTGCATTTTTTTCTGAACGTCATCGGTTGGTTAAAGGGGCGGAGTTATTTACATGTGGCATCATTGTCACGGCAACAGTGGCCTTTGCTGATGATGAATTCCGTGATGATTGTGTTTTCTCTGTCGTTTTTTCATCACATACTTCTTACTTCTACTTTAGTCAGCTTATTCTAAAGTAACAATACTCCTACATGAGTACCATTTGTGGCTCCTCCCCCTCCTCTGGTAGTGACCCAAACATTTTCATCAACAACCACAACAGCTGATTTGAGGTCAGTATTTATGCTCCTGATAAGGTCATGTTGTCCATGTTACCTTCACCTTACCTTTTGTGTTACCTGTTACCTTTTGTGTTGCCTTCACTGTTGCTGGTCATGTTGCCGCCACTGACGCTTTGATTTTGCCTTCACTGTTCAATTTGCCTTCAGTGTACATGTTGCTGTTTATTTTGCCGTTGTCGTTCACGTTGCCTTCATTGTCTCTTTTCATGTTGCCTTCAGTGTTTACGTTGCCTTCACTGTTGATGTCGTCTTTGCTGTTCACGTTGCCTTCAATGTCGCTTTTGATATTGCCTTCAATGTCGCTTTTGATATTGCCTTCACTGTTCTTGTGCCTTCACTGTCGCTTATCATGTTGCCTTCACTGTTCATGTTGCCTTCACTGTCTGTTGCTTATCATGTTGCCTTCACTGTTCCCGTTGCCCTCACTGAGAGACTCCTGGTGTGGACTGTGTGTCGGCCGCTCGGGGGGTTTCACACTCTTGATATAATTTGGAGCTGAGTGGGAACGAGTGAAAGCCGTGTCGGCGTGGAGTGTTTGAACCAGAGGTGGAGTTTGTGCATATCACAGTGGAGTGTGTGTGTGTGAGTGTGTGTGTGTGTGTGTGTGTGTGTGTAAGCGGAGCATTGCTGTGCAGCGTTTGTGTACGGTGGCAAAGACCCACTTAGTATAACGAGGAGAGCAGGTTGTCCTGGATAGTGTGGACAGAATGTGGGTCAAGACCAGATCCTCTGCAGCTCTAACCCTGCTTTGTGTGTGTGTGTGTGTGTGTGTGTGTGTGTGTGTGTGTGTGTGAACAGGCGCACGTGTATAACAGCATTAGTCTGCACGCCTCTGCTGGTGTTCCACAGATGTTCCTCCACTGATGGAGCTCCGGCCAGGATGTGAGCGTGACCCTGTTAGACTCTTTGTTTGGGATTTACAGGAAATGATGTCATAGTCCTCACGGCCACATCGCCTATACATCACACACCTGCTTCTCTGTGAAAGAACACACGCAATCATCAACAATTATAAGGCCCTCAGGTGTCATGAGGTTAACACGACAGTTTATCTTTGAAGGATGGAGAAGAAAACTTTCAGACATTTTTCTCCTTTGGCTTTTGTGGAACTTTGTGGAACACAGAATTTACAGAACACCAAACCAGATTATCAAAGCAGATGCCATTTGGTCAGTTAGTCAGTGGTGGAGGTAGACTTTTACTTTGAAAACCACAGTGTAAACATGAACCAATGGGGTGACGTGGTTTCTCTGTGTTGTATAACCAGTGGTTGCCGCCACCACTGGTCTCTGAATGGTGTGAAATGCGGTGCGGCGCCTTGATGAAGAGTCTGTCTGCGCTGCATTGGCTGGACTATAAAACTAACCACAAAGGGTTTTTTCATAATAGTTTTTCCATCATTAAAAAGACCCTGTATTTTGAAAATGAGATGAACGGCTGATACTGCAACCAAGTAGCCAAGTTAAAGTGTTTGGGGCATCTGAACGCAGCATTAAAGTCTGTTAGAAACACTGCCTGCACCTCCTTAGAACCCCTGAGCAAGATGGCGGCTTCAAAGATGCGTTTGATACATTTAACCATTAAAGGTTCCTTAAAAAACTTTCTCAATCCTCTCTCACGAAAAACTTCCCCTCCCTAAAAACTGCTGTAAAAATAACATATATGCTTATTTTTTCCACTTTAAATGAGTCAATTTTTTTAATCAACTTCAGCCTGAAATATATATATGTCAAATATTAATTGTTTGGGGGGATTTTAACCGTCTAAATGCCAGTTTGTTTACGTAACTCCACAGTATCTTAATCCAAAAAATGTATTTAAAAAACTCAAATATTTTCTATCAAATGCAATTCAAGGAGGATTTATTGATTATTATTATTAAGGCCTCAGATGGTCAATGATTAGCAGCAACACTGAATTTGAGGCATTCAGATTTTTTCTGCAGTGACAGATTTTTATAGCAAACTCTCTTATTAGTTCCTGGCGACAAAAAATGTCTCCTTCTAAAAGAAGAATTTCATATTATATCACATTATTATATTATATTTTTATTATATTATTATATATTGTTTCCAACTTTAAATTAGTCAACTTTTTCATCAGTTTCAGCCTGAAAGAAAGATATATATCAAATATCAAATATTTTAGAGGGATTTTGACCCCCTAAAAAAGTCCCCAGGAACTCTTAAGGGTTAAATAGACAGAAACTTTATTAATCGAGTTCTTGCTTTTATCCACACAGTGTCGTATCAAAGTACCTTTCATTGTTTTCCTGCTGAAACAAAGCTGCTCATCAATGTTTCTCTCCTCACTCGCGTCGTCAGCCGTCATCCTTAAAAGCTTTTATCTTCTATTAACGTGCTCTCAACTCTGGCGCTCGCCGTCCCTGAGAGTAAAGTTGGAGTCGTTGCCACGACAGCCAGTAACTTTGTAATCCACGCTGTGTGTGAGGGCGGCTCTGAGCTCCTCCCTGCTGCATTATTCATCGGTGGAGCGTGTGAGTGGCAGAGTTTGGCTCCGTGCCTTTGTCACGTTGTGTCTCTGTCAGGTCGTCGTCCCGTCCGTCGTCCCGTCCGTCGTCCCGTCCGTCCGCCCGCCCGCATCCGTTTTGTGACACTAATAGCCGGCGGTGTCAGAGAGCAGACGGGCCGAGACCTCGACGTTTATGAGAGTCCAACGTCTGCTTCCTGCCACTTCCTCTCCGCCTGCTCGCCGCCGCAGCGTGTCCCGAGGCCGCGCACCGACCGCATTCTTTCCTGCACATTTGCGACGTCACGTTTGTCATCTCGTGTCAGGCGGCGAGTGAGTGACGAGCGGCTGAGGAACCATGAAAAGGTTGTTGGCCGTGAATCACCTCAGAGCTCACGGTCGCCACCAACTCGTACTGGAGAAAATGTTTTTGTGGCGCCGGAGGAGGAGCAAAGATCATCCAGAGCCGCTGTGATGTCATACCGCCACCCTGTCGCCTTCGTCACCGACAAAACACATTCAGTCAATCATGGGTCGTGTTTGTGGGACACGAAATATAAATAAAACCTCCAAATAGAATCAAAGAGGTGGTGAAACATTGCATCAAAGGGTGACACCGTAATAATACGGCTTGGTAAGTACCAGGTAGTAGCAGGGATGATGGTGGTGGTAGTACCAGCATCATCCCTGCTACTACCAGGTACTTACAAAGAGTCGTTTATATGTTCGTACTAGGAAGTTACACCAGCATCATCACTGGTACTATCAGATTTAGACTTGCATCATTCACTTATCATGTAAGTACTAGGAATTTACACCAGCATCATCCCTGGTACTACCATGCATTATACCAGCATCATTCACTTATCATGTAAGTACTCGCAATTTACAGCAGCATCATCCCTGTTACGACCAAGGATTAGACTTGCATCATTCACTTACCGTGTAAGCATGAGGAACTTACACCAGCATCATCCCTGGTACTACCATGGATGATACCAGCATCATTCATTTGTCATGTAAGTACTAAGAACTTACACCCTCATCATCCCTGGTACCATTATGGATGGTACCAGCATCATTCATTTATCATGTTAATACTAGGGACTTACACCAGCATCATCCCTGGTACCATTATGGATGGTACCAGCATCATTCATTCATCATGTAAATACTAGGAACTTACACCAGCATCATCCCTGGCACAATCAAGAATTAGAGTTGCATCGTTCCCTTATCATGTAAGTACTAGGAGCTTACACAAGCATTATTCCTGGTACTACCATGGATGATACAGCACCATCTTGAGTATTACTGTGTAATTACTGTGACTCTTACAATAATTTTTCCACCTTTCAAGAAGCCAAAAATGCCTCAATTGATACTTAATATACAGAAATACCAGCAAACTGGACCTTCCTGTCAATCAGTGGTCTGTTGTTGAGTCCAGATGTGACCAGTAACACGCTACAACCCAACGTGTCAATCAAACACGGCGTCCTCGTGTGAGAACCATCATAAAACCACAAAACCAGCTCTCGCCTCTCGCTGGTGTCAGAGGAAGTGCGGCGCGGCGGCGTGGTGGCATGCACAGCCTGACACACTCCAACTCCTTCATTCATTTGCGTAGCGCAGCTTTATTAGGTGGCGTGTGAGGCGGGAGAGCGTGGAGACGCAGCGATGGAGGAGAGCACCTGGGAGAACGAGATGATGATGATGATGAGGAGGAGGAGGAGGAAGAGGAGGAGGAGTGCGGGCCTCGTGGGAAACCGCCTGCAGGTTAAGTGAGGCTCTCGTCAAAGCTGAAGAGCCTTTTATTCACTTAATCACAGGTTAGCGCCGCGTCTTTGATTAAAGTCTGTCTCAGCGAAGGCGAAGCGGCGTGAATGGAGGACTCGGGCTGCAACCATACACAAAATCCACGTCTCGGCTCGGGACATTTTTGTCACTGTTTGATACTTAAAAAAAAATTGAAATTGAAAATTTAATTGCATTTCAAGGTTATTATAGTTTTGAAATTTTCACTAGTTTTTCAGTTTGCCCTTTTTTTCAGTTTAGTCTTAATTAGCTGAAAAAGTGATTGAGCCGTTTTAGTTTAGTTTTTATTTTGCAGAATTGACTAGTTTGACTAGTTTTTCAGGTATTAGGAGGAAGGCCTTGATTTGTAGAGGCTGACAAGGATAAAAGAGCGCAGGACACCAAATATGGAAACGATCAAAGGAACAAAGCTGATTTAATCTGCAATTCAGTTAAGTTTTAGTTAGTTTTGTATTATTTATTGTAGTTTTTATTTAGTTTTAGTTTTAGTTTTATTTTTAAATCAACATTTGTATTTTTATTTCAGTTCAATTCAGTGATTTTTTCACTGCTAGTTTTAGTTTTAGTCTTGGTTAACTATAATAACCCTGTACATGACAGACGTGGAGAAAGGTTTGTTGTATTCACACCGACGTAGTTTAGCTTCATGTTACACTTGCAACATACTGGTGTATTTTTGTCCATGACGCGCTTTCCATCACGGTCATACTTCACATTATTAGGCATTAACCTTGTTGCAACGATCTAGCTTCGCATGCAGCCTCTGTCTCAGCAGTTTGGACTGAACCAATGTGGGCGACACTCCAGCCCAGAGAAGTCGAGCGCAGATCCACTGAGCTCTCAGCGCCGAGCCAGAAGTGGATAAAAATAGATATAAAATTGCGTGTTGTTCGATTCATAGGCGGACGGAAACGAGACCACCGTGCAACGCTTCAACACAGATACATGTATTGTTGCACCTTTAATCAGTACATCACTTTTTTGCTACAATTTGTAAGCAAGTGATGTAAAATGAAAAAGAAAAAGAAATATTGCAAAATGTTGTTGAGATTTTGTGGGGCGGAGCTTAAAGGAGCAGCAGGAATATTTCTGCACTGAAATACTTTTAACCAGACGGCGCTCTGATAAAGTGGGCGCTGAAGTCAAGTCTGAACCTTTGCAGGTTTCTGATTTTAATTTAATTTTTTTTTTGCCATACTGATGGCAATGTCAGTGATCACATTTAGGTAATAATCAAAGACCGTGGGGGAAGTGACACCTGCACTGTCACAATAACTCTCAATTATCTGTTATATGTTGAATATTTTGGACAAAAATAATCAGATTCTTCTACGTAACCTCTAACCTGTTACTCCTTGATAATGATCCGTCTCTTGATGGTAGTTATGCTCAGAGTAAAGATATTTTCAGATCCATTCTGAGCTGCGGGTCAACAAAGCTGCAACATTCTGTATGATTTACCTGATGATTCATGAATTTTCTCCTCCTCAGACTTCTACACACCTGTTTGTTAAAGTTAAAACATCTGCGTTTGCTCTACTTGAGGAACTTTCCACTCTGTCAGACGCGCCGGCCCTTTAAGAGGGCGATCTCGTGGTCGGCAGTGGGCTGTTAGTAATTGAGGCGGGTTTATTATAGAAACCACGAGGATATTTCAAAACGGATACGCGGAGGCTAGCTGCAACAGGCCCTGATTCTGTCCAGGTGATTTACGCTGCTGCGTGAGGCGTCGCTCGTCCCCAGGTTTCTTACACAAAGGACGGGCCGCCGCCGCCGCCGTAGACGTGATGAATCACCTGCTGCTTGTGAGATAACACACATCAAAGCGCCGCTGTCATACGCCACAAAGCCAGCGTCGCAGAACAATGGCCGCTGTTCCACCCCCCACCCTGCCTGCCACCCCCCCCCCCCCCACACACACACACACACACATTCTAAACAGGCAGTAAGTGATAACAGGACCGCAGCACCGCAAGGAATTGAAGAGATCAGAGGCGGCGTATGAAACATAGCCGGCGAGGAAAGACGGTCATTACACTGCCACATCATCATACATCAGAAAGCTGGAAACAAGCAGCTTTGATAGAGGTGTGTGTGTGTGTGTGAGAGTGAGTGAGTGTGTGTGTGTGAGCTGTGTCAAACGCTCCTTCAGCCTCTTCACAAGTGTGTGTTTTGCAGTGCGAGTGGCCTCGCCGGGATCAACATATTGGAATAATGTGGCTCGCCCCGCGCTGCTTCGCAAATGAAGAGGGAGCGAGCGAGTGCAGGATTCACAGTCCTCCAGCTCGCTCTCAGAGATGGATACATCACACACACACACACGCACACACACGCACACACACACACCTCCCACTAAACCCGTCCACCCCCGGACTCATCACCTTTGCAGCAGGGAGGGCCATGAATATTCAGCATCACTGTGCAGCTCAGGTCAGCGTGATGTGGGCGGGGCCTAATTTCTGTTAGTGTTAGCATTAGCATCAATGTTAGCGTTAGCATTAGCATTAGCCGAGGCCTGAACGCCACACAGAATTAAAGGTCCAATTTTTTCAACAAATTAGTTTTCTATCAATAAAATGTGTCTCCAAAGCCCTCAGAAATATGAAAGTCCATTGTCTTTGTCCCCTAATGATGATGTCAGAGGTGGGCGGTACCAGTCACATTTACTAGAGTCACTTTTTGGATAAATTCTTCCTTCTAAGAGTCATTTTGATGCAAAATAGTTTTTGCTTTTACTTGTGTGTTTGTGAAGAAGACACACCACTCCTCCTCTGCGGCATCGTCCTACACTCCCGTCCTTACTTTCATTTTTACCAACATGTTCTTCCACACATCATCACCTCGTTAACGTTAAAGGGGTGGAGCTTGTAAATTATTTGGTCAAAATTCTTCAAAAAAATAATTCGATGAAGTATCCAGATTTCTAATTGTTTTCTTGGATGTCCGCGCGAGGCAGTGAAGTTTTCAAGCCGCATCATTATTACTCTGGTACTCAAGGTTCCCATGGCGACAGAGGATTCGTATCCTTGAATTTCTTGCATATTTCGAGTAGAAATTTTTTAGCATTTTGGAAAATGTGTGACTGATGATCAGCTGCGTTTGGCTGATGGTGCATTGAATGACACCATTATTTGGATGATGACTATACGTTGACTTGAGTGTGATTATTCTAAATTAACAAAAATAATAACTAATAACTACAAAATAAATAACTCCTCCTCCAGCACGGTGCTATTGCCTGAAGCCACGCCCCCTTCGGAAATGGGTGTGGCCAGATGAAATTTTGGTTCAGAATTTTGTATTTTTTTTTCATGTTTTTTTGTTGTTATCAACTTTATGTTCTCCAGTTTTAAAAACTGATGAGAGTCATTAATAAATGTTGTATCAGCCATATTTGCATGTACTTTTGCTTATTACAAATATTGATGTCTATATTCATGACAGTTAGACTCAGTGAGGGAAAATTCACCCAAATTCCCTGAAAATTCATTGATAATGTAATTAAAAATATTGCCTTAGACATGTTTGCATGCACGCCTGCTTATAACAAACCACCATGCTTCATATTTATACCTGGATATGGCAGCTACATGCAGTTACTATACATTCCTCCAAATTCCCCCTAAGTTCCACCCCTTTGCAAAGCTTATTTCAGTTCATTTCCAAAAATTCACATGGAAATTATTCAACTTTGAAGAATCCTGAAATATTTCAACCCTATTGAGACTGATGGAAACCTGCTGAAAAGGATAAAATGGGACCTTCCAATGGGACCCTCCTGTGACCGGGGGCGGAGTTAAAGGCCGGCGGTGTTTGGCTGCAAACGCCGGTCCTCCCACTCCTCCACGCCGGCCCGCTGAAACTCCGGCCATGAATAAGCCGAAAATCAAACATTTGGACAGCTCGGCGACGGCGGGGCAGCTCTCCTCTGCCGCATGCCAAATAAATATTGAGTTTATGAGTTTGTGCTCGTTCTCTAATTGGCAGCAGACTTTGACTGTGACACTGTAGAACAAATAATTTAATTCCAATTTGGTTTCCCTCCAATCACTGAACTCCCAACTGGAAATTATGGAGCATTAATGGGTTGCCATGTTGATGAGCTGCGTAATTGGTGGAGAATCTGATTTAATGCCACAAAAAAACGCACAAAGGTCTCACAGCTGCCACAGAAGGAGTCAGACCAAACAACAGCTACCACGAGGAGGCCACAGATTTCTGTTTTCTTTGTTTTAAATACACAAAATACAAAATGAGTCTTGTTTTGTACCATAAATTGATCTTCTGAACACGTTCCTATGTTTTCACATGCAACCCTGGAAGTGGGCTGCTTTTTTCCATTTCATTTTTGCATTAATGCATCAGTGAAGAAAGACTTTTACTTTTACATTTCCAAAATAATCAACATCAATCAGTAAGTATTGGTTTACGGAGCCCTTTACAAAACCAAAAGGTGCCCAAAGTGCTTCACATCACTGTCAAGAAGTACTGCTATAAATACTGTGGCGTAAAACCATAAAACAAATACATTAGGTGCAATCAACGTGCACAGTGCTGCTGGCTATTCAAATAAATGTGCGTGTGTAAAAAAATATGTTTGCGTACAACAAATTTGCAGATCATGATATTCTGTAGGAGACGTCACATCAGGTGTCAGTGAAGGCAACACCAAACATGAGCTGCTGATCCACCGCGAAAGCCTTGGCGTGACTCCCGGCGGAGAACTCCTGCATCATTTACGTTGCATGTGTGGCTGTTCCACGGAAGAGCTCCGGGTCGTGGAAGGCGGGCGGGGAACAAAACCGCATATCAGATTCAGAACCTAAAAATGTGGTTCTGGATTTAACAGCAGTTCTCTGGGTATTATCTTGGTCTTGGTAAGGTCTCAGGATGGATTGGTCTGATAACTGTCAGCGATCTTCTCACGTCATACAGAACAACAGCAGTCATTAAAAAAGATAGGAGTGTGCGTTGTTTCGTCCTATCATGGTGGAGGCTCTTTCCATGTTGGTTCCAGTTCCTAATGTCTCGGGATGGATTCGTCCAATAACTGTTGGCGATTGATTGATCACAATATCACTAAAAACAATTTAAAAATAATATATATTTATTTATACATATATAAATATGTATA
>CAESWR010000739.1:288334-302543 GCA_903171835.1 Mullus surmuletus | reverse complement strand
GCTTGCCTTCCATCTGGACGTACATACGGCTGCCATGGTGATGGCACCCGGCGCGCCCAGTATTCGGGCCATTTCAATAACCGTTTGTAGAATCGAAAATTCCCACATTTTCCCCAACAACTCCCCTGAGTGGGGGGTGGGGGGCAACTCGGGAAGTGTGTGTTCCGAGTGTGTGATGGGCAGGTTTTTGCTGATTATGACATGACAGAGAGAGAATCCAGGAGCAGACAAACGCGGACGTGGTGTTTTTCTGCCTGGCTAGAGAGCAGTAGCACACCATTTGTCTTTATCCATACTGTTGACAGGAGCAGCCTCCAGCTCCCCCTGCCCCCTCCCACCCCCACCCCCACCCCCATCCCAACCTCGTGTGACCATCGTCTCTGCCCACTCTGCCCTCCATTCCTCTGCTCCATTCATCTGTTTTTTTCCTCCTCTTTGCTCCTGATATATTTCAATTTCTGTGATTACTAGAGCCGGTTTATTTTTGTGTGGGGGAGAAAAGCAAGAGTGGCTGCAATCTGTCTTGCTCACACACACACACACACACACAGGCACACACACACAAACACACACAAACAAATGTGCATATACTTGTATTGAGTCGACGTTGGCGGCGCGCGGCGTGCAGATGGAGCTAACAATGCTGTGGGAGAGTAAATATTTCCCGGTGATGAAATGCTTAATATGGTTACGGCCATTTTACTCTGTCAGCACGGGTGTGCACAAGAGAGCAGCAAGATTGTGCTTCTTGCCGTTCGACTTCGGATCGGAAGACACACACACATGCATGCACTAACACACACACAATTAGGTTTTGCTTATCCTCCCCCCAAGTCCACAAGGCCTCCCCTGATAATGACAGTGCGGTGCTGTAGAGCATTAATGATTAATCTGAGTTCATTTCTGGTTGTGGGCTGACTGTCTTAAACACTGTGATTAGCTTAGCTTCTGTCCTTTCAGCCCTCATCTTGGGGGTGTTTGATCACCCCAGAGCTGCTCCCGGCGCTCCGGACATCTTCAGCATGGACGAATCCTAACAGGATTAGCCAACCCGCTGCCGCGCACACACCCTGCCGGAACCCAGGCGTTGTGAGAATACGTTTGTTTATAGTGTGTCTCCTCAAAGGCAGCGCTCCACGCCGTGCCCCCGCCTCCACTATCTCATGACTGCTCCCAGTGCGATGCAGACTTCCCTAATTAGACTTTTGTTTGGATTTAATATTAATCCCTGTTCGGCGGCGAGGCAGCTCTCCCTGTTTTATTGTATCTAGAAGGCCAGAGAAACCGCGGGGAGAGGAGCCGAGAGATAAAAATCAGACCAACAGCCGACTTTGTACCCTCCTGCTCCACTCGCGCGGCTCTCTAAAAGGAGATAACGTTAAATTACCTTAATTATTTTTCGTTGTGTGGGATTTACAGAGAATCTATCACGCTTACACGCGCTAAATCTGCAAGCAACAACCGTTTTGAGCGTTTTGCACAGGGCATAAAAAGACAAACAAGGACGCAAAGAAGTCGAGCACAAACAAATAGATCTCACATTACATATCGCACGCCATGCAAAGCGAATATGCACAGGACGAGGCCCCAGAAACACACAGTCGGCGATGTATTATTGAGAGGTGCAACAGCGCATGTGTAAATAAATACACAATCGCAAAAAGAACGGAGTGAATTATGCATATATTCATTTATTCATGACCAGAAGTGAGTAGCAGGTCAGAGTGTTTACTTTAGCAGCGCCTCGCTGTCAGGCGCGTCTCTGTCGAGGCAGAAATGTGGCAAGGTGAACGGGTATTAGTGTCAGCATGCCAAGAAGGTTTAAAGATTGAGATTGGGTGCGTTAGGTTTAATGATAAACCGCTTTTTTTTTTACTGAAACCGGACATATTTTCATTTGCCTCTGCAGTGCAGCACAGTGCGGTGTCATATCCGCGCTGAATCATTTACATTAAGTGTCCTATTTTCTTCACAGTATCACCGGCGAAGCGCGTTTCCATGGAAAATAGGCGTTAGAGAATAGTTAACCTCTGCGTTTGCGGCGGGGGGCCTGGCGTTTGCGGTCACTGAGGCTTGACATGTTTAACACGGAACGCGCTCCACGGCGTCCGGCCGGCGGCGTGCTAATCTGCAAGAATGGTTCCATACGAGCGGGTTGACTAGCAGAGTGTAACTGACGGGCGGTAAAGCAGAGCGGCGGCGGAGGAGATAATCTCTCACGTGAGCCGGTGCTCCCGCTGAGCACCAGGGCTTTGGTTCGGGCCCGACCGGCGCTGGCTGCGTTTCAGGCAGTTGTACCACGGCACGTGGAGGTAGGGAAACCAGGACACTGCCAAGGGCTAGCGTGGCATAGAGGGAGAAATATAGGCTAAAAGGTGCCAAGAGCGATGTGGGCCAGCAGCCTGGTGGGGATTCTCTATGATCATGTTCTTTGGCGTAGAGGGGATTACGGGACGCACTTCAGCGAGGAAACATACACGTAGTATTTCGCGGCGGCCGCGTGAGGGAAGGCGATGGGGAACAGACGTTGCTTACATTAGTGAGCCGCAATCCAGCTCAGCCGGGGAGCAAATCGGTTCCCGAAACCCGACACTTCAACCCATGGAAGCGGCATAAAAGTCCTTCCAGTCTGATCATGAGGGTCAGGGCTCCGCCAATGATTGGAGCGTATTGATTAGATGAAAAGCCATGACTCAGAGTTTGGGCTCCTCTCTAACAGGCTGACACGGCATTGGCCGGGGCGGGGGTATGGGGGTGTATGTGGGGGGGGTGGGGGGGCTCCTGTCCGCAAATCGTAAACACAGCGGAGGCGCCAAGCACGCCAAACCTGCTGAGCCACCGCGGCTCTCTCTGCGCTGGCACACAGCAGAGCGGTTAAAGCACAAAACTGGATTTATCTGCCGCACGGGCCGCTGCGCTTGTCGCTTTTGGTTTTACGTGTGTGTGTGTGTGTGTGTGAGTGTGTGTGTGTGTTACAGCCCTGAGGATGTCACACCCAGCCTCGCCTCGCCCTCCTCGCTCGGTTTAGCTGATCTGACTTTGGAAAGAAGCTCAGCCAAAATTTCTTCCACAGTGGTGACTGTCCCCTCTAGCTGCGGCCACCCCTCCCTTCCCCCCCCCTCCCTCCCCCTCATGCAGCAGATGGGATTACCCCTCGCAGCAGGCGGATCCAATCAACACACCAGCGCATCCTCTGATTAACACTCCTCTAGTTCATCATTAACTGGATTACTCTGTCCGTCTTTAGTTCGCCTCCCTCCCTCTCCCTCCCTCCCTATGTATCTTATCTATGGTTCTGTTTATTTATTAAACTTTATGTGTTTGGCGTCCCTCCCAAAGCTCATGATAAAGGAGCAATTGATAGGGTGATCTTATCGAGAGAGAAATGCTCGATTGAGGGATTTTATCAGCATTTATTAATGTTCCCGGTTCGGCTGTTTCATGCGTGTGTGTCGCGGGCTCGAAGTCACAGGTGCCGTTCCCACTCATTTGGCTGGGATGCACCTCTTGCCTGGTTTCTGCTTACTTTAAAAGAATATATCAGGCACGCCGCGGTGTTTCCTCCCCGCAAATGGATGCTTCAGGGAGTGTGACGGCGTCAAACATCAAATCAGCCGAGCTTCTGCATTCCTGCTATTCATTAGCGCTCCAAAAATAACTTGCACGTGCTCCCGGTTTGAAGCTCCTCTCACATTCCGTCGCATAAGAAGCCTCCCGTGTGTCATGCGTACACAAACGCGACGTACACAAGAGGAATACCTGCGGGCTACCTCGAAGCTGCCACTGCACATTCTTTTATGCTTTTCAATGTTTCTAAGAACATCTTCTCTCAGAAGAAGAGAAAGCTCCATGAAGCAAAGTTGAGCATCCTGTGGGTCATGCACAGGTCAGACATGTACCGCACTGGATGACGGATCTATAATCATTTAAATTCCAAACCGTTTGTTGTGACACACCCGCGGCTTTGTGAAAATATGCACCAACCCAGTTTGAGTGTCTCACCACCTGACCTGGAATCGTCACCTCAGACAGGGTAATTTGCACCGCGCTCAGAGTGTGGCCCAACATGATTGTCCGCGGCAGTCAGGGAGCGGAGAGTATTTGGGTTAGGAAGGATAATCCACTCACCCCTAAAGAGGATTGGAGAATCTCACAGGCTTTGATGAGTTGTGAGCTGGTGTTTATTTCACATCACAAGAACAGGGCCGTTTGTGTCACAGCCAGGGCGCCCGGGCACAGCCGCCGCGACACAGGCGGCATTGTGGGTAATTGCATTCGAGGCCGACGCGGTGGGAGGGACAGAGTAGGCGAGTAGGTAGAGGTTGGGGAGTGGGGGGTAATAGGGTGTGATGAGGATGCTCCAGTGTCTGCGCTCCTTATCTCCAACAGATCCAGCTGATGCGATAACCGTGGCGACACCGAGCGATAACCGTGGCGACGCCGAGCATGGTGAGGACGCTAATGAGCCTCCTCCCAAGCTCGCTGATCATCCACGGGAAAAATATTGTTTTTCGCGACCAAGGGAAGCTGTGACACTCGTTCATTATTTGTTTATGTTGAAGGGACAAACAGCACGCTCACCCTCCATGCCTTCTTCTTGTGTGCATACTTAATTGACTCACTCTTAATCTGCGGGACCACCCTGGAGGGGAGAAACAAGGCGTTTCAGTCACGCATCCCCGCCCGCCTTTAACCCCAGACTGCACAGACTTGACTTCAGTGTAGGAAAAAAAAAGGCAGACATTAAAACTCTCAGCAGCGGAGATATGACTACAGTTTAAAGGCGACTCCCACCCCCCGGAGGACGGGGAATTTAATTAACGCGAGACAAAGCTATTAATAAACCACTCGCATACTAAACAACGGCTGTCTCGCAGACACTGATGGCCACTGATGACTTATCAGGAACCACTCTGTTGTTCCCCCATGACGGCTCTAATTATAAATTCTTTGGGTTTTTATCCCTTTTCTGCAGAGAAATACACACCTTAAGATCTTTCACAGCGGCCCCTATGTGTGTAGTGTGCGCTCGCAGGTACACTGACAGACACTTGGACAGTGTTTGGGTGGTCTGGATTTATTTAACTGAATGAAGCTGTATTCCGCAGTGTTTGCCCGTCACCAGTCCAATGACTGTGGTCGTCCACTTTCCACTTTCCACGGCAAAACTGGAGGAATGTTCAGCTCCATAGAGTCGGCTTTGAACTTTTTTTTTTGCGAAAACCCATCAAAGGAGCACACACCTCTTAATGGAGAGAAAATTATTCTGCACGCCGGCCCAGAGAGCGAGAAAACAAATAAAGGACTAAAAAGACGATCATCCATGTGGCAGCATGTGATTTTTTTTTCTCTCGCAGTCAATATACATATAGATGAAGACATTATCGGCAGCTGGGAGGAATTAAAGTTCACACAGAATTGGTCACAGCAGCATTAACATGTGTAAAATGGCACAATTACAGCTGGAATCTGCAATGTATTTTAGGTTGGAGCTAGCTGTGCGATCCATCGGCGTGTTGGAGTGCGGGCAGATTAGCCTTCGAGCACGCAACTTTATCATTTAAATAGCTTCATTACTTCATTACTGTCACACCAGTCTCGCTGTATCAGAATCGCGCGGTTCGTTTCTTATTTGGGGAATTTTGAGTCTACACTGGTTGCATCTGTAATTATCGCTTGATTGTTGTAAATTGGGGGCTGGTCCTGATGATAGAGTTGAAACATTTGAGCATGATTTGGAGCCTTTTGTAGAAGAAATTGAAGATGACAACACTGTGATTTTCACTCTTTAAAAGTTTTTGGATTGATTGCTTTTTTAAGGGAACAATGAATGCATGCATCACTTTGTTCAAGCTACACGGAGGCTTTAATTCATCTAATTAACAGTGAGTGTCACAAAGAAAAAGCTTCTGCGTCCTCCAGTGCTGCCCACTCCAGTGCGGCTGATTGAAATATTGCCCCTCTTCACTCAGTTAAGTGCTATGTTGCTGCATGGACATTCTTGATAGCGTTCAATGTATAGG
This sequence comes from Mullus surmuletus, assembly GCA_903171835.1. Taxonomy (NCBI): domain Eukaryota; kingdom Metazoa; phylum Chordata; class Actinopteri; order Syngnathiformes; family Mullidae; genus Mullus; species Mullus surmuletus. The sequence continues at coordinate 296,520 of CAESWR010000739.1, read as the reverse complement.
AATAACTCAGAGTGGCACCGCCCACTTGCAGGTACAGACGCATGCGTGGCGGTGTTATGTCAGCGGCAGCGATGTCTCAATGAGATCAATAGATACTTTAGCTTTGTGTAATGCTTTCTTTTCCCTCTCTAACTGATCTGTGGCTACAAGTGAGATATAGAAGCCACTTCAAGATGAAATGATTTTCTCTGTGAAATATGGACAGAGAGCATGAAGCACTCAGACAGCTCTGTTATTGAGACAAAATGCTGCTTCCAGTGATGTGGTGCCCCAAGTGGGACCACGGCCTCCCTGGGATCAAATAGCTCACCAACATCTAATCTTGTTTCGCTCGTGGCTGATGGATGATGGCCTCCATTTTACCTTGCTCTTACTTGACCCCTCCTGTTTGGTTCGACGCATCTGAGAGCGCACTTGTTTTTCCGAGCTACTGTCGAGGCCGGGCCTGGGTTTGATCCAGCTCATTAAAACCCAGTTAATGTTTGTGCTGATGGCTCCGCAGAGACAGCCCGAGAGACAGGCCGGTGTTATTCCTGCCTCTGATGAAGCTTCAGCTGGAAACCTTTATGGCTTACAAATGGAGGAAAATTCTCCAACAATACAATGCCCTGTTCTGCAGGGATATCTTTAATTCACACACAAGAATTCACAATTTAATATTGTCAGTACGCAAAGCTTTTTGGTGTGTAACATTATATGTGTGTGTGTGTGTGTGTGTGTATTTGAGTGTGTGTGGAAATGTGAGTGGATTTGCTGACAGGAAGAAGACATCTGGAACTAGATTTGTTTTTCAGAAAAACAACATTCAGACAATTCCTGTTTTATATTCAAATGTTGTGTCGGTTACCCGCCCTCTCTTCTCTCTGAACCAGCATTCTCCTCTATTTGGATTCACTCATCTGTCAGCAATGCTCACACTCACAACCACAGATAGACGCCATCCCGCATGTGATGACAAATTCTGAGATACTGTCACGGAGGTGTGCGAGCGACAGTAGCAGGGGTGATATTTTGTATTAAAAAAATAATATATATATGACATTTCTGGTACATTCTCTGCGGGGCGCTATGTTAATTCTAAGTAAAAAAAACCTCCTGGGACTATATTCTTCTACATTTGCTGTCTCGACCTGCTGCGTCTGTGGTGTGTGTGGAGGTGTGCAGTGTGAGCGCTGAGGTCAGATAAGCTGTCTTTGTGTGCGATGGTCTCAGAGCAGAAGACAGTAGGTCAGTGTGCGCAGACGGTCACAAGTCGGCTGAAATGCTAAAATCTGCTGGCAGGATTCTTGAGATTCTGACCTTTTCGGGGGTTGTTAACATGAATTTGTTGACTTTAAGTCTGCCGTGATAAGCGGCGCTGTTCATCACTGTCAAGAGTACCTTAGTTTATCGTCAGAGTGTGCCTCTGTTGACTAAAATAAAACACCTCACGCCATTTCATCCACATCTTCATATAATTTTCCCGCCAGTTGTTGTTAAAGGCTGTAAATTTGACCCTCGCTCTCCGTGCAGGTGTAAAGGAGCTTCCCACTATGGGCTCTCCACGGACAGGAAGCGACGCTCGCAGGAGGGGGAATGCACGGACAGCACCTCGGAGCTCACCATCGCCACGCTGCCCAACGACGGCCCTGCCTCGGCCGCCGTGGCCCTCCTGTCGGACGAGCCCGGCCTGGTCAACCCGGCCTTCGACCCCAGCATGGAGGACAACAGCCAGTCCGGGAGCACCACCAGCCTGGCCGCCCGCAGCAGCACCAAGAAGAGTGAGTGTGAGTGGGCGAACGGACGTCTGTGTGTGTTGTGTATGTGTGTGCGTGCAGTCGTTCCGTTCAGTGCTGCATGGCGTTACCTAACGACAACGAGAGAGAGAGAAAGAGAGAGAGCTTGAGGGAGTGTTGGCCGGAATGACGGATTGAAAATCAATAGAGAGTAGAGAGCTTTCTGGTTGCACATCCACACAACATATCTCCCATTCAAAAGCAGACATCTGTATCCGTGTTCAAACATACACTTACACCTGCCCGCTCACAATGCAACCCTGGCGCCTGTTCAACCTGAAATACAGTCGTTTTCCCCCTAATGGCCCCTGATAGAAATCCTATCAGCCAATTAACTATACTACCTTGTTTTTGTTTTTTTTCACCAATCCATAAAATCTCACTTTGTGGACAACAGTGTGAGAGAAAATCGCAGAAAGGGCAGATACATTATGCAGTCAAGGAGAAATGAAAGGAGAGGTAGGTTAAATATAGTCCATCCAAGTGTGTGTTAATGCCCGATGACGTGGCTGCGGCTCTGCCTCGTCCTCCACACCACCACCTGTGAAACCTGGAAGCAAGTGTCCATCTCTGCCCCTCGCAGCCCACCCCCTTAACACGAGCACAGAGGCAGTAGGGACAGCAAATGACGCTGCACCAGCATTTCAGGCCCAGCCGGCTGAGCACCCACCACCACCACCACCACCAGTGCTGCTAATGCTGAACAAGCTGTCAGCTCCAGAAGCGGCTGGCGCTTTTAAAGAATAATGTGGCTGTCAGGAGCCCTTGCATCTCCGAGGGCCCGCATAGGGAGGGGCGCTGCAGAGGCTGGCTGCCCTGTGCTCAGTGCAGCCAGGCTGGGAGGGGGGGGGGGGGGCTGTCTTTTCCGCTGCAGCCTCCCGTAGGCCGTCTGTCCGTTTTCTAAGAAAAGCCGAGTACCAGACGCCGGACTCTCAGGGAGGGTTTGAACCCCATCTCCTTTGGATCTTGCCACAAGAGGACCACCGTGTGTTACATTACTGATGCAGTTACGCAACCTTGCAACTACACTCAGCACAGATTGAGTTTATTAATTGAAGGGCCACCAGTTGCGAGCAGAAATCCCCCACCACCACCCTCACACACACACCAAAAAATATGCAGTGTTTGGGCCTTCTGTGAGAATCTTAACAAGTACATATCCGAACAAAAGGATGGACTGGAGGCCAATTCATCAAACTCATTCATATAAAGGAATAACAAAGAACATGACTCAGCTTTTGCTTTCGAGTTGTCCAGTGTACCGTTCTTTTGACATTTTTAGGGCTAGTGTAGTTTGAGAGAGTTATATAATCCAGCTCCCAAAAGTTGTAGACCTGTAGAACCAGGTCTGATTAATAGGATTTTGAGTACACAAAGAGAAAAGAGGGAGAACCTTGGCCGTAGACACCGGACTCTTGTTGGGTAATCCTGAAAAGGTGGATTGAAATTCTGGTTTTGTGTCTCCGTGCAAAAATCACTGCAAGTGTCAGCTTGCAGAGCATATTTTCAAAGACCCCGAGATCATATAATAACGTAGTTGAGTCTTTCCACCTGTAAGACAGAATCTCGGCCTTCACATTTGGTTGTAATGGAGGTGTGGAGCGAATGTGTTTGCGCAATGGAATGTCAAAGAGAGACAACAAAACAGGCTTGCTTGGCATCTCTGAAAAACATCAAAATGTGTCACGTGCATCCATGGGTCTGATAAGATGCTTCGTATGTAATTTCCAAATTCTGCACGTTAAATTAAATTGTATCTACAATGAATGCGCAAGTTAGTAATGTAAACAAATGCAGCTCAAACTAGCTTTGCTACAACATGTAAGACTAAGCCAGCTCAACTAAACTGGACGGCAAATCAGAATTGGGAAGCTTAGATTTATAACACCCACGGGCAAGAATTTGTTTCATTTTCTGCTCAGGATGCAGGCAATCCATCATATATATTTTTATTTATAAAAAAAGATATTTTTCGGCAATATTGATATTCAGTCAGATAGAGGTTTAAGGTCACATCCAAATTCCACATTGCTTTATAAATAAAATATCACACTTATATCCACACAATGAGACTGGTGGTAAGAAATGTTATCCAGCAGTGAAATAGAAAGCAAAAAAACATTTAAAACTTTGTTAAAAAACTGCCGAATCATGAATAGTAGCTAAGAAGAAAAGTATTTGAGGCAGTGCTCTGTGCCGCCAGAGCCAGACATGTCTGGGCATGTTTTGGTTCAGCTCTATAAAGTGCCTCTCTTCCTCCCAGTCAGAAACTTTGACCGGTCTTCAGTGAGGAGCCGCTCCTTCAGGAGGTTGAACCGGGCCTTCAGCGTCCTGCGGAGGACCAAGAGCGGCAACGCGGTCAGCAATGAGACGTCCGAGGAAAGGGACAACGCCAGAAACTCCAACGTGCCACAAGGAGGTAAGGCTCAGGCCCCATCTCTCTGATCAATCCCCATCCTCGAGTGTTTATGTTGTGTTTGCATGATGTCAACGCTGCGTCTGCACTTTTGCGATTCCCCGTAGAGGGTTCCAAAGAGAGTGCTCGATGTGTCCCTGCATATTTGAGTCTGTGTGCGTGTGTGTATCCGAGACGTTTCCCTCAGCTGTGCGAGAGGGGTGACACAGCTGGGAGCCCACAGTGTAACAGTAGCATATGTTTCTTTAATAATTCATCGGCAGATTGCGTAAGTCCACTGGTGCATCACCAAAGACAGATCACGGAGGGGAGAATAGTAGCCTGAGGGGGAGATTGGATGCAAGAGGTCACTAGAGAGGAGGCTCATGGTGTTCTCTTCGTCCCCCTGCTTTCTCCTGCTTCATCTCTATCCGATCGAACATCGTAGCTTCTTTGCCCTCCAAGGCAGTCGGGCTCGCACCAACTTGATGGAGTAGTCCCCAAAGGGAGCAGCACTCCTGACACGGTGGATCCATTAGCCGTTATTTGGTTCTCTAGAGGTGTTCACAACAACAGATTGGCCACAGCGGTTGCAGCGCAGGATATACGGTCAACTATGAGAAAGCATTACGCTGAAGTATAACTGCAGCGTGATGGGAAGAGGAGCAGGAACGTGGCGTTGCGTAAGAGCGACGGATGACGAACGATCAGGGACTAGATTATTCTCGCAGGCCATCACAGGAGACTGAGAGAATAGATTAAATATTCATCACCTGCCACCGGAGAGACAAAGATAGACAGAGTACGGAGAAGGGAAGTAGAAGTTGATCCAGTCAGGACAAATGGAAGGAAGAGCGATCGCATAAAAACACAATGAGGATGAGGCAACGGCTAGAGGAATACTAAACCCACGGCCCAACCGTGGGGGGAAACGGCCGGGAAGAAGAAAGGGAGTGAAAAAGTGGTGTGATGGAGAAAAGGAAGGGTTACATAATAGCTGCAGGTCCCCGTGTTAATGTGCTCTCCACCCTTGAAGCAATCTGCTGTGATACAGACAAAATATTGACTTTGGAATGGAGAAAGTGCAGCGTGAGTAGAACGGACGACTATGTGCAATGGAGCTGGAGACACGGAGCAGGGGACAGCCTGTTGAGGAATGGGGAGGAGCGGGGAAAAGCATTTTTCACTGCCAAAAGACAAAGAAATAAAATAAGGAGTACGTCCTCTCTGTCATTTATTGGCTGAGGCTGTTGGCCAAAACGGTCATGAAATATTCCCCACCCACTTCCACATGGTCGGTCCAGGATGTGTCATTCCGTAGCCAAGCAGAACTCACCACTTGCACAATGGGAACGGACAAAAATGGTTGATTTAGTTAGAAATTAGAATTCTCTTTGATAATGGTTTCCATCCAATCGTTGGTTTAGCAGTTCAGCAAGTTTTTTACCATCTTAAAAGAATCAATGAATCAGCATGGAGTGGTTGGAATATAGTTTATTATCACTGTTCTCGCACCCCCACCCATGTAATAACTTTGTGGAAATCTGAAAATGGAGGTTTTTCCCAAGCATAGTTGCTACAGATGTATGTGACTAATGATACAAACATCAAGCAGGATAATCAGCCAAGTAAATTTTCCCTCTTGGCTTGTACAAGTTTGTTTTAGTAACCTGGGGGAGTAGAGACAGCTGGTTCCACTGCCGAACTTCTCTTCTATCGTCTACCACTCTTTCTCCCTCGACAATGCTCCCACCCCCCACCCCTCCCCCCCATACTTCCTCTCACTTTCTCTCCTGTTTGATTTGGCTTTCACTCAAAACGAATTTTCCCCCCATTCTTGTACAGCTGAATTCAGCTTTTTTTCTTCTCCCCGCCTCCTCCCTCAGTGTTGGCTCTTCCTCAACTCCATCACCTGATCCCTGATGGCGAGCTTACCAGTATTAAGATCACCCGGGTGGATCCCTCCGAGCCGCTGGCCATCAGCATCGTCGGGGGCTGCGAGACCCCATTGGTTCGCATCCTCATCCAGGATATCTACAGAGAGGGTGTCATTGCTCGAGATGGACGTCTGCTGCCCGGGGACATGATCCTGAAGGTATCACACTACCAATAATAACATAATTTTGTATTGATCAGGATTGGTCTCGGCTTGTGCGAACTTGACCACAACAATATTATTACATCCCAATAAGCAGGGAACGGCCGACAATTACCTCTGTGTCTCTGTTCCTCCCTCAGGTGAATGGCATCGACATCAGCAACGTACCCCACTGCTTCGCCGTGGCAACCCTCAAACAGCCCTGCCAGCTCCTCCGGCTAACTGTCCTCAGAGAGCAGCGCCATCGCTACCGCTCGCATTCGCATGGCCACGCGCACGGCCACGGGCATGGCCACGACCTCGCGGGCGGCCACCCCTCCCACGGCCTCCCCCACCACCCCCTGAGGGATGACAGCATCCACGTGGTCCTGAACAAAAGCACCCCGGACGAGCAGCTGGGCATCAAGCTGGTGCGGCGGCCCGAGGAGCACGGCGTCTACATTTTTCACCTGCTGGAGGGGGGGCTGGCAGCACGAGACGGCCAGCTTTGCGTTGGCGACCGCGTGCTGGCCATTAATGGGCACGATCTGCGTTACGGGGCTCCGGAACACGCCGCTTTGCTTATCCAGGTCAGTCTGCCGTGGCTCAAGAAGGTCTAGAAGACTTTTCTTCAATATGCAACAATTTTACCACAAATAGTCGCCATTTCTGTCTTCCACTGGCTTGACTTGCATGTGTGATTAGCGACAATTCTTGGAATCCTAATTTTGTTCCAGCCATCTACTAGCATTCCTTTATTTTGCAGCTGTTTAGGTAAACAGAAAATTCCCCATTAGCTGAAACATCAAGCCATTGGCAGAGGCAACAGTTGCTCCGACAAGTTGCATAGGGTTGCTTTAATGATATTAACTGATGATATTGACTTTCCTTTCGAAACACAAAAAAGGTCAACATTGCCACAGTAAAATTAGTTGGCTACAAACCACAAACAAATGTTCCTGCTCAGGGCCCCCGAGGTATTATAGATAATTGTAGTGATTTAGGCTAATTGTGTTGTGTTGTGCTGCTATTTTGTCTGCACTCACTGCAGTTAATTGTATTTAATTGTGGTGACTCCCCGAAGCACGGGGCCACGAGGCTGCCTCTGGTTCCTGGTTGATGCCTTACACTGCTGGTGTGCTTGTGGTTAATCGTAGTTAATTGCGGCCTGTTAGCGGGTGACTGTGCAGGGTCTCTGGGACCCAGAGTTCCTGTCTGAGCAGTCTGACCGGCTCTTTCTGAGTCTCCGCGGAGCCAAAATGGCCTCTCGATGCAGGCACTTTCTGGCAGAGATTAAGAACTGGCAGGGAAGAAATTAAATTAGTCCAATTAAGGCAATAATGGGCTGGACTGGTTAATTTGGGAGTCAGCTCTGTGCTGCAGAGACCTGGAGGAGTCTCGAAGGAGTGACAGACGGGGAGGAAAGGGAAGCAACCAGTTAGTCTGCCTGTCTCTTTAGACACACTTACATGTAAAGTTCTGAGTCTCACCCAGTGAACAGATCAGTATATGTCAAAGAAAACCACCAGATAGGCAAGTGGTGGGCAGCAATGAGCTCGAGGGGAGACTCAGCTTTACACTTTTCAAAGTGCTAAATAGCTTTGAAATGTTTGCTGCAGTGACCCATTGCTTGAGCACCATTTGTTTCATAAATGTCTTTTTCCTTCCTCCAATAAAAGTTTCATTCTGCCCTCTAGGCCAGCGAGGAGGCGGTCCACTTCATTGTGTCCCGTCAGATCTGCCTGCCGACGCCCGACATCCTACAAGAGGCTCCGTGGGGCATGGATGGTCCCCCGCCATATTCCCCCGTGGATATCGAGCAAACACTGCTGGTGAGGAGGGCGTGCACACACACATACACACACGCACACACACACAGGGGAAGAGTACAGTGCCAATACACAGAAAGGAGTTTTTTTTTTCAATCCCTTGATAACTA
>CAESWR010000739.1:272071-288094 GCA_903171835.1 Mullus surmuletus | reverse complement strand
CTCTCCTCCTCTTCCATTTTTTTTTTGATAAAGAGACATTTTCAGGATAACTGTTTCAAGCTTCGTCACTAAACTAGATATGTATGATAAATAATAAATATGACAGCAACAAAAATAGCCTCTGCATGATTTTTATTGAAGCAGCACAATGCATCAAATCTAAGTATTTTTTATTTATTTTCTTGAAATTAGGTCTTTTTCTTGACTTGAGAGCCCTGAGCCCATGTATCTTGGTGCGTAGTTAGCTATTTGCACTCATTTCAAGCATTTGAGGCTATTTTGTTTCTCTACCAAAATCAGATGTGGATTTTTCAGGTGAATCTGGCTTCTAAGTTGAGTAAGTCTCCTTGAGACCAATACTCCACAACAACACATATATTTTGGGCATATTTGAGCATTACAGCTGACTAAATTAAAACACCAGTTGCACGTGATGACTTCCACAGTCCACCATGCACCAGTGATATGACACACACACACACACAACCGCAGCACTCAGTTGGTCGGCAGCAGTGTTGCTGGCGTGCCCCCCAGGGTCAGTCACGTGACCCGCGAGCGGCCTCTTCCTGTGAGCGCGGCTGAAATGTGTGAATGCAGCACATTGGCGAAGCGGCGCGAGCCACATCCTATCAGCCTCAGCGTGTCCATGTGTTATTCATTGCTACTCCACTCCCCCTCACTGTCTCCCATCTGACTCACAAACACAGTTGCCATAAATAAAAACCTCAGTCATGTTATCCCACACGCGCCATACCAAAATTCCACCGTCTATGACCAGACTGCTTCCTCTTATATGGACAAAAAATGAGGACACACTTGAGCCGCTTAATGTCCCATCTTAATAACAGCCATATATTATACATTACCAGTTACGCTAATGAGGTCATCCAATAAATTATCAACTGCGTCTCTGTCAACGGGCTCCTATAGCACAAGCAGAGGTGCTGCAGGGATTCGACGACCATTAAGGAACTGTCGCAGGTCTTCCAGAGAAAACACTCTTTATTAATATGCAAATGTGCAGCCCCAAAATCTCATTAGATTATGTCGTCTTTTGAAGGTGCCCTTGATGTAATAATTAAGTTTATATCATGTTTGGTGCAGAGTTAGTGTTTATATGAGAGCGGACGGACAAAGACACCCGGGGCATCACCACGGCATTATCTCTTCTTTCTTCTATGTTATTATGTTTATTACCAGAGGGAAATAGAAATAACACGATATTAAAAGAAAAGAAAAAACAAGAGTATTGCTGCCCTTTCTACATTTCCCCACCACTAAAGCTGTCTTCTTTTTCTGTGAAGGACTCTTGTCAGAAGCCTGCATGCTACGAGAAGACGGTCACTTTGACAAAGGAGCCCTACGACTCCCTGGGTATGACGGTGGCGGGGGGAATGTCCAGCCGAGGGTGGGACCTCCCAATCTATGTCACCAACGTGGATCCCGATGGAGTGGTGGGACAGGAGGGCTCCATCCGTAAAGGTAAGAACAATCTGGTTACACACCTGACCTGCATACCTGAACATCGCATCTCGACGGGTCATTCACCAATTGTTTCGTCTGGTTGTTGTCTACCTCAGATTGTGGGCGCTCATATTCTTGGCAGGCGGGATGGCTTTGGTGATAAATACTACGCAGATAATAGACGGTGTGATTGATGAACACTTGTTTCATTATGAAGGTTATTCATCCAGCAGAACACTCAGCGGTGCTACTGCGGTTCAGCGCCCCACAAATTGGCTCCAGCACACTTAAGCAACAACAAGCACAAACATTAGCATAGCGCTCTGGAGTCGTTGTGTTTTCCGGAGCAGAATTTGTCGAGTACTTCGTTATTTCATTTTATGAAACCAGTCATGTTTGAAATAAAGCAAAAAAAAAAAAGAGCTAACGAAGAATGAGTGCATGTGACGGCAGCTGTATTGATGTCTTGCACTGCTGCTTATTCTGGAAAATCCATCTTAAAATATTACCACATTAAGGCCGTCATTGCATCCACCATCCTCGGTCCATGCAAGAGGAATGACAGATGCCTTTGAGAGGAACATAACAATATAACATAAAGACTTCATAAAACAGAAGTCCATTGAGCCTACTCGTCCTGAGTATGGTTCAAAGTGCACACTACAGTATTCTTGGGGGACGCAGCAGCAGCAGCAGCAGCAGCAGCAGCTGTCTCTGTGTGCTTATGAGGCATGTTTGCATATTGTCATAGATAGATGTAATAGATGTGATAAATATTCATTCATTTGAATTTGCATATCCTCGCAGGGTAAATGTGTCCTTTTAGTCGCTAGCTAGCAAGCTGGACCACGCGTCTGTTTTTCTTTGCAACACTTTCATCACCGGGAGGCCTTTTAAATCACAGGTGGCCCTCAGCTCCCGTCGCTTTGTGCTCCAACAGGGAGGCTGTTGCATATTAATTGGGCAAATGATGAGCCCCCTCTGTGATGAGGTCCACTGAAAGCAATTATCAGGGCGGCGACCCCGCGCTGAGGCTGAGCTGAGCTGTCCGCCTCCTCCCCCCTGCAGGTGACATCTTGCTGAACGTGAACGGGGTGGACCTGACGGGGGTGACGCGGTGCGAAGCCGTGGCCAACCTGAAGAACACCTCCTCTCCTGTGGTGCTCAAGGTCCTGGAGATGCGTCCTCCTGAAGACAGTCTGCAAGAGTGCGCCTTGCCACCCTGTCTCACACCCTCGCCGACAGACAGCACCAAGAGCCCCCTGCCCAACGACGATTACTCCCCACTGTGGGTGTCATGGCTGCAGCTACCTAGGTGAGCATCTAATTGTTCCTGCATGCTCTCCATAGATGCTTTTCTACTCCTTCCACTTATTTCACCAAGACCAGTATAATTTCTAACTCCCCATCTCCCAGTCCTTTTGACCTCCACCAGCTGGTGCCAGCTGAAATTTTGACAGAGCCAGCTGCTCATTATACTTTCAAAACTAACTTTTCAGCTTAAATATTCAGGACAGTTGTATCAGTGGGAACTTTTGAGAATTGAAAAGTTTCTTTCCCCCACACTGGAGCATAAAAATATATCTTACTACGGCATGTTGTCAGGAAAATAGCGGTGTGCTGACAGCAGTAAACTGCTGCTTCTGCTTTTATGCAATAAAGTGAAAAAAGCTGTTTCTTTTCGTCTCAAATGGCGAATTGAGTTGCCATCGGAATGTCGGACAGAGCTGCGAAGAAACGCTAAGGATTTGAATATCATTTTCACCCAGACCAGGGCTATCTGAACCAGACTGATACAGACGCCTCCGCTATTCTCATTGCTTCACATCCTCGGGGAGATAAAAAAGCCACACCGTCATTCGAACAGCCAGCCAGCAGTTTTTTCTCTCTCTTCTTCTTTCCCCAAGCACACTTGGTCTCAGCAAGTGACACACCCGCACATACACACTAGTGGACATCCAGTGTATATAGTAGAAAGATGCAGTCAAGAGATTAGTGTTTTTAATCTCCCTCTTGGCTCGCGCAGGCATCTCTACTGCTGCAAAGACATCGTCCTGCGGCGAAGCACCTCGGGCAGCCTGGGCTTCAGCATCGTGGGAGGTCAGGAGGAGGTCAACTGCAATCAATCCTTTTTTATTCGCTCCATCGTCGAGGGAACGCCGGCCTACAATGACGGCAGGATAAGGTAACCAGCGCCGTGCATGTCACCCATCTCTGTTTCATTTCCCCCCTGGGGCAGCGAACGCCTAAAGACGTAAAACAAACCCCCCCTTCTTCTTCTACTTCTTCTGCAGGTGCGGCGACATCCTGCTGGAGGTGAACGGGAAGGGCACGTGGGGGATGACCCACACGGCCCTGGTGCGCCTCCTCAAGGAGCTCCGGGGCAGGATCACCCTGACCATCGTCTCCTGGCCGGGCAGCCTGCTGTAACTGAGCCCCGGCGGCACTGACCAAGGAATGTGGAAGGCAAAAGCTTTAAGACTGGCTGACCACCCTGAGCTTGCTGTGCAGAGTGGAGAAGTTTAGTTAGAGCTGTAGATGTTGCCGGGGACAGCGGAGACTTTGCCGGCGGGTTCGGAGACAGAGGGACAAACATGAGACTGGAATGTTTACCAGTTTTGCCTCTCCGGGAACGGCGTCACTGGGAGGATCCGGGCCTGAACCACTTTGAACTTTGGATGTTTGTCGTTAACTGTTAAGAGGACACAGTCATTCTCCGGCGCGGACTCCGGTGAGGAGACGACGGGAGGGGGTGGGAAATCAAGAGGAGACACACACACACACACACATTGCCAATTCCAGTAGTTATATATTAGGGTATGCGTTAAGTTGGACTCACATTTCTTTACTGTAAATGTTGGGTGTCTAAATAAGTACCGATCCAAGCACTTGTAATACGTTTCTTTTGTTTGTTTGTGGTATGGCCTTTAAATATAGGCTCCATTCTGTTTGTACTGACAGTGGTTGTCATTTCCATCCGTTGACAAGACGACACGTTGCCAAGTAATAGTCTGTGTTGAGTTTTTTTCTCTCTCTCTATCTTTTATTTCAGAAGCTATGGCTAAATTATCAAACCACTGGCAAGGAAAAAAATGTATGGAGAAAAAAAAGGAATCAATGTGTTCATAACATGATACAAAAAAATAATATTTAATTAGGTGACATTGTGGAGGCCTTACTAATTTTCTTACTTTTAAGAAGAAAAAAAACTGACTTGGTTTCTGTGTATCGGTGGATGGTGTGTGGTCCATCTGCTGTGGTTCTGTCTGTCACGCTTCGGCCTGTGTAGTATATCTGATGGTACATTTGGTTAAATGATCAATAAAGTCATTTGAAAAAGAACTTTCAAGAACTTTCCTTAAAAAGATTTCAATGACATCGGCAAAACAAAAATATACACAACATTTCTGCATACGCAACATTTCTATACGGTCCTACTATAAATAAATCTGATTATTTTTAGTGTTTAGTGAGGGTAGTAAAATGCCACAGGGAAGCTCCCAGAGTTTGAGATTTATAATTTCCTCCACCAGTGTCTGTGTCTTTCCTGTCTTCGTTTCTCCGCTCTGTTTGTGTTTTGCGTCCTCTCAGAGGACAAAAGCAAGCGATGACAGAACAAGTCCACCGTCTACCTCCTATTCTGAAGTGTGTCTTCCACCTGCACCTCTGTGCTTCCTCTCCCTGTGCCGTCCTCTCTCTCCACTGACTTACCGCCATATGTGTGCTCCTCTCCCTCTGCAGTGCCCCCCCCCTCCACACACACACACGCACACACACACACACAGACACCCTCGATGCTGCTGAATATCAAACACACATGCAACATTTGCTACTGATGAAACTTCAGACTTCTCATTGGGAAAATAATACAATGAAAAAAGAGCTTGTGGCTCAGAGGAATGAGACTGCTGACCACCCCCACCCCCCACCCCATTCTCCGCTGGAAGAGAGATAAGACTGGACTCGGGGGACGTAAACCCTCACCACAGCGCCTGCTGTTTGCCTGGCTGAGCTTTTGAAGCCTCCCCTCTGGCCTCCACTTTCACTAACAAAGAGCTCAACACTTGTATCACAGCGACCTTTCTATCAAAGCCAAAGAGTCGTACTGCGGTACCCTCTGAGCTAAAAGAGGGGGGGGAAGAAAAAACATTATTTACCTGGAGTCCTACAAGGACTCCTTCTTCTCCTTTCCACCTCAAATGACCTCCGAGCACACACGACCACGAGAGGCAGGAAAACATGCTGATTTCAGGCAAACATGTGCAACTTTCGTGCAATAACGGAGAGATCACTGAAATTCAATAAAGTCAGTTAATATGGACACCTGCAAAAACTCAAGGTTACTGTAAATGTTTCCACCCTCCTACTGTAAGCTTTTTCCCCCTGTCAGCCACATTTTCTCAACTGTTAATGTAGCCGAATGAGCCCGAGTGGACCGTAAGAGCTCAATTCAGGCTGTAGGGAGGTGTGTGTATGGGGAGGGGGGGGGGGGGCTGATTTGCAGCTGTAAAATGTCAGATTGAGATTTTTAAACGGAAAAATTCTTGTCAAACTGAGATTTCTGAAAAGCAGAATCAGTACATAATGTGAAGAGAGCTTTTTTCTATTTACTTTGCTTTAGATCAGGGGCAATCAGAGCCTGAGAAAATGTGAGAAGATTTGAGTGGGTGAAGCAAACGTTCATCTCCTCAGGACAAGACCCCTTTGCACACCGCGCGATTTCAGGACAAACAACCACCACAAATACCGGCTTTGATGGTATCCAACTCAGAAAAAGTGAGACAACACATTCTGCATCGCTAATGAAGGTGCTCAGCTGCCGGAGCTGACTGGAGTAATTATTACCATTCGCACACTCGACCGGGAAAATAGAGAAGCAACCCTGAGGGGGAAGAGGGTGTTTTTTGAAATTATTATTTAAAGTGCAGAGCTTAATTTTTTCAATGTTTGGAGACAGCTCCTCTCCAAGCAGCGGGGATGGAGACCAAAGGCCCGCGTTTGTTCACGCTCAAAGCCATTAACTTTAACACAGAAACAACCACCTCGCATGACACCACCAACACTCTTAAACGCCGCCCAAGAAGACATTACTCAACTGAATTATAGCACGGAAGCTGCGGGATTGTTTTCACATTTCGTGAATTTATTCATCCTTGGGGGGCCTGCTATAATGCCCCGGCCGAGTGAGCGCAGCGAGATTTTATCGACTCCTCTCTGCCAGATGAGGAGCTAACATGCTTCTGTGGGTCCTACTGGAAATATCATTTCCCCCNNNACCTAGCATCTGCAAGAGTGAAACTTTTAATGGCTGGTTGAAGAGGAGTTGTTGTATTAACTAGGTTAGAGTTTGACTGCCAAAAGCGTTGCCATTCTTCCAGCGCGGCGGAATTAAGGTCAGCAATAAGCCAGCTTTCCTGTGAAGGCAAGTGTTTGTTCTCCAAAGATTATAGAAATGACATTTTTCCAAGACAACAACTTAAGCCAAAAAACATAATATCATGGTGTTACTGTTACCTCCCCTCAGCCTGGTTCTTCCTTTCAGCTCTGAAGCGCTTTACCATCCTGCCATTATGGTATATGCTTATTTGGGGAGAGAGCGAGCATGCACCCTCCACTTGGGAGGCACTTGTCTTGTTTTTGCTGGTCAGCGAGGGCACCCAACCCGCCGTGACACTGTTTACTCCGAAAACCAAATATCTTACTTCACAAAGATAAACAAATACTTAACTCGTCAGAATCACATTTATAAAATAAAATATTTTTCACACGGATTGTTTTGTTTTGTCGTATTGATTACATTTTTCAGGGTTGCGGTTCAGTCAAGACACCGGTGCCAATCACGGTCGATGCTTTTTAGAGGCCAAATATATCCACAGGCGAGGTTCAAGCAAACCCGAAATTTGTGTGGAGAAAAATTGCCAGTATTTTCAAGGGTCTTGCCAGCTGTGAGGGGCCATAAGACAGAAACACGTGCAGAGGAGCGCACGGCAACGATGAAAATTAAAATTGATGGCAGGGAAAGACGTGCGAAGTCCAGGCCGAGAGACAGGGAGTATTTCACATTACGGGCTAAGTAAGGAGAGAGGAGAGAAGGGGGGAGAAAATAAAAACAGATGTAAGGGAGAATGTGCAGGCCCCCAAGACAGACCCCCCCCGAGCTGGGATAAAAGTGGCATCAGGCACAAATGCGGGAAAGTGAAAGGCATCTCCTTGTAAGAGTCGGGATCAAGCTACTCCTTTCAAATCTAAAACAAAACCTGCGCAGGATACAAGGCCGCTTTTGATTCACGAGGCTGCGTTCAGAGTCTCAACGACAGATCACGAACGTATGTGAGCACACGCGGCGGAGGGAGAAGATCATCCTATTGTGCACGACTGCAAATTGAAAGAGGCTGCTATTGTTGACTGGTGCAAATTTGTTTGAGGCTGTAAAATATCATTGGTACGGTTTCACTGTTGTGAATTAGCGGCGCTTTAATTTTGGTTTCAGCGTATTGTATTACAGATGCCTTTTTTCAATTATCACTTCCTGTTCCACATTCGTAGTCAGCTAAACCCTTTGTTAACGCTGAAACTCGCCTCACAGCGTTTTATAATGAAGCGTTTAGCACAAGTTTAAGCAGGGAGACAATTATCATTTTAATTTCTTCATCACGCCGAGACTCTCCTACTCAATTATTAAACTATGAACTCGCCTGTGTTGTATGTGCGAGCTTGAGGTGTTCAAACTAAACGATTCACATCTCCCGGCCCGTTTGAACCAAAGCCATGTGTCAGAAATAAAATCTACCCAAAAAAAAAATGGGGGGATGTTGCGTGTTGCTTGTGTCTTGTGCGAGCGTGTGCACATGTGCACATGAAAGAGATGATGAGCGAGTGTGAGGCGATGCCAGCTGGAAGGACGAGAGCTACATTTATCATCCAGATATACGGTTCGCAGTGGAGGGACAAGTGCTGGCCAAATGGTAAAGCAGCTACTCGGACTCCGCCCACCGGGAAAGGTAGACGGAAGGTGTCGAAGGCAGAGAAACACACAGTATATCACTCACTGTAAGCGGCGGTGAAAATGTGAGCCGTAACCTCATGGAATCTATTAGCGGCGGCGGTAAATCCAGAGCATGCGGTCACAACCGCAGCTGATAACTAGTAGCTGATGCCCTCGGGGGCTGCCCTTCCACACCGCCCGAGTGTGTCTTTGCGTGTGTGTGTGTGACTCAACGTGGGACATGTGTGCTACCAAACTCCCTTCCTGCATCATCAGCCCCAAATGTGCGATGTAACACTCCCACTGACCTCGCAAGGAACAATAAGCGTGGCCAGCAACAAGGCAACACAAGGCTCCTTCAGTCGCACTCAAACACACACACCCATCCCACACACACACACAGCAACAACGGATCCCTCCGGTGGCTTTCTAAAAATAGCCCCGGAACAGAGTCATACATCAATGCAGCAGAAAGCACATAACCTCTACATGCAAGCGCGTGTGTGGCACGTGCGCTGTGACGTCCGATCGTGAGAGCTGAATGTAGGGCACACACACACACACACACGTTCACCGAACTCAGGGATTTTAGGGTAGAAAACAATTTGCGGTGTGAATGGCAAAAATCTCCTGTGCGCTCCCCGTGTGTCTGTCACGCACATGTAATTCTTATTAGACTTTCTGCCTTCTGCAGTTCGCCCACAGCCTCCCAGCTGTCCCCACGTCCCACTTCCCTCGTTTGACCCGCAAGACTGCCCTTGGCTTTGTATGTGAGCCGAAATCCAAAGATCTAACATGCGCAAATGCTCACCGATGTAAGCTGGAGAGGTGCTGAAAAGCAGAACGCTGTAAGAAGATATTTCAGAGGAGTGTGTGCTGCAAGAAATACATCCGCTCTCTGCTTTTTGGGGTTTTTTTGCACTTATTTCCGAAGCTGGTTAATTAACAGGGATGCTTGAACATGAGCCGACACAGGAGATTGTTGATAGAAACCGCATTGCAGCTTCTCTAACTGCCGATAGAGATCGAGAAATGTGGGTATTTATCTTTCACTCTTCTACACTATGAAGGGGGGAGAAAATTTATGATAACGATGATGCACGTGTTTTGGTGAAAAATGTTCCCTCACAGCAAAATGTCACAGTCAACCCTCAGGTCAGCGGCGGCGTATGCAAAAAGGAGGGGGAAAAAAGTGCCTGTGTGTATTATAGTTGGCAGCTGCCTGGTTTTGATAATAATTAAATAGACATCTGGCCATGGGTCAACACCAAGCGTGCGGGCGAGATATAGGCCAGGATCCGTGCACGTATGTGAGTGCACATGTCCCACTGTTAGACTGTAGGCTAGTAGGGCACTATGTGAAACGCAGAGTGGAAATCAGATTGGCTCTTATCATCCTCCAGCCACGGGGGAAGGAGGGTCCCGGGCTCCGTGCAGGGCTGAGCGTGCGCACGTTATTTTCCTTGCAGGGAGTGCACAGGTACAGCAAGATATGAGCACACTTTTACTGGCTGCACCAGAAACAGCTAAAACAGTTCTGCATATACCGGCAGTAATTTCTCCTGCTCTTGCAATAATCTTGATTTCTGTCACAATAGTCTCTTTTGCAATAGTGTGCATTTCTTCACAATAGCAGTGCATTTTCCTGCGCATGGGCATCGCAGTTTGTATTATCAGCCATGCGAGTTGACACACACACGTTGCACAGCCACCCTTGCTGGTTCATATTCAAGCAATTCTGCCGCACATTTGTTACACACTTGGTTTAAGATCGTCCTTGGTTGGGCCATTTTAATATGAATCAGAGTGTCAGTGAGAGGCAACTAAAGGGCTATCCGTCTCCGAGGCAAATATTTCCTGCCCATGTGTCCTCAGCTGGAGCAGAAACGGCCCCTACAGTGGCTGCCGTCACATACCGCGATGCTGTCATGCTAAAATATTACGCTGATCCTGTGCCAGCGCCGTATTCGGCGCTCCACCCCCGCTTTGTTCTGTTTTTGTCTTTCCTCTCAAGTTTTCAATCACCCTTCTGCAACTGTTGACATGTGTGTGTACGTGAGTGTGTGTGTGTGTGTGTGTGGGAGGGCTGTGAACGCACATATTGAAAAGGGCCAAAATAGAACAGATATGTGGAGTCCCACCAAGATACGATATGTTGGAGAAGATCACAGCTGCTCAACAGACATCCATCCATGACTGAGACTTTAGAATTGGGAAGCGTGAGGTGGAGTAAAGAGATTCCTTCATTGCCCATGAAGGAATCTCATGAAGGATCACTGTGATATTCTAAAGACAAAAGGTGGATTGCGGCACTGGATCATGAAGAAGCGGAACTTTGAGACCCACCTGTTGTGGCGAGAGGGAGCAGTGTTTCCCTCTTTCGCTGTCGCGTTCTTCTGGATCCGTCACTCTTTCCCTCCGTATTCTGCCGTAGGTGGCATCCCGGCGCTGCACAGGTATCAATCATTTCGGAGCTCAAGGCTGCACTTCCTGGAAATAAAGATGATACGGCGACAACAAAGAAGCCAGACTGAAGCAGAGGAGCACCTGTTACCCAATGGTGCTTTTTTTGGTCATTTCTGTGAAAAGCACTTGAATAACAATCATTACAACATTGACTGATCCTTATATAAATACTTTGACAATGGGCAAATTCATCCTTGCGATGGCAAAAAGGTCTGCTGAGAGTGTGGTCAGTGATGTCACATTTGGCCGCCTTTGAAAGTCGCAGAGAAATCATTATTATTTATTAGTAGTTATTAGTATTAGTATTAGTATTAGTATTAGTGGAGTTTCAGAATCATGTATATTCACAAAGCATTCAAGACGAGCCCGACTGCAACAGGAACATTCAATTTGACCATAAGAATGAGCATAAAGGGATTTGTGCATGTTTGCAGAATATAAACAGTCTTTCTTTTATACACAGTAACTTAACTTTTATCAGCCTTACTATATTCGCTGCAGAGTGTTTTCCAGCTGCAATTCTCCTCTTTTTGTAAATCAAATATAAAATATATAAATAGTATATAAATATAAAAAGAAACGTAGTGAGCAAACAAATTTACAGATGAATCAATCAGCAAAAGGGGGAAAAAAGTGAATGGGGCTGCAACATGATCAAAGCGCTTTTCCAAATGTGCAGCTGTGTTCTCCAAGTGTTTGAAGTGACTGGCTCATTGTCAAGGCACTGTGTGCGCTCGCCAACCCATGAGGAAAGGATAGAGGGCACATTACCAACACCATTCGTATCTCCTGTCCATCCACGTGGCCCCAGAACACCCCCACCCCTACCCCAATCCCCCCTCCTCCCCATTTCCAACAGAAAACTTCCGACAGTGCTGAAGGTGAACTTATTGCGTGTGAAGCTGGTCCAATGGTACTGCTTCCCATCCAGTGCGAGTCCAAAAAACACAGCGCAGTAAATCGTCATTGTAAGCAGGTCCATCATTCGTTTCTTTTCCCTTTTTCTTCTGTTTTATTGTCGGCGTTGCAGACGGCAGGGCCGGAGCAAGCCTTGTTTGTGAATGGAGGCTTGGTGAGTGAATGTAGTGGAGGAATTTGGGTGAGTGAGCATGAGGCTGCTGGCGAGACACCAACGAGGGGATAATAACTATATGCTTAACGGTCCATCAAAGCGTTTTGCAGCGTTCAGTGGTTGCACCTCTCACCTTCTGGCCTCTGTGCTTCATCAACATAAATACCAATGATTCTAACTCCATCTCCAGTGTAGCACAGTGCCTTGAGTGGGAAATGGCGGTGTGCTTACAATGGATCAATGTACTTGCTACATGGGAGGCAGCTCGATGCTGCATTCGAGTTATATGGGAAAACAAATTTAGGTCGTTTTCACACCCAATAGTGGGGATGGGTACCAAAAGCCAGTATTAAACAGTGTTTCTGAAATACCGTAGTATTGAGAAGCTCTGAGCTTAATAGTGTTATTATCAGTACTGCAGTACAAGATATCATTCACCATGCCAGTTTGGTCAAACGTCCATCTATTTGTGATATATTTTCGCTGATTTCACACAAGAAGAGGCATTCACAGCGGCTCATTTAGCAGCCTTTCACCTCGCCAAAACACATCACATTCAAAAGGAGAGCTGTGCAGTGTTTGACCGGCCAGCTTCTTCGTCAGGGGGGTTGGGGGGTTAATCAATAGGCTGTATCAGAGATACTGTTAAAATCGCCATTTTAATTAGTCTGAAAACGTCATTGCCCTTGTGATTTTCATATGAACATATTTCAGTCAGAGCGTTTATCACATTCTCAATCCATGCCTGACATGTGCGTGCGTAGTAGTTTTCCTCCTGCTTCTTTGATCCACACAGTCTGATTGCCGTTTTTGTTCAAAACGCCAATCAGACTGTGTTTTTGTTCAACAGGGCTGTTGTGAATCCCCCCTTAAATCCATTTTGTGTAATAGTCAATTGCTCCGCTTTGACTTTTGCACGACTTCAAACTAATAGTCTTTCCTAAAAACATTTATAATTCTATTCTGGGTTGAACATGAAAGACTGAAAATCACAAATGTTCTGCAGCACATCGCTCCCACATCCCTCCAAAGGAATTTCATTAGGAAATTGACGAGACAGGCCCTGCTCAAATACTAAATATGAACGTTGGAAGCTCTGCGCGCCCTCCACACAACGTGGGAAGCCAAGGCACAGGTCATGCCAGAAATACCTGCTGTTCCTAATATCCCGGGGGGTGTGGGTGGGTGGTGGGGGCTGAGCTGCAACAGCGAGGCAGCCACTATCTGTGTACACACTGCCCGTGTGTGTGTGTGTGTGTTAGAGAAAAGTTTAAAAGGAAATGATTCATAAAGCGTAAGGAAGATGGCTGGCAGAGTTCATTGGAACAGAAACTCCCTGTAGGATGTGGGGATTTGGCAGATGGACGGAGATGTGAGAGAATCCATCTTTCAGGACAGAGCACAGAGTGGATTCAGGCACACGTACGCCCGGCAAATTAGGAGAAAGGGGAAGAGTATCAGAGGAAAAGAGAGCAGGATTGAGAGAAGAGAGAGAGAGAGGGAGAGAGAAAAAAAAAGACAGATGAAGGGACAGGATGCTAGCGAGACAGGCAAACACAGAGAGGGATTGAGAGGGGCTGGATACAGTCGGCATCCAAGGGAAACAAACTCGGCAGCAAACAAACCTTGAGGGTTTCGACGCGCTTAAGGCTGCATGAGACCGAGCCGGAAAGGTCGTGGCACGGCGCTCGGCTTGTGATCCAGGCGTCGTAAATTAAAGCTGAGATGTGGGAGTTTGTAGACAGGTTGTGACATAGATCCGAGGGGAGGGAGTGGGGGATGCCTCGGACGCTGATAAACAGGACCTGGAGGCACAAACTGTGTTGCTGCCTTTCTACCTTATTTGGCTATTGGTTTGGGCGCCAGATCGGCCCACGGAGTGCCGAACCAAGACGCACCTCCGGCTCGGAATCGAAGGAAAGCGATGAGGGAAAGATCCAGGCGGTGCTGTGGCACGCAAAGAAGAGGGATGAGGCAATGGCTTCCGGCAGCAATTATTTTGTTTTTGATAATCAGCACAAATATACCTTTTATTAATCACATGTGGGCCGTTCTCTGACTAATGTTTTTCTTCTGTTCTTCCCACTTTTTTTTTTTTTTTGCTGATTTTGTTTCTTCCCACAGCCTGCACCTGAGAAAGACCTCCACGAATAGAAATTGATGCACCATTTTCCCCGACGCAAAGTCACACCTGCCGTGTCTCGGGCTCCCGTGCCGCAAAGTCATGTGCTCACCGATGAAAAAGTTCCATGTGGAAGTGGGATGATGTCAGGGTTTTAAACAATGTGAGTGAGAAAGCACTGATTTAAACCCCTAACTACTCCTCAAAAGCAGACCATAAATCCAGTTTAAAGCTTTTGCGCATGTTAGATTTTTATGTTCTTACTGATTCACTATTATGGTTACTGAAGGGGGAAAATGTGTGTGTTCTTTAGTATTAAGATATCACTTTCTTTCCCTCTCTTATTTTGTCCCCGGTGCAAAATATACAGCGTGCTCTCAGCACCGACTCCACTCATGGACCGAGGAGGACGCAGACATCAACCTCACACATCATTATCTTTCACTCGGTCCTTTCCAATAACAAACTGAGACACTCCCGGCGCACTCAGAGCTCTCCAGCTGTGCTGCCATTTAAGAAGGTAATTCAGACACAAACAAGAATTACGGCCTCCTGACTGAACGTCTCTGCCAGCTTGCCCAGTCGCAGTTTCCTCCACATTGGTCCAGACTCCAGAATGAAGGAATTTCATAATCTTTTCATGAGTTATGGAGCTGAATATTGCCCAGAAAAGTGTTATTGCGGAACATTGTGATGTCACAGTGCAGATGAGCATTGACCTTTTTGGATGTGGAATATCATCATTTTTATGTTATTGGACATTTATGTGAGATTTTTGCAAAAGACACATTTCGTGAGCTCGCAGTCACCTCAGACCACCAAATCGTCATTGCTTCGCCTGGATGAGTTGTGCCAAATGCGATGAGATTCCCTCCAGTTGTTCGGCGCAATAGCTTTTGTTACAAAGAGGCAGTTTTTTTTCCAACGTGCATTCAGCTGACCTAATCCAAAATGAAATGCATTCAGCGCAGACTAACTTCATTGACATCATAAGTCCCAGAGAAATAGGAACAGCTATTTTGATTATCCTTTAAAATCCATGCACACCGCTGAAAGCGACTTGGCCTGGTGTGTGTACATGGTGCGCAAAATACGTCTCAGATGATGAAATGCTCTTGTATCGCTGTGGTTTTGATCATCGGCTTTTGCTCCGAGGGGACTTCAAACACATCCCGGGCGAGATGTGTTTCAGAACGACAGTCAACACAATGGGAGACAGAGCACAAGCCACTTCAGAGCCCGAGTTAAAAGCTCAGTGAATGTTTTCTGACCCAAAGCAAATACTTAAGCTGTATTGACATGGAAATATTAATAGTACACAACACAAACGCGGAAGAAACAAAGCATAGCGTAAATATGCAGAGCGAAACACAGAGCCAAAAGAAACTCAAAAACATCAGCCGCAACCAACAACACAACGTAATAATTCATACCGTTGCTCCTTTTAAGGTCGAGAAATTAGATCGGCCTCAAAATGTCAAAACAACAAAATGTAAGTTGTTCTTGCATCCCCCAACCCCCCCACCCCACCCCCCTCAATCTATAAAGCACATGTCAAACGCTCGGGTGCGCACTTAATGGTCCCACTTGTTATAATGCTCAAATCTTACGTGACCGAGCAACACAATCAGCTCCCATCGCGAATGTCTGAGCTGCATTTGACGCACACACGGACACACACGCACACACACACGCACACAGAGGCTCCTTTGAAGCGAGTTGAGGCACAAACGCACTTTCACATCTGGATACCAGCCTCTTCTCTTTTTCCCCGCGCAGACCCCTAACGTGAGAGTGCAGCGTTCGACTCCGTCAGGAACTCTGCGATGGTTGAAACAGGAGGAAGAATAATAAGAACTGTTGGATGTTCAATCTTGAGCATAAGAAGGAGGATGAGGGAGGTGGTGGGGGGGG
>CAESWR010000739.1:251177-262926 GCA_903171835.1 Mullus surmuletus | reverse complement strand
CTGGAGCTCACAAGTGTACAACGCACCCCCCACTCCCAGACCACCGTGGCCCCCGGCTGCCTCGCACAGACTCAGTGAGTACATCCCAGCGACTCGTGCATAGACCTTTTTACTTGTGACCTCACAGTGTTGGTCCCGCCCCCTCCTGGACAGCACAAGAGACATGCTACTGCTCGCCTCTTCTAATAAAGATATACAATTTGCAAACTTGTACAACCATCTTTCTTGTTGAAGGTCAGCCCATGGCGGCTTGAATCTGGCAACGGCCCCCGTCCCTCGTGGGACCTCCCCCCAGTGCTGGCCGGCACCCACTAGGTGTAATTCCCCCGTGGGTCAAAGTCAGATTGTAAATGCTCATGGCGCCAGCTTTAGAGTAACCCCCAAGTGGACCCGGTCGCTGCACTCTCCGTCCTCAGTCATACTGATCCCAGGTGGTGTTAAAGACAGATCCAGTATTAGTTTGTTTTTTTGTACATTTCTCCACATACCTTTTTGTGAACATCTACGAGATGACTCACATCAGAAGAAAAGTGCCTCTGATATTTTTGAGGGCTTAAATAATTTATGTTATTTTTTCCCCTCACTTTTATGGCTACAAACCGTGCAGTCATGTGTCTGCAAAAGGTTTATAGAACCCTGCTTTCCCCTTATGTGTTGTTTATGATGCACACAGAATTGTATTTTTGTAGAGTATATCAATCGGAGGAAACTGTTTATGAGTCAGCTATATATGATATCCAATCCAATATGGCCTTTGCACTTTGCAGAAAAAGAGAATCATCTGGATTGAGGGCTAGTTTTCCCCCTGATGGGCTACTGTATGTGTGCATCACCTCACAGATGCCTCATATTGAATTAGATTTTTTGAAAACCATTCAGAAAGGACAGATTGAAGAGCAGGGCAGATCAGTTAATTAGATTATAATTGTGATTTCGCTTTTACCTTTTAGAGATCCCAAAAAATATGAAATTTAGAAAAAAAAAATTAGTTGAATAATGTTATTCACACAGTTAGTAGATGCACACGACTTTTGCTCTGTTTTATTTGTGCAGATTTGTAGATTTTGCAACTTCAATAAATGCTTTCCATTGTCAATGAGAAACTAGTCAGTCACAAGGATTTCAATCTTGACAAAAAAAACAAAAAACCATCATAATTTTTTCTACATAATTGAGCAGCCCAATCGGAGAGTTAAAAGTAATTTGATAGCACCAGGTGCCACTTTGTTACCCTGCACAGAATAATTGGGCATGATTGACATGTTATGTAATGGGATCGCAGCTCCGAGGCCACATAAGAACTTTTCTGAGGTATAACTCTTGCATTTGCTTTTCAAGAAACGATTAACATATGAGATTGGATAAGAGAAAGAGTGACATGAATTGATTGTGCATGCTCATTTTTGCATATTTTTCCTTCATGCTTGACCGCACCAAGCCCCCCCCCAAAAAAAAAAACCTAGCTGGTTGAATGGCACATGACCAGCCTCAGGTTGCCTCTGGTTCAGTCAAGCTTGCCGCTGGTCTTGGCCGTGCACGTCCACGTGTTGGGCGCCTGCAGTGGGGCTGTTGTACATGGCAGGGATTAGCTCTACATCATGTGTTCCACTCCCTGCTCTGCCCCCTTCATGTGGCTGCAGGAGGAAAAGAGTTTGACGGAGGAGTGGAGGTTTGTGGCCGGGGCTGTCATGCCGTTTGTCTCGCCGCTTTTTGAGGTCATGCAAAAAGGCTGTCATGCTCTCAGTGCTCGAACATTCTGAGCAAGATGGGAGGTTCTGTGTGTAATGGAAGCGGCTTTAAATCTTTCCAGTTAGCAGTGTTTACATAGTGTGTACTGTAGCAGATAATGTGAGCACAGCAGGCGGAGGGCGCACTGACCCTTGGCGGCGGGGCTCAAGTCTGGGGCACTTCAGCCACATACCGACCAAGACCACCAAACACCCCAGAGTGCACGTCTGATGTCTTATGTCTCATCTTGACGTGCTGTACTTGTTAAATCGTTGCAGATTTTTTTGTGCTTATAGTTTTGCTGGGGGAAATTCTTTATATTGATCGATTGTCTTTCGAGGTCTCTGCAAAACAAACTTTTCCTTGACCTCGATGCACGGTTGTGCATTTATGTGACAGCAGATGGAATTGATGTGCATTTGCTCTGGTTTAAATTCCAAAAGGTGACCACTAAAACCCTCACTGTGTGTTTTATGTGGCTGTCCTTCTGATATCTAAAATTCACATATGAGAAGCATCACATGGCCCACACCTGCACATTCCATCCAACTTTGGTCAACCAGTCTGACTGCGCTTGAAGCATATTGTTGAAAGTTCAATACAAGTAGATCTTCTGCTTGTTTGTATTTTCCATCTTTCACAAAAGCTACACTCCACTTCACACATCAAAGTCACTACGGTCCAAGTTTGGAGCACAAGGGGATGATGAGGGTAACAATGGTCACCCTGGAGGGCCCCAGAGGTCAGCTTTTCATTGCGTCTTTTTCTTGATTAAAGCATAATTTTAAGTGCCCCAATCAAGTATGATAACAAAGGTAACATGGAGTGATGATGAGGAGGATGATGCAATACTGCACCTTCCCCTAGTGGGGTTCCCAAACTTTACCAGTTCAGACATTTCTATGGTGTAAGATTTGGGTCAAAAGTCAAATTTCAGCAAGCAATACAAAATGATTTAAATGCTGGAGTGTGTTTTATGCATCAGAGACTATTTTACACAACACAACATTTTAGCCAAAACTGAAGCCATACGTATCTTGTTTGCACAAGAAAAACTCAACAATTTTTTTTATTTATTTTTTTTACCTCAGCACCTCTCCACAGACCCCATTTCTCACAGCTCTGGAACAGCCAACTTTTACCGTCCTTATGTTTCTGTTTTGATTTTGAAACATAACACACATCAGCAGACACAATTTCAGGCTACATGCAGGTGAATTCATGTCTGGCGGGTGAGGGAGGGTGAGAAGAGTGAGCATCGCATTATGAAAACGCTGTCTAGTTGATATTTAATCTGGAAAATTAATAAACAAACTTCTTGCACTATTTTATTCTTTCAATAGGCCCAAAGCCCACTTCGGGCCCTGACCCATAGTTTGGGAAACTATAGTATTTAGAGATACAAAATAGATTCAAAGAAAAAAAAGCCAAAAAGCCCTTTGGACCGCAGCTCTCACATCTGAAACAAATGCTCAAATGTGCGGTTGTTAAATTTTAGACAGCACCGTAAAGATATACTGCCCGCTCTGCTGCACCGGGGTCCTCACAGGGATACTTGAAGATATTCTTCAAGAACTTTGGACCACGGCTCAGCCAAACACCTAAGCATCGAGAAGATTGATCAGAATATGATATACCAGTTTGAGCGGGTGGGTCGGCAAACAGTCGAAGGAGAAATAAGTACTGGAGTGGAGATGTGTTGGTTTGGGGGTGTGTGTGTACGATCGCAGCTAGTCGGATCAGCAGGGGTGTTATTGCTCGCGCTATCTGTGAGCAGATGGCCCAGCAGAGCCTTATCGCAGATGTTTAGGAGATTGAAGTGAGAAAGTAGCCTCCAGTTCCCACTTTATTGAACCGCCTTCAAGTGCCGACTCACCGCAGGCAGCGTTTATGTAAGACACTCCAACAAGCACGAGACGGTGCTCAGCAAATGGGCCCGTCGCAGAGAGGTGTGTTTCTCTCATACATTTGCATCATCCCGCATTAGATTTGAAAGAAAAACCCAGCAAAGGTTGTTGTTTCTTTCTGACATGAGGTGTGCAAAGCGCCGGGCTCTGTCTGGCTCTGTGCGGCTTAGATTGTCTTTGTAATACATTTCCTCCTACTGGATGTTTACACACCTATGATTTTCTGGGTTATTTTTAGCCCGGACCGCAGCGTGTTTTGATTGGTTCTGTTGTGTGGACCGTGCTGAAACCCTTTAAACATTGGGTGCACACCTCATTTGGACCTTTAGTATGATATTTCCCTCGGTAATTCCAGGATATTTGTGTAGATTACTATGTCTTAAACATTCTGTGGGTGGTTGTTGACTCTAGCTCTCCAGGCAAGACCCCACACTTACTTTGCAATTACTGTCGTATTGTCTTTCATAACCTGGTGTGAATTTTCCCCATCCAGCAACCCAACGTTCACTCTGTGGTTGTCGTCTTCACGCCAGAAAGGAGAAAGTCGGGTGGGTGTGTTCGTATGCACTTTTCCTGCGTGGATTTTTGTAGCTCTCCGCCGGCAGCATGGCACTCGTTCTCGGCCATTAACTAAGGCCAAAATGCAGAGTTTACTGTTGAGTGTCAGTGTTGTTCTGTGTGTGTGTGTGTGTGTGTGTGTTTGTGGTCGGGTACCTTCCCGCCCAGTCTGTGTAATTTGCTGTGCTTGGCTGCGCAGGCCCTCTTGAACCCCGGTGGAAGAGGGCACCAAGTTTCCCTGCGCGTCTCAGACTGCACCCCCACCACTTGGCCGCCACGGACCTTGATCCTGTGGTGGGAGTGTGTGCATGCATGTGGGCAGACCCCGAGCATGGGTGGCCGAGGTGCTCCGGGGTCCGCCTCAGGAGCTGCTGAACCCGAGCCAGGCGAGAGCGGCCGACCGCACCCTGCCATGAGAAAACACGGCCCGGTTGCCATCCCCTCCAAATCTGCCAGGCAGATCCTGCAAGACAAGGAAAGCGGGAAAACACCTATTTTGGTCCTAGCTGGGAAATATGAGTGCGAATAAAAAAGCGGTGCACATTATTTGAGCGCAGGCCGAATGGGAAACAGAACAAGAAAACAGCAGAGACAGTCGAGTGCGGAGAGAGGAGAGCAAATGACAGACGGTTAAGAAGAGCTCGCCCTGTTTTTATCGCGCCATGAATGGAAACCTGGCCGCACTCATTCTACGGTGGTTCCTTGTGGGGAAAAGATTGTTTTGCCATTCTATAGTTAGCCAGATATGTTTCGGCATGAAGAGGTTTCATGTTATTGTGAAGATGAATGGAGATGAAGCCTCTCTGATGATTTACGAGCGACGCAACAAGTTTGTTTCCTTGTGATTTACAGCTCAGTGCGAGTTCCCACAGGCTGACCCGTTGTGTTATCCTATTTTATGTATAGTGTGTTTTAAGGATTACAGGGTTTGTTTGAGTTGGAGCACAAACAGTGGCAAACAATGCTGACCAAACATCGGGCTCCTTTTGGGGACGACTTTATTCACAGACTGCTGTTCTGTGTCGCACACATTCTGTGACAAATGGTTCGCTAATGACGTATGATGATGCATTCTGTAGTTTACCGATAAAAATGTAAGGACATTTTTTTTTTTACCTCAACGAATTCTCTCGCTCACAAATTCCTATCCATCTGCTCCTCTTGCCTTATACGGTGTTTACATTGGATGCAAACAGGCACTTTATTTGTGCATATTTGAGTGGGAGAAAATGTGTTTGGCCCAAGTGTGAAATTGCACATAAGGTAATTGTTCCTTTAAAACAACAGACCAAAACTGAAAGGAAGCGTGTATAGCACTATTATAACTTTGTCTTTTTGCTGTATTTGGTTCTCTTCCAACAAATGCGGCACACATCGAAAAGTAAATTTGGCAATTGAACTTTGTCTCTAAAGAAAAAGGTTGAATTTGCAATGTCAAAATGATTCTTATATATAAAATAAATAAATAAATGTGCTGTTAAAATTAAATGTGTGACCAAAAAAACTTGCCTCGCTATATCAACGAAGATGGATAGACTTCCTTGAATTTATGAGGTTCCCCGAATGCACCACGCCGTCCACTTCCTGCTGTGTGTGTTCTGCTGCAGCACTGACAGACAACAGACACATCAACTGTCAGCATAGTTTTCTTTTATTACCTACATACATATACAAACAATAACCCATCACTGGAGCAGATATACAGGATTATACTCAGCAAAATACCCTCAATGTAAAGTAAAGAAATGTATTTATTTATTCATTTATTCATTTATTGCAGTATGTTTGTTGTACATGTTTATATTGAGATGAAAATGAAATTGTGATTTGTTGGACATATGGCTTTGACAGCATGATTCAGTTTTACCTCATATAGCAAAAGTAAAGTAACAGCAGGTATCATTGCTCAAAACCACTTTTTGGTATCCAGCCATCAACATCTTTCTGCTCTTATCTGAGATTTTCTTCTTACTCGCACAAGTCTTTCAACTCTGCAGTATTCTTGGGCTGTCATGCATTCATAGATCTAAAATCCACCCACAACCATTTTCATTCAAATATACCCCCCCCAAAAATTCAAGGGGAAATGTTTGTCTGTGGAAAAATGTCTGTAATATGTGTGTGCTGCTGTGCCACAAGCTCAGCCAGTAGAAATAGAATAATCTTTAGATCAAAACCCGGCACTTGATTGAAGTTGCAGTAATGTTCTTCCTTTATCCTTTTGAGAATCGATTTGTTTTTGTAATTTCCCGAGTTGCAACATAGTTACAGATCAAACGACCGCCGAATCAAATTGTCGCAGTTTCATTTAGAAATCCTCTCTTATCATTAAAAAAAAAAGAAAACAAGGAATTAATTTCTCCGTCTGAACCGTACAAGTCTGCCTGTGCGGGAGAGAGAGAGGCTTTTCGGTCGCTCTCATCTAAGAATCCCAGTGATTTAATCGGCCGATTGATGTTGAAAGGTCAGTGGTGACTTCAATATTTGGCAAAACAGACTTTATATCAGATGATTTCACTTCTGAAGTATAAGATCTGCTGAGTGTTATCACTGGGTCAGTGAGCTTATGTGCCCTCTGTTCCATCTCAGGCGATCTCAGCTACATTATTTTGTTTTTTCCGCTTGTGTAGTAAGCATCTCCTCCCGAGAACCCACACAATCATGCAGATTTCTTCAAGCTGACAAAACTGTACTCCTCTGGATAACCTTTTCTGCGCTGTTTGCCATCCCCAACTCTCTCATTTGATTTCCATTAAACGCCACACTTGGGGAGGGTAAAAGTGTGTGCATTTTTTCTGTGAAATGGCAAGACATCGTCTGCACGTCGCTTATTTCAAAGAGCCCCCGCGAGCTTTCATCTGAAATGGTAAAGTGGCCGAGACACGCGGGGACAAGAAGAGACATTTCCTGCCGCCAGGATCGTTTCATTTTTCGTCTCCTTTCATATTTTAATATCTTATCCATGACATGACAAGTCTTAGTTCTTTCTTTTTCCTCACTATTTCCAAGTAATATAATGGAAGATGGCCTATTGCAACAACAGGGACGTTTCCAAAATCGTAAACAAATATTTGCATGTTAATAAATGCCTTAAAAAAAGTTTGCAAACATTATTTCAGTCAGTCATTTCCCCCCCTTTTAGTAATTCACCAATTGGTGTGTATTTTATACCGTTGCAAAGCCTGGTTAGCCACCTTTACGAGGTCCAACCTCTAAGGATCGGGCATCCATGGAACATGCAACACAGCTAAACGCATGGGTAACGCGCCCTCAAAAATGTACCCCAAAATGTGTCATACACCTGTGACTTGGACACACCTGGCAGCACTTGAAAACAAGAGTAACAGAATAATATTACAGGGGATTTAGACACATTTCTTTGAGGCGTTACCCACACATTTAGCTGTGTTACTCATTCCACAAATGCACGATCCTTACAATTTTCAACCTTGTTGTAACGGTGACTAATCACGCTTTCCAACAGTATAAAATACAACATCAGTTGGTCTTATTAAAGGGGAGAAATGATTGAATGAAAGAAAGTTTCCAGACTTTTTTTGAGAAGTTTATATCTAATTTACTTTAATTACCTTTTGAAGAGACTTGATCCGGTAAGAGCTGGCCAATGTCGGTGTGTTTTTGTCTGAGTGTGTCTCCCCCCCCATCCACCCACTTCCTGCCGACCCTCCCTTCTTCCGACTCCGTAAAATCCGCCAGGTCATTTGTCCCTCCCACCCGGGCACGCAGACCCTCAAGGCCATCTCTGGTTTTGGTTCAGCCGTTTCTCTCCCTCCCGTGTCACGTCCTGTAGTACATGGGATGTTTACAGGAAGCTGACTCCGTGTTTTTTTCTCCCTCTCTTTCTCTCTATTAAACACACTTCATAAATTAACTGAGAGCGAAATGCGACCGACCTTGTACGGTCCTACGTAGCTGTTTCTGTTACATGCACACGCGGGGCCGTTGCTCATCTGAATCATCTTCGCTGGGACGTAGATTATGGATTACAGTTGCCTTGCAGACTGCTGAGTGGGAGCTTTCTGTGCTCACATTAAGGTTACATTCATCTGCGCCGGCCAACTTCATAGATCCGATTTAACTCCAAAAAGTCGTGTGGAATATGAACAAGTCACGACTTACGCGACGAGTCAGTAGCAGTCGTTAAAGAAAAAAGCAACTCTTAATGAGACGAAATTTGGGTATCCGTTACTTTTGAAAGTCTTGACCCACTTTGTTCCACATTGCAATTATTCTTCTCGACCACTCGTCATCACAGAATGGGCCGCAGTTGATGGCCTTGTGTCGGAAATGAGCGTGTTTCCAATTTGCTGAGAACTCCTCTTATCACATTTGGCTTTAACCGAGAGAAATGAAAGAACAGCTGTCGTCACACACCTTTGTGAGGCGCTGCCGCAGTTTCTTTATCTTCAGGCTCCAGTGCTTTCCCCAACCTCATATCGCCGATTCTGCTTTGAAAACAGGCAGAAAATGTCTGCATTTT
Source organism: Mullus surmuletus (assembly GCA_903171835.1). NCBI lineage: Eukaryota > Metazoa > Chordata > Actinopteri > Syngnathiformes > Mullidae > Mullus > Mullus surmuletus. The sequence goes on along the minus strand of CAESWR010000739.1, from coordinate 254,232 downwards.
TATGAGTTCTTAAATTTTTTTTTTCTACTGATGTTTCGGTGCATCGTCTGATCACATTTCAATTAATATTTCGGCCTTCTCTTCTCCCTAATGGCTTTAGATGGATGTCTGTTATAACATTCTATTGGAAAGTTAGAAGAAAAAGATCCACAGCTCCTAGACGGTTGCAGTTTCCGACCAAACAACCTAGTTTTTCAAATGGTGGTGAAGCTCTTTGGTTTGAATTAGCCTCAGTCTGGACCAGCAAAAAATAAGAACATTGTATGAAGGCCCCTCCCGACTGGAAGGGCCCAAAGTAGAGCAATAGATTTTTGCCAATGATATTGATCCATGTAGATGGTTCTTGTAATGATACAGAAATGAGAGAGAAGAAATAAATCATAATTAAGAAAGTGATGTGTCCTGGAAAGAAACGCTGCTGAAAGAATCTTCATTCTTGTGAGTCCCCTAGATTGGCAGCAGACACATTTCTTAAAAACTTCTTGGTGCTAAGGAAAGCATTGGTGTATTTTATATGAACTGATCCTTTGAAGACGATCCTCATCCCAGAGGCCTCATTAATCGTGCTTTTGGTTGCGTGATTCACTTCGGAGTCATGTTAGGAATAGTAAACGTTGGGGTACGCTTTTCTGTGTGTGTATGAGGGGGCCTCGGAGCACAAATAAACACTGAAGTGCGTACACACACACACACACATGCGTGTTCAATAAAACGGGGGTCAACAGGATGAGGAGTAAATTTAAGAAATCCTGAGTCAGACCAGTTACAACAATTCTTCTCTGCTGCCTCACACTCTTCCAGGAATACTATCCCCCTCCTCACCCCCACACTCATTAATGCTCGGACTCGGTCAGGGGTATTTCATCACATAATGGCCGCATGCATGTTCATTCTTCTCCATGGTACGCATACTTTTTTTTTCCGTGTTGCACTATTTGATGCTTAACTACCTTTTAATGGGACAACACTCATTACACATCCAGTGGAATTTAGTTTTAGGCACAAACGCCCACACACTCTGTAAACACACACCCACTCCGCCTGCCAAGAAAAGCCAGACAGGACGTTCAACTGTGGTTCACAAAAGTCAAGTGCAAGAGTGCCCCCTATAGTCTGTGCCAGAGCGCTATTTTCAATACTGCTTGCACACACGCGCCACAGACAAATACACACACACACCCACACACACTTCCACAGTGGAGTAGTTACTCAACTTGGTTGATGGCTGGTTATGGAGCTTGTCTCACACCCCGCCAGCGTAAACCTCACCCCTCACCCCTCACCCCTCAGCCCAGTGTAAACCCCCGCCTTCGTCTGACCAAATGTCCGAGGGAAAGCGTTGGGGGAGTGGGAAGGCAACGGGGTGGGAGTTGGGTTGGGGGTGACGCGACTGGGCGGGCAAAGAGCCAAATTAGAACCATATTTCATCCACACTCTGCAGAGGCCCTCGGTCTTCCTGGAACACACACAGATGCACAGGCTTGTGCGCAAACACATACAGATGCATGCGTACACTCCTCAGACACACACACATACACACGCACACACACACATGGCTGCTCACATATGGTCCAGCCTAAGTCACAGAATCACTATGTCAGCTATGACAAGTATGCGGGACTTCATGATTTCCGCAATTGGAAGCTGTCCTGATGCTTCATTGAGTTCCTGCGAGGTGTTTTTCCAAAAGGATTAGGAGAAGTGCTTTTTTTTTTCTTTTTTCCCTGGAATGAAACCATGTTGTAGATCTTGACCAGTAACCGTAAAGCTTGACTTCCTGTTCATATCTGGGACACGACTAAAGCAAACTTAGTGATTATCATGGAAAACCCGATTTGCCTTCTTTTATGTCTCACTCTTTTTATTTATTTATTTAGTCATTTCTTTTCCGCTGTTAAAATCGTAAAAGGTTTTCTGTGGGCTGCGTCGTGTTTGCTGGTCTTTGTGTCTGGTTCTAGTGTGAGGATGGCGGGTGTCCCAGTGTGAGCCCCTCTCCTCCCCATCCAGCCCCAGCCCAAGGTCTGGAACAGATTACATCTGATATTAAACACATGGCAGCAGTTAGAAAAGGGAGAAAAGGCGAAAGAAGAAGAAAAAAAATAAAAAAAGAAAAACAGTGGATTTGTCAACGACCCCCCCCCCTCCCCCTTTTTTTTACCCGCTTTTCTCTCTCTGCCTCACCACTCTTATGGTCACTCCTGAGAGACGACGTCGGCTCGCCAGTCTCTCGCAGACAGAGAAAAACGCTTTTGATTGCTTTTCATATCCATCCCACAAACTGCCTTTGAACTGGGAAACTTTAAGAGGAGATAAAAATGTATTTGAAGCTCACATATAGGGGGGCCGCTTTATAAGGCGACACGTCACCCTGCCAAGCTAATGATGATGAAACTCAGCAACACACCTTTGATTCCACGGGGGGGGGGGGGTACATTTTGAAGCTTGTGTACAGATGGAAACACTCTCACACACACATGCCTGGTCCTTAGTCTCCCAACAGAGATTCAGATTGTGTGTGTTTCGTAACCTAGAGGCTAATGAGACGAGGGAGTGAGATGGTATCGAGAAGAGCCCCCCCGGCCTCCAGACTGTCACTCGGGGCAAACGGCAGAGGGGGATAGGTCCAGAGGAATGCTGGCACACGAGCCGTTTAAGGTGGATTGCGAACATTCCGAATGTTCCCCCGTGCTAATCTTTGCTTTTTCCTGTGCGGGGTCCCAGAGGGGAGCCAACGCTCCTCCACCAGCAGGACCCTCTGTCACTGGGATGAGCCCACCATCACGTTGTCCTTTTTGTCTTTATTGCAAGAAACCTCTATTCCCTTTTTCTCATCCTGTGACTAAAATGTTGGTTTTCCCCGCCAGGTCACCTGCGGCACGGTCACTGTGGGAGGCCATGCTGACCAGTAAGCACAAAAAGGGAGTGATGGAGGTGCAACGGCAACTGGTGGAGGCGGCGAGCAAGGAGAAGCTGCCTATCAAGATGAGCATGGGTGAGAAATCAGGATGTGGGGGATGTTTCCCAGCATCAAGTCCAAAAAAAAACGCCATGGCTG
>CAESWR010000739.1:223645-251167 GCA_903171835.1 Mullus surmuletus | reverse complement strand
CCCCCACAAAAAAAAACAAGAATGGACGTGATCGAGACAAACGCAACACAAATAAATCAGTGATATTTATTCGGAGGAGGGTTTGTGTGTGTTGCAGCGCGGCCGTGCAGAGCCACAGCGCCTCCTACTGTGAGCCCAGCCTCGCTGCTCCGCCGTGTGTTTGCCCATGTGGCCACAGAGGAAATGTGAACCACATGTTGGCTCTATGACACACACTCACACATACACACACGCTCGCTCGCACAGAAACACACACGCTACTCTTGAAAACGTTTTGTTGTTTGTTAATGAAGCAAAAAAGAGGATGAAGCCAAGGATAAAAATATGTGTAGACATGCAAAAAAATAAAGTCATTACACGCACAACAAGTCCGTAGTGCCCCCTCGCGCACGTTCACCTTTGCGCAACCTCCTGAATAGGTAATGGATGGCCGATGTGCTGCACACACACACGCACTCCCACACACACATGCACGCGGCTAATATGTATGTTAGCATCTGGCAGGAGGGGTTAAATGGGAGGGGCGCTGTGGTCCCTTAGCTCCTATAATCTATGAGGTGAAGAAGGTCTTCTCTCTCGTAACAAGCAGGTTGTGATATGTTAGACACACACACACGCACACACACACACTCTCTCTGCCAAGCACACACTGTGGTTTCCTATCACACAGTTGTGCTCGACAGCGATCCTTTTAATTCTGGCCGGCAGGTACGTTGTGGATTTATTTAGACAAATGTACAATAAAAAGAGAGACCTGTTGGGGCGGGGAAAAAATTGGTTGGGGGTTTTAAGGAGCCAAAACAATTGAGAGTGACAGTCAAAGCGGGAAAGTATGAAGGTTTAACGCCCCTCTGACTGAGTTTCTGTTGATTTAATGTCTTTGCTGTGAGAAAGAAAAAGCAGCAGGGCACCATCAAACTCCTGACACACACTGAACCTTTATACCCCCACTGGCAGCAGACCAAACTCCACCGAGTACCCCCACACAGTTCTCATCCTGCACCACCAGCAGAGCCCTCCATCCATCTGTTCCTATTAGACCAAGCACCCCCCCCCCAGCAAAACAAATGCTTAGTCTTAATACCTATCTGCTTTCTCTTTGCCCACTCACCCTGCAGGAGGCTCAAAATTTTCCACTCGCACCCGAACGCACTCTCACTCTGGCAGCTTTATGCAGATCAGCAGAGAAAATAAGAGCACTGGTCAGGCCCCCAAATTCTCACATACAAACTGACCTAACTTGGCTTCTTTTCATCTCAACAGGATAAGATCATCCACAGAGAGAAAGAGAAAATAATCCATTTCTCAGAGCCTGAACTTGACCCATCAGGTTTCTCACAGCACAATAGGATGATGAAATTCCCTCGCTGCATGTGTGCAAATGTGTGTGTGAATGTGCAGTAGAGTGCGAGAGAGAGCGAGTGTGTGAGTGGATACACACTGTATGTGCTTGTGAGGCCAGTGTTTATCTTTCCTGTTTTTGCTCTTAGTGGGGAATTAGCAGGACAGCTACGGTTTCATCGTCCATAAACGTGTGTTTATCTGTTCATCTAAATGTGTGTATGTATGTATGCATATGTGTGTAGAAAGGTTATTTAGTTTGTGTATGTTTTGCGTGCAGTGATACTGCGGTGTAGATGGGATGTGTTGACAGGGCATTTCTTCCCATGGTATGGGGCTTTTAGAGCAGGGGCTCGCAAAATTGTGGTCAGAGGGGTACTTTGGTGGGGGTCTTAAGCAAAATGTGCAATTCATTTCATTTCTTGAATTTTCAGGTAGTTTTTTGCTGATTAACTACTGGTAATTGTCTGCTTAGTATGGATTATTTAAGTTATTTTTCAAATAAGGAATAAGCGGTTCTGCTCCGGGTTTCTTCTGTTAAAGGGAGTTTGATTTGATTTGATTTGATTTATTTGTTAAAAATGTAGATAAAAATGATCCGATTACACTTTTTTCCCCTATTTGTAATTATCAAAATTCTAATTGGGTCAGTCTATATCTGCACACGTCAACCTCAAATCATTCACATCATTATAATAGGAAAAAAAACCCTGTCTCATGGGGGTATTTCCTCTTTGCCATGGCCTGTGCTCTCCACTCCCATCTAGTCGAGTTTTGAAAGAGGCCCCCACAGTCACCCACAAATAAAAGTTCCAGGACTTTTCTCGACTCCAAGTGCATAAATAAAAAACCTCTCAGCCTTCCTCTGTCCGCAGTCCACGCAGAATTACTTATGAGGCTGTCCAGCTGCTGAGGCAGGCCACCACTCAGCTCCACGCTGACATCAGACATCACTTAGCCCCTGAGTAACCCTGCGCACCTAGAATGCAAGTCATCTTCCAGTAAGCGGGCTAAATCATTGTTGGCCCCTGCCTTTTTTCTCATTGTTCGAGACTTTGATCATGGACGAGCCTCAATTGCCACTTCTGCGCATCAGCCTGAAATGGGCAGCAGCTCAAACTGTTTATAGCAGGAGAGTCAAAATGTGATTTGTTTTATGGCCCAGGGTTGGAAGAAATGCACCTAGAAGAACATAAAAATGGTTCCAGGTTCAGGTTTCTCTACCATCTTTGGTGATATCCAGCAAGCGACAGAGACTCTGTATATAGGCGCACCCTCAGGGCACCGATACGCTGTGCTCACTAACTGTTTATAACAAGGTCTATATTGTCCGCTCATATCAGGCGCAGATACTGGAAATAAAGTTAACTGCACGGGAAAGATCAGCCTGTGCCTCTAATATGCACAGTCCTGTTTACAGGCCGAAAGGAAGAAGCTTTCGAGGGCTGTTTTTGCTGCAGAAGCGCCACAGTTTGAGACCGCCACTCAGCTGACAGACCTCTACCCGGCTCTCATTTTGCATCTGGCAACAAGATGCCTGAGGAATCGCAGAGCTGTTTTGAGGGAAGTTTAGTGGCAGAGATAAGAGCAAAGGCCCAGCCAAGGCTGTTTGATTGTATAATGGAGAACACGCTTTTGTGCGGCTTTGCTTGTCTTCAGTTCTTTTTTTTTTTCCAAATGTAATTTTCTCACTGTGTGTCAAACAGTCATCGCTGTTAAGTCTGATTATATTTGGCCGGCATTTTACCATTCTTAGTTGCCTATTCGTGGATGAAATTTAGCCTGGCCCTTGCCTTGGATGGGTTTCCTGGTTTTGTGCTGAATTATGGTTGGCACATCGAGCCTTGTGAACCTCGGTGATGCTGCCAGGGGTTTTATGGCTGAACATGTTCACAATGGGGCTTTTCAGGATCTCGAGTGTGTCTGGACTGAAGTTTATTCTTTGAAAATAGTTTAGATTCAGCAAGAAACTCTTTTTTTCCCTTTTGTAGGCACCTACTTCATTTCACTCATAAGATGCAAACTCTTTCAGCGCTGCTTGGAAAGTTTCCCACAAAGCAGATTTCTTCTCGGCTGTCAGGTTTGCTTATCAGCCGCCGTGGAAATTAGTTTTTGTTCCTGGCTGCTTTTGGACCATTCCCTCCAGTTTCACTTCTGAAAATATTGCACATTTATTTTTGTCACCCTCTTTAACATGGTTAAAAAAAAAGTGGTTTCTGACATTTCCTAATTGCCACGGCTCAATATTGCATTCGCCGTTCTGCAGCTTTCTGCACCATTTTTCACTCCGCCTGTCTGCTGCTCCTCCAGTCATGTGTTTGGCCCCAGTAAAGAAAACATTGGCCATGTAGTCCAACAGGAAATACTCCCACATCTGGTGCTGGTTCAGAACATCAACATGAAGAAGTAGTCGTTATGGGGAGTTAATGTGTGCCCCCTCGCTATCCCAACCTCTAACACAGCCCCCCGTACCTCCAGGCCACCCTACACACCCGCTCCGGCCCGACATCCTCCGCCGCTGCTCTTCCTGTCTCCCTGTCTCCCTGTGAATCTTCATGGGCGGAGCTTGTTAAGACTCTCTCTCTCTCTCTCTCTCTTGCTGCTGCCTCTGTAGATAATCAGGGGGAAAAAAATGCTGATTTGCAAGTATTCGTCATCCTATGCGCAGGCTCTCATGGGCTCTTATCAGTGTTGCTGCACCTCTGCGACATGCTCAAGCACAGGCGCGCCGGACACACTCTGCGCTGTTTAGTCACACACCGTGACTCATGTAAATGTTTGTATATATGGGGAAATATTGCCTCCTGACACACTCTTATGCATGTCTCCTGCTGTCTCCCCGCCTGTGTGGACCCTTTGCTCATTAAGATGATGTAATGCTCTAGCATCAGTCAGTTTCAGTCAGTCTGTGAGACTTTAAAGACTTTTTATTCTTTTTCCATATTCCTTTCTTAAGATTAATTACAGTATATGTGTTTGCAACCCCTTCACCCATCTAATTGAGAAGATGCAAAAAAAGACAATATGCAAAACCTAAATGAAAAGCGACCTTTTTTTAATATGATATTGGAAATTTGTGGGTGGATCAAAAAGAGCTGTGCATGATGACAGCCAAGGGATGTTTCGCAACTTGAAGGCTTTTGCGAGGAAGAATGTGTGGGGGGGGGAAGGCCAAATGCAAGAACCCAAATACTTTGAGCTGGATGCAAAATGGATTTGCGAGCTGTGATATCTGCCAAGGGGGGGTTTCTAAGTACTGACGATGCATGCTGCGGTTCGGAGGCAGTTTCCATCTTTTCAATAAAAAAAAAATAAAAAAGACCAGAGTGTTATTTCTCTAAGAATTCTCCAAGCTTTTGGATGCAACCATGTGTCTTCTTTCCCATCTCATAGTGAGCTAAACTTTATGTTGTGCTTGGACGAAATCTGATGATTTTTCTGAGGAGACCCACCGTTCCTCCTCAGGTGTTGACAGTATCTGCTTTCCTCCTCTCAGGCCGCGTGACCCCCGAGCAGCTGTGCTCCTACGTGCAGCTGTTCCGGAGCGACTGGGGGGCACTGGAGAGCCACTGCGGGGTGCTGCAGCTGGGCCTGGCCACGGCTCAGACGCTCCGCCACCCGTGCCTCCCCCGCTGGGACGCCTGCCTGGCCTTCGAGAAGCTGCTGCTGCAGGTCCGTGCTCATCCCACGCAATTAGCCTTGTGCGCGCGCAGCAAGTGATGACAAACGAAAAAACTCAAAGTGGCGCGTCCACCGGATTGACGGACAGAGACCTTTTAAGACTTTAGAATAATGTTTTAGAATTTGGATTAGGGCTGTCACGATATCAGATTTTCACTTCAAGATTATTGCAGGCAAAAAATGTCACCATAACGATATTATCACAATATCAACAAAAACGTAAATAATAATGGTACAATCAATAAAATTCACTTTAATTATTTTAACTTTAATTATGATTTGTTTCTCTTTTGGCAGATTAATTACTATCAAAACACCTTTCTAAGGTGGTACAAAGACAATATGAAAACAGTAACTGTACAACTGCTTACAAAAAGTAGGCTGTTTTCAAGTGACACTGGATCATTTACACAATATTATCATATGCACATTTTTGACACGATATTGAAATTGCTTTTTTTAATACCACGATTATTGAGGAATGTGGGTGCGACAAAAACGTACATAAAGGTTTTTTTCATAAATTCTAAACAGTAGTACATGGACTCAGCTGTGATGGAAAACAGCACCCTCCCGGCAATTTGTAATTAACTGTGTGATTATCTTTTCACATCTTTTCCTTTGGTAAATATTTCATTCCACCATGCTCGGCAGGTAAGTGGGTGCTTGTGGCTCGCTGCATGGTGGCTTGAATGTTGTACTAAACTGACAGAGACGTGGGGGAAAAAAAAAACATTGATTCCTCTTGCTCATAAACAAGGTCGGGTGTGTTTGTCAGGAAAACATTTCGGATCCAGTAAATACTGCGAAAAAAAACGGCAGATTTCCATCATGTTGTTTGGACGAAAAGGAGGTCTAGTTTACAGAGGCGGATGTACACGTGCGTTTGACTGTGGGAGGGGTGGGAGGTCAGAGGGCAAATCTGATGGAAAGGCAGAATTGGATTCGGGCGAGAGGTGCAAGAATGAATTAAAAGCCAAACAAACGAATACCAAAATCTCTTCCTGTTTTTCCTCGTCCTTACCTTGTTATTTTCACGAAGACGCTTCATATTCCTGGAGTTGTAGTGTAAGCAGTAGGACAGCTGAGTATTTAGGACCTTATTAAAGTAAATCACGGAAAAATAAAGCAAGCTCGCAGCGGTGCCCGATGCCAGAAAGAAATTTGAAAACAGCCTCATAAACCTCAGTCCTCAGCTGGGGCCATTGCTCCTTTATTAAATAAAGGAAGAAGACTTTAGGGCTTTATGTTCCAGTATCCATTTACTTCACGACTCCACTTTGATCCACTCTCCCATGGCTGTCTGCACTACCTGGATAATTCAAAGTACCAGGTTCTCACCACTCTTCTTCTTAAGTTTCAGACTTCTAACTACCGGTCTTTTTTGATGACCTCAGGTGGAACTGCGTCTAATAAAATGGATGTTAACTTCTTTTCCATTTCGCCCCGGCACGGCGTGCATAAATTTGTATGTATAGCGTTTGGCTGGAGTTCAAAAATGACATTCTTCAGAAATCAGGTCTTACAATCAGGCCTTGAGCGTGATAGGAGTATCGGTGTTTGCAATCAAAACGAGCCTGAGTTTTATCGAGGTATTAAGGGAAATGAGTTGTGTATCCTCGCCGCCCCCCCCCTTTGCAATTTCCATGTGAGGCTGTTTCTTTGGCTCAACTTGGACAGAGGGAAGTTTAATTATGTTACAAAGCGGCGGGATGCAAGGCCTTTCAGCTCTGCCCGGCGGTCAGACCGTGTTTGCTCTGCCTGAGTGTGTGAGGGTCGCTGTGGGTAAGACCGGGCACACCAGCGCCGGCCAACAGCGTGGGTTCATTCAGGCCATCACCTCTGTGGCGTGCTGGAGTGGGCAGCAGTCTTTCCGAGGCAAGGGGCCACTGAGTTCAGGGCTTGTGTGTGTGTGTGTGTGTGTGTGTGTGTTTGTGTGCGAGCTCGCGCGCCTTCTCCCGACAGATACGTGCGCGGTTTTGTGGCAAAAAACAAAATACGGTGTAATGCTTTTTTTGTGAGTTCCCACACAGCAACATGAGGTAACGCTTCGACTTTGCTGTAATGCTTGAATATCTCAGGCAGATTTTACTTAAAGGCAGCCAACAAGGGTCCTGCAGCTGGCAGGTTACAAGTTCGGGGTACTAATGTTGTCACAGAGGCTGACATGTTGGGTAGACTGAGATAAAAATGTGGTCAGTGCAATATTTACTGTTTATGCTCCCGTTATGGATTCATTACCTCCTCGGTTTTAGTATGTATACATGTATGAGATGGAGAGATATCTTCTTGGCTGGCATTGCCACCCTGCCTGCACCTAAGCCACTGCCCCCCAGCCCCCCTTGCTGCTCCAGGCTCTGGCCGTCTGGCATGTGCCTTGGTCTGAATAGGTCAGATTGAGTTTGCTTGGTCCGACTCCAGTCCGCAGTTACAGAATGTGTATGCTGTCGAGATGTGCTCGGCTCTGGATGGGCGGAGCAGCCAAGGCGGCGCTCAACAGACTCGCTCTTTCTCTACTTCCCAGAACGTCCCAGGCGCACCGTGCTGGCCTTCCCATCAGCGTCGCGGCCAGAGCTCTCTACCTCACCAAACTAAACACTGCTGCTGTGCAACATGGGGAGAGCAGACTCGCAAAAAGAAAAAATATTGATGCGGCATCTTTTTTCTTTTTTACATAATAACGGGATTTTTAAGGCCGCTAACGTGTCTGAACATGCTACGCAGCCACGCGTTGACGACTCCTTGTCACATCGCTGAGCGTGACAGTGATGACAGCCATGCAGTAGTGAGCAGCTAACCTCTCTCACCCCGGCCTGTTGCTTTACTCTGCTGGGATTAGCAGGGCATGCCTCTGCAAACATTCAAGCTCCGAGTTATTACTGGTCACAGCGTTGCTCAGACAGAGAGTCGTGCTGGCTGCATGTCCTCGTCTCCCATGGGTCGCGCAGGCAGCCCGCCTACTTACCATCTCTGTCCTTTCTCCGTATATTTGTGTTTTAGTCTGAAGTGCCGCGTACACGGGCTAAAGTGCGGCAATGGATCCAAACACGGAGCTTACAGAAATATGAAAATTGGTCATTCTTATTCAGTGTTTATCTGCTGGGATTAACAATGTCCAAAACAGCATATAATATTTGTAGTCATTTGTTGAATCAGTGATCAACATGACATAATTAATAATTAGAAATTATTCTATTAGGATTTTTAAAAAAAACATGTCTAACTACTATCAGATAGCTACTCCTTCTAAAAGATTTTAACTAATTCTCAGAGGTGCTCACTTAAACATGCAGATGTCAAGCGAACTTTGGAGCCACAAATCACCAATCTGAGAAGTAAAATCAGCACTATGGGAATTGATTAATGATGATTTACTTTTTTCTTTTTCTTTTTTCCCCCGTGTCTTATTTATAAAAATGGAAGCATCTGTAATTTGGTCTTGGTCACTGGTCTTTTCTGAAAATGTAAAGAACAAGCCTAAATGCTTTTAGTTCCAAGACATGAAAGAGTGCAAAGGTATCTATGCTGCCTCCTGAAATCTTTACCAGCAAACAGTCCCACAAGAAATACTGCAACCTAAAATTTCTGCCGCAATCCAATCAGTCTTTTCCCAGCCTTTGTTTTTGCTTTGCTGGTGTTTAGGTCTGTATCTGTTGTAGCAATTAGTGCATAGCCACGTTACAGCTTAGTGACCTTTATACTCCATTAACCACCCTCGTACAGTGTCAGTTTGTGGTGGCTTAGCTACTTTCGACCCTTCACCTTTGTCCTTTGACCCCTCGTGGACATACGGTGACCTGTAAAGGCTCAAACCATGGGGTCTGTGGTATGTCAGCAGTCTGACAATTAAACCTGTGTCATCCTCCTGTTATGTAAAACTTTATGAGGTCATACCAATCCCCAGTATACTTGACATCCAGCTCTGTAAGAAACATCTGGAGTTTATAATTTCTTATGGTGGCAGAGGGGAAAACTCCGATATTGGTCCAGAGAAACTTTCATCTTATCTGAGCTGCATGCCACAGACAGACAGGGGGCTTTAAGCCTGTAATTGGCCTTTCCCCGGGGTATGGAGCCTGTCCCCACATCCCAGACATTCCCCGGTACTCTGTCCCTGGTGCCCCCGCAGTAGGGGATGGGGGGGTGGGGGTGATGGGGCGCAATGGTTCTGCTGGAGATTGTAACAAAGGGGTGCGAATGACTCCAGGCCTTTACCCTGGAGATGTCCGGCACTGACCTCCTCCAACTCCCCCACTGTTTAACTGCTTCACATCTGGACTGACCGGGGCTGACCGTCTCCCCATCCATCCACTGTCTTTCCCATATTCTCCCTCGGCGGCCCTCATGTACCCTCTTTGTAACCCTGAATCAAAGCAGTTCTGCTCCTGGAATTATGCACAGGAGGGTTTTACTCCTGTCTCATGTCGCTTCCTATTGTCTTTTCGCCAAACTGCACTTCTTTTGCTCTGTCTCTGTCCGAGTTGCGAAATTGATAAAAAAAAATTGAGTAAACCACAGGAAAAAACAATGAAGCTCAGGAAAGAAAGTTGGGTTTATCAAAAAAATGACTTATTTATCGATCTCTTCCTTCCTGTGTTTAGCCGGAGAGGATTACAGTGGGAGAGATGAGCGGCGATGGAGCTCACTCCCAGGAAGACCCAGGAATAGCCCCCTCTTTAAGCTCTCCCGCCCCCCCACCCCCTCGGCTTCGCTACCCCGAGACGGCTGTGTTTACATTGCTTTGCACAGCTCAGACCTAATGTACTGTCTGTTTAATAGGCAGAGAGAGACCTGTTTATAGAGAGGGACCTTTTTAACAGAGGTGATGGGCTGGTGGGCCAGAGGGCAGCACAAACTCATCTCACTTCCTGTTATCATTACCTCTCTTCTGTGGGACTGATAGGTGCTTGGCTCGGTCGGCTTTCTGCATTATTTATCCTTAATCGCCACGCCATCCTGCTGGCTATGATTACGTTCAATCTGCCTTTCCTGTAAAATCAAGGAAAACACGGAGACTCAATCAAGTTGCCGCATATTAAACCTCAGTGACTCCACTTCCCAACTCAATAGTAATTTGCATGAGCTGCATTTTAAATGTTCTACTAAGCAACTTTCCAGTAAATATATCTCAGCTCACTGAACCATAACTTTATACGAATTACTTTGGTGTTAATAGCTGCAGAATTATAGAGCTGCGGCGCTCTGAATGTTAAGGCTGAGCGTGTAAGATCAGCCCATGGGGGTTTGATACACTAAATGTTTCTTTCTTTTTTTTTTTACTGAAAGCGACATGCTGTGTTTCAAGTCACAGTTGCAGTCGCCACATGTGTGCATCTGTGGCTATTTGTTGGACGGGTCGACATTGTTTACTGCGACTGTTAAACTGTAGACTCAAAAGCCTTCATGTCAGGAAGAGTTTTCATGTGGCCTGGGTGGGTTTCTTCTTGCAAATGTGTGTTTTTGAGGGTTCTGCAAGATTTAGCTGAAGAGCTTGGCCAAGAGAAGCTATTTTTTTTTCTCACCGTTGCATAGAGCAAACCAAAGCATTGAATATTTGATCTTTCTTGGACATGATCCACGCTGCTTTCTCCACTCAAACTCACATTTGACATTTCATAACTATGTTGTACTGAGCTGCATTGTCATCACGGAGTATTTGGATGAGGTGGTCTGGGGAACATGATCAGAGGGGCTCTCGGAGCCCTTGCTAAAGCTCTCCATCCCCGGTGAATCAGGTCAGTGTGGTCTGCTGACTTGGCCTCCTGGCGTCAGACTTCATTTGAGCATGCTCCAAGAAGACACCACAGACTGGGAAAAATCCCACAATGCCTAGCATTCACTCATGAATTGTTAACAAGGAGAGCTGTAGAAAAAGCTGACCATTAGGTAAGATGGCGGGGGCTGTGAGAGACCCAACAATGACCCAGTGTCCCAGACTGTGCTGGCCAGTCAACTTCCTTCATATTCCGATGATTGGCACTCAGACCTTTCCTTTAGTGTAATATGCCACCACTTTACTGCTTATATTCCTTTTTCCCCATGATATGCTGCTTCTGCCCCTGCAGCCAGATGTGCTTACGTGTGTGTGTGTGTGTAACCAGGCGTGCATGCATGCGTTCATCCATGCGCATCCTTTAATGTGCTTACTGCGGTCGCTGTACCTCAACTTCCTGTTGTCACAAACAAGCTCTCTGTTCCCTGCCAAAAAGCTCCACCTCAGGACAGATTAACTATCAGGTCATTTGTCACTACCTGCTGAGCACAGGCCACTGAAGGTCACGAGCCACAGGACATGTGTCTTTGTGTCTGTGTGTCTGATCTGAAATGGAGACATTCCAGCACCTTCAAGCATCCTCTTTTCATACAAATGCACCAACCAACCCGGAGCCAGATTAAAGATTTTTAACCAATTTGAAAATGTCATTGTGATTGATCATTTGAATTTACGAGCCTTAATAGTTCTGGTCTTTACTGGTTGTAGCATCAAGTCTCATCACATTTTATCAAAATTCCAGCCCTTTGTCTATCATTTAACAGGCAGCTGTGATCTCTGCTACTAGTCTTCACATTCACAATAGAGGTTGTTTTAATCAGTGAAACAGAGGTCATGTTTCACTAATTCAAAAGACCGTTATTGTGAATGTGAGGCAAATTCAGGTCTGCATTTGCGATAACGTTGTCATTTGATATCACCGCTCTTTTCAATTAATTTCAACAAACATGTTGAGTCCATATTCAGAGCAGATGGAGGGCTCAATCACCACTGTGTTGACGTATTTGGCAGCAGTCAGTACCTGCAGTCACTCAATTAGAAATGTTTAAGGAAAAAAGTACAATTAGCAATCAGTTTCACATGAGGAAGGCCTAATTTGTCTATTATTGCTCGGCCAAATGAAGAGTGCTCAGCGGTCAATGAACTCTCAGAATTCTCAAAATTCTCAACGATGCTGACAGAGACATTTAGACACAATAACTTACTGCCCCCTATTGCAAAGGGTTAGCAAAGACTTGTGTCCTGTGGACAGAGATGAAAGGGTGAAGGTGGGGGGGTGTTGCAGGAGTTATCCCCCTTAGGTCATGAAGCAGAGGTGGGAGACAAGGGCTCCTCTTTGCTACAGCGTGTAATTGTACCCATCTGAAAACTCAGTCCACACCTCCTCCCCTCCTACTCCCCAACCCCCCGTTCGCTCATGCCCACCCTGCAGTCCACCTTGTTGCCCCAGGGATTCGTCCGTCACAGAGAGAGAACGAGACTGGCCAATCGCCTTGGTAACAAAGTGACCTGGGTCATACCGGGTCAATCAGAGACAGATTCAAGCCATCCCGTGCTCTGCCATTAATTACCCATAGTTCCCTTGGGCACTGCCCCACTTTGTAAGCACCTCACCCAACAGGCTTGATAGTAGTGTGTGATCAGGTGGAGGGGACCAGTGGATTTTGTATCTGTGACAGGGTCGGAGCTGTCTTAATTACCAGCAGAGTTTGCCCCCCCCCCATCCCATCACCCCCCAACTCCCGTGGCAGCATGTCAAATGGATATGTCATGTTAGCAATAACAACTCAAAGCTATGGCATCATTACAACATTTCAGAGACCTTTGCCTTAAATGAAAGCTTTATTTGACCATATGTTTATAAGTAGGGCAATTCAAAGGGATAGTTCAGATAGAAGTTGTATGAGATCCTCACCATCAGAGTCGTTCATCAACAGTGACTTTTCCCCCACTGTGTCCTGTGAGCAGAGTTCCACCCAGATTTCAGTGTTGCAGAAAGAAGTTCCCTGGGTTCACACAAATAAAGCGTTTTGCTCCCAAAAAAAACATGCGTTCAAAGGAGTAATCCATTGCATCACGAATTCTTTGCCGCGAAGAAGTCCGACCTCGCAATCACCCGGTATTATTTTCCCTCGGTTCATATCACACCTTTCCATCAGCTGGAACGTCACTGATGGTGAGGATCTTCATGTAAAATAAAACCTGAACTATCCCTTTACAGAAGCACGATGGGAACATGTTGGTACTGAGAGTCGTGCGACTGGAGTGCATGGACTCCGGCTTTTTAATGCTGATAGGTCCTGACAACTTTAGCCGTATCTGGTTTTGAGCTCAGCTTTTAACTCGAGCTGGTATTTACATTTGTTAGGAGCGACGGGGATGAAAAAACGATGCATGCAGCTTTGCCTCTTTTTTATGTGTGGATGCCTTTTGTTGTCCTTGGAATCCTCTCGAATGGGCTAGAAATTAAAGTCATCTGCATTAAAGTCATCTTTTTTTCTCTTTTTTTTTGCTTCTCCCCTTTTGTTGTGATTGACATCAGGGAGCAGGGTATCAGAGGACGTCCCCAGGCACTGCTGAGGTCTGGAAGTCATTAAATATCTTTCTGTCACCCTCTCATTCCACATTATTAATATTTACTCTCTTTGGTTGTGAATGTTTTTGTAACTTTCTCTCCTCTGTCACCCCCCCCCCCGTGCTCTTTTATCTTTCATCACTTATTTGATTGCTCCTGAACTGACACGTGGAGCTATGTCTTATATCTCTGGAGTTGTCATCTGGAGGAAAAGCTGGTGCAGCAGCGACAGGCACTGCAGCCACATGCTGAGGTATCCCTAAAAAGCGTCTGAAACCCGAGTGGCTGATGTGAACATGTATGCGTCAACAAAATATTTATAAATGGATTCGTTTGAGACCTCAGAACAGTTGCCAAGATACTGCAAATGTTTAGTGCAATTATGACAAATGGAGGCTGATTGCTCACATGCTTGCAAGATCCAGCATATAGAAAGATGTATTTTCACTTAGTTACACATGACATAGATTCACAGAATTGTTGAAATAACTGGAACATGTAGGCTACACACTACATTATGAAAAAGCCTCCAGATTTTCCACCGCTTTTGTGTGCCAGTTTGAGGTAAGAAAAAAAAAAAGCAGTCCCAGCCCTGCACACTGCATTTTATCCAATGGGAAAACTTGATTTGAAAACATTTGAAGGGGAAAACCTCACTAATTCCTGTGTTTTCCCGCTCTAGCTTTCATCTGGAGCAAACTCAAATGCCCCACTTCTCTCGGTCTATTGTTCTAAGCCTGGTGTACTTGGAGACACATGTGGGCCTGTTTGTCCTGCTGCTACTTTCATGGAAATAAGAAAAGGAATGAAAGTAACCCAAAACGAGCACCGACACTGAACCGCTAATTACGAGCGGGAGGAGGGATGCAGGGGGAGGCTGGAGGAGGTTTCTCATCCCCCCTCTCCTGCTCCTTCACTCTATAGCTTCTGCACACTTTTTTCCGTTTCTCTCAGATAGTTAAGATGCTCTGCCTTTTATGTTTGCAATCTACTTCACAGCAGCCACGTCCTTCTAGTCCTGAGCAAGAGAGCAGCTATTGACAGTGACAGTGTTTATGGCTGCTTCACAAGCTGTGCTCTGAGAGGCAGAATAAATTATAACAATTATGATTTGGTGAGTGTGTTCAGTTTGGGTGGCCATGTTAGCATTAAAGTTGTCGTAGGCTTTCATCTGCTCGTTGGTCGCTGGCTTGGTGTTATTATTGAGAGTTGATTGGAGAGGGAAGAGAGGCATCGACTCAGATGACACATTAAACACATACTGCACATCTGGATGAGCTGGATCAGGAGTTCACATGTCCCCATTCACACTGCGCTAACCACCTCTCCACATCCTGTCTAAAGCATAACACACACACAGGTCAAACTGCAGAATCAAGTTTTGCAAATTTTACTTGAGTCTGCAGCTGGCTGACGTTGCTTGAACTTGATTTATTTTTCACATCACTGGAAAGTAAAAGTGTAAACACCGCGAACCTCTGCGCACACACGCGCACACACACACTACAATATCATCATATGTTCAAAATCAAATATTTCTGCTTATGACTTATGTTAATACACACAAATCACTACTGACTGGACAGTTGGGCATACTTGACATTTTTAAATCAAAAATACTCCCGACACAGGGGACCTGCAATAAATCCTGCATTTATGAATATGATCATATTCGATTTATATTGAGGCTGTGTCAGAGAGGTGCTGAATCAGCTTTGCGTTTGGTGGTGTTCCATTATGCTGCATTATAGTGAAAGGTGTCTGGAATATTTACTGCAGTTACAATAACAAGGTGGACAAACCATTTCAAACACATTATTGAGGAAAAATCTTGTTTAGATATTTTTGTACATTGTTAGATTAAAATTCTTATCCAGTTTGGAACAATGTATACTGAAGAAAAGAAATCTCATTCTTTTGTCAAAATCCAGTCCTCCAAAAATAGTCACAAACTTTCAGCAGTCAGTTTTTATACCTATCAATCAAATAGTGCTACCCTTGGTTTTCTTATAGTGTTGTACCAGTATCTTCCATTTCAAACATTCCAGTTTTCACAAATTTTTCTGGATAAGGGATGGGAATGCTGGAATTTATGCAAGGTGAAGAAAGCTGTCTCGGTGACTGGTCCAGATTGTATGATAGCTTTTTCTAGGTGCAGGTTCTTGGTATTTTACCATTGACTGCATAAGCCAGTATATTGACCAACGGTTACATCTATATATTCCCAATATTTGTTTTGGCACAATCACTATTCCAACCAACGTACCAACCAGCTCACCAACCAACCACCCATTCTGCCAACCATCATCACATTACTTTTTGTAAAGATCTGATATTGAAATCTGTTTTATACACCAGTAAACTGTTATATGATTCTATAATGTGTCCAAAGCTGTTGCTTTATTTTGAGCACATTTTCTCTCTATTGTTTAAGTGTGTTTCCATTTCAAACAGCCATTCTCTGTCACCACAAGACTACTCCAGTCTAGTGTATACAAACGTTAAGGGAAAATGACTTCGCCAACCAGCGGTCAAGGTGATATTAGCTAAGTGGTACACTTGGGATACTTTGGCACTTAGACTGTCAAGCACATAGTGACACTGTAATTCTTATGGTCTTAATGTTGTTTGAGGAAGAGGTGCCTCTCTGCCAGCGTGACGTGTTTAGTCCCTGTTGAGCGGCTCAAGCTCTGTGCTGCATCACGGTGTGGACAAACAGGCGGACTGGCCAAGCATTAGTGATGTGTTTACCATCTGTTCAGGAAGGACAGACATGATGGGAGAGGATGAGGAAGAGAGACATTTTCACGGTGCACAAAGAGAAAGACGGGGAGGTCGGGCGGGGGGGTGCGGGCGTCTTCTGAGAATTTACTGCTCCGACATCAGCCATCACTTATCGGTGAGGCCAGGCAAACAGTGTTGTGGCCTCTATGGCACACTGTCATTATTAACTCAGAAAACAGGTCAGGGATTGTCAGTGCTGCTGTCTTTGTTACGAGACCCACCTGGCGTAACGACCGGGACCTCCCGCCGGAGGAAAATATGATCACTCAGAAACCTCCTCACATTAGTCGCACCCTTAAGAGGAAGGAAGAAAAGAAAAGATCACACAGTCAAAGTGTGAGAAACCTCAACAAGCTGCTGTTGTTGAGGAGGACGGTAAAATGTGTGAGGGGATCACCGTTTGTGACTCAAGAGTTCTGGGAAGTGGATGTGATCCATGAGACTCCAGGGATAGAAGGTATAGGGATTGAATATGAGGTCTGATGTCGCAGTCCGTTTACGCCTCCGCAACCGTCTTACAGGACCCTCTGGCAAAAAACCCCTGTGGAGCCATTATTTGAATTGATTTGTGTTATAGCACTTGCAAGCGTTAGCATTTTTGATTTCGCCAAAGACAGATAGTTTCAAGAGACTTGTGTGTTTTGGCCTGAGCAGACTAATGCCTTCACAATCAAGGCGATGATAGAAACCGAGCGGGATGCACTGGGGAGTGGGTTAAGAAATCTGGCAAAGAGAAACACAATTATAGAGAGAATGATGGACCGAGGCCTACAAGAGTTTTCTTCTTTTTTTTTAAAGGTGTTTTACTGGTTTAAGCTTGCCTCGTTGCCCCTCCTGCTAGTGTTTTTTAGCTGAGCTGTGGGCTTAGGACTCTGGGAATGTTTATGCAGTGAAAATCCTGGCTGATGTTGTTTGTATTGTTCTATTTTGACCCTTGTGTTGAGTCATTGTCAGCAGACACATGTTTTCTTTTCACACACACACACAGACATAGAGAAGAATCAGCCACACACTCATCGCCCTGTCCATCTCCATCTCCCAGCTCTCCTTTTGTTTGCATGTCGCTCTTTGCCCCCTCATGCATGCGATGATTTGCCAAAGGTAAAATCCTCGGAATATTCAAAACGTTCTAACAGACGTAGATCACGCAGGGTAAGGGGTGGTAGCGCTCAGACTTGTTGTCGGCAGAAGGCTTGCCGCTCTTCTGTGCTCCCTTTCATTCTGTAGCTTCTGTAGTGTGTTGTGTTGCCCCCCCCCGGTGACATTTCGGTAAACACTGCCGTAACACATATACCTTCTGTTGCCTCCGCGTCTTCGTGTGCGAGCCTCCATCCAGACTGGATTTGCAGTGTTTTGGCAGGGGAAGGCAGGCTTCCATGCAGTCTGTGTTAGCCGGCGCACACTCACACATGTGTGACCCGCTATGTGCACCGAATGCCAACCTTGTCCTCAGTTTGTAGATTATTCACAGAAGAGCGTTCTTCTCTCTTCGCCGCCACCGCTCTGATTTGCCCACCGACTGAGGAATATGCTGAGATAATATATTCAATCATCAACAAGAGCATGGTTTCATCTGTGAAAATGTATCTTGTAAAAGGTCATTCCTCCTGATAAATATTGTAGGGGGAAAAGGAGGAATATATTTTTTTCCTCCTCTGCACTTTTATTTTGGAAGTTTTCTGCCCTTGCTGACTCTCTCTTTAAATTTGGCTTATAGTGAGACGCAGGTTCGCTCTGGCTCACACAGTGCATATTATAACTGGTTGTCATTAACAAATAGAGCGTTAGACATCACCAGTATTGTGTGAACAAACCGACTCACACCAGTTTTCAGACCAGTATTAACTGATTATTTGATTTCAACTTCTCCCAATCATTCCAAACTCTCTTTATTCTCTATTGTCTGACTTCATTCTAGTCTGGCTGTCCCTACTCTACATCCATCCAGGTGTGTGTGTGTATGTATGCGTGCGCACTAACAGCGGAAGTGCACAGAGATTAGCTGCTCTTCATGACGTGCGTCTACAACGAGCGTTTTATAAATGTTTGGGGAAGAGCAGCCGTGTGTGGGCGTGTTTGTCCATGATGGAGATAAAGGTTGGCGGTGCGGCGCTGATTATGATGTAGACCATATTTACAGCACCAGAAAAATACGCACAAACACACACACAGCTAAATACACAGTCCTCTTTGGCCGAGGCTTCCCACCAAGTGGCGCATTTTAATTCACAAAAACCCAAATATTCGGAGTTACTAACCCATGAAGTTGTAGCTGAAGGATATTTGCACTCACCAGCATGCATGCAAAGAGACACGCACACTTCTTTGAGACAGTGTGTGTAACAGCTGTATCTTAGGTATGACTCACATCAGAGTACACCAGCCAGTGACTCAGCCATCGGGTTTTTCATGATGAATCCCATGTTTTATTCAAACCCCTTCCAAAGTCACTCACAGCCGCGAGGGATGTGATTGAATATACAGCCGCTCACAGTGACGCCACGCCAGGTTAGAAAATGACAGCGCGGCCGGATCTGAGGTCAGCCATGGCCCAATGCCGCACTCCACCTGACATACAACTAATAGTTTTGGAAACATCCAGCAGCCCGTTTCCAGTATGCTGAAACTTTCTCCAGGATGGAGGTTTTGGAGGGAATGCAACAGGCAGATATAGCTCAGCCTGGGCCGGGAGGACGGCGCCATCCCAGGCGTGCCGTGGTGCAACAGTGCCCCCTAATGTTTGGTCTCCAATCTCCTCGGGCAGCGCATCCGCTGTCCAAAGACTGTTCCTCCTTCACATGCAAACATGGACTTCAAAATGTCTTGTGACATTTAATATACATTCCGAAAAAGCAAATTACCGTCACTGTCTATATCTTTTATAGTAAATTTTCTTTTTTTTTTAGCCAGTCAGCTAGTCAAACCAAACTTGTATTTTGAAATTGAATCGACCGTTTTTTCTTCTTTTTAATTATATTCACATCCCACCCATTTCCCCTGCACTCCCCTCCACCTCTTCAGGGCTGAGAAAGGGAATCCGATGGATGTGAATCTTTAATCCTTCACATGTTTCTCTGAAGAAAAAAAAAAAGATGCATGAGTTGAAAAGTGATCTTGCATCATGTAGATCCTGTGTTTGATTGGCTGCAATGAAAGATGAAGCTGAGCAACTGCACACTGCTCACGCCAGTTGTTTTTCTTCGTCTCCCACAGTGATAAACTGTGGTTATTGCAATCTGCTCCGTCTAGAAAACTGTCTGTTTACCTCAGGATGTTTTCTCCCCGCTGGAGTCTCCTGCGTCAATTAGCAGTGGATGTAATGTACTGTCCTTGGCAGTATTAAGGGATGTGTGTGTTTACTGATGAATGCGTATGATTCAGTTTTTCTCAGTGTGAGAAAAGTGCGGGAGGTTTTACATGGCCCTGGGGTTTGCGGCTGCAGAGCAGCTCTCATCTGGTGAATTACGCCATAATCTGTTACAGCCTATGTGGCGAAAATAAAGCCTTGTGATTTCCCGTATGTTTCCAAACACTCGCAGTGTGACACTTTTATCTCGTTTTTCACGTTCTTACTGCATTTTGACGTATAGTAGTGCCCCCCAAAAAGATCTGATGCAGGTCTGAGATATTGGCATGGTTGTCGTGTGGCAGACGGCACGGTTAAGCCACAGTGACCAGCTTGTGGCTGACTGGCGGTGACAGGGCGTGTTTGTGTCTGCGATTTGATCCCACGTTTCTTCTAAATTACAACTGTCAGTCTCTATGCAGCAACAACCTTTGACACACAGGGCTCAAGAGAAAAAAATGCAGATAAAAATGAGGGGGGAATGAATGCGGCTTAAAGAAGATGACTTACAAGGATGAAAGGAGAATGGGAGAAGAACTAATGTAAAAGCTATTAAAATGCTTTTCCCTGGATTAACAGAGGCAGTTTGCTGTTCATCCCTCCTCCAGCGTGCTGACCTTCAGCTGTGTGAGGTACGTCATTGATCCCTCCACCAAAACAGTCCAGCGTGTGACCAGGCCGCCAGACTGGTCAGAAACAAAACAGACCCACCTCACACACACTGTGTGGCAATTCAAGCCTCATTTAAAAGGGAAGATTTATGTCTCGGCGCTGCTGCAAATGTAGCAGGCGGCAGGCTGATGGAGCCAAACCAGGGGTCACCTTACCTTTAAGAGCTTTACCATCCACCAAGCTGTCTATCACTGCATCTCCCTCTTTATAGCAACATATCCAATCAATCAGTCAATCACACACTCTTATCTGTAGCTGTTTGCTGCATGTGCTGTTAGTCGCACGGCTCCTCTGACATTTATGCACAAGTCTATCGTCTCTGTGCAGAGATATGCAAGAGTTAACTCACTGACGGACAAACCGCAGAGGAGCGCCTTGCAGAATATGTTCAGTGCAAATCTTAATTTGCAGAGTATTGATAGATATGTTGTAATTCTGTTTTTTTTTGTTTTTTTTGCAATCCGGTTCTGCCGAGTCATCAGATCACTTGTGTGCTGATTGGATTAAATTGTTAAAAATCTTAACTTGTTAAAAATCTTGAGTTGATTTTTTTTTCTGCAGTTGATGTTTAAATGTGAGTCTTTAGAACATGTACCCTGATATTAGGACACGTTTCAAAGAATAATCATCCTGCTTGTTCTGTTTTTAAAGTATAAGGACGGATACGAGCGACAAGGAGAAATGTGATCTCTCACTGCTCAGTATATATAAGTTCCTGTGCGCAGACTTGCCCTTCTTTCTGTTTAAAATCACGTTTCCGCTCGCCTTGCTGAAGACACGACACTTTGTCCACACCTTTCACACAAGACAGAGTAATGGCCATAAAAAGAGAGGCAGAGATAAACCTTGTTATTCCATTCCTGCCCAACTTTCAGCAAATTTCCGTCTTTTGATAAACAATTTTTCCCGGTGAGCCCTTTTTAAAATTCATCATTGTCATCACCGCAGGTAACAATGAGCATGCGTCCCCTGTCTTAAAACTGTGTGTGTGCGAGTGTGTGTGTGTGAGTGTTCTGGCATGCTCGGCTCAGGCATTGTCATTCACGAAATGTCTTCCTGAGCTTCGGTTTCAGTGTTGTTTAGATTTTGTCAATCTTTGCCAGCGTCTCTGAGGATGAAGACATACTTGTTTGTTATCCAGCTGCTCTACAACAAATCAATAGTAAGCTTGCTGTACATAATTTAAAGTCAAAGCTCCGTCGCCGTCTCCTAACTTTGAGATTTATGCATTTTGTTTTCAGATGTTTCCCCGTATCCCTTCCAGCTTTGCGTGTTGTTATTTGTGAATGCAAATTGGATGTGATTACATATTTGCAAATGAAGCACATGTGTGCGTTTCCAAAAGAATGCAAATGAGGGTGTTTTTTTTCGTCTCCTTCTCCTTCTTCGTGGTTGCTATGGTAACGGCGAACCGCCTGACATCCATGTAAGTTGACGCCCGGCCAGGTTGACTTTGGTTGACGAGAAGAACCGACCTATAGCCAACTTTGTTCATGCTCACAAGGACCCCCGCTGCCAGCGCCGCCCCTCCCCCTGCCGTCGGGCCCAGAAAAAGGTTCATTGTGCAGGCAGGGAGCGAAGCGAGCAAGGCCTGGTTCTGGTTAGTGTGTGTAGCGCTGCATCTGAAACACTTACCTTCCTCCAGGGGCTGCATCTGGAGCTGGTTTCCTGTTCAGGCTGTGCTGGGCAGGGGCGGAGTTTGGCCCGGCTTTGTGATTGGGCGAGATTGAGCCTTTATGGACCCCAGGATGGTAAGAATTGCCAAACAGTAATCTGTCAATCACTGGCATACAGATTCAAACCAGAACATAATGCAGGAGAGAGCTTTTGATTGGAGCAAAAGGCGCGAGTGAGAAGCAAGTGATGCTTCAGGTTTTTTTTTTTGGGGGGGGGGGTTCTACCGCCAATTCAAGCTCGGTTTCACCATCAATTGGTCTGCAGAGAAAACAAAGAAGTGCTATGTTCTATATTTTTATACACAGCCTGTTTTTTATATTTAGGACATATTGTGCAAAATAAGAAACTTGAAGTAATAGCTTTATTTCAGTAATTACAAGCGCCGGAATTAGCATTGTTTTGATAGTGTAATGCCATTGTTATTCTATAATTGTGTATAATGGTCCTATTAGACCGTGGCAGCAGGACCGGTGCGTTTAGTAATAGTGTATAATAATCATCTCAGCTTCCTGTTATTATGGCTGTAATGCTGTAGTTAAGTCCATGAGCACTACCCCCCTAAATCTGCACTGTTTTTATAATGGAACTTAAACGCCGCGTGATTTCAGCCGCTTTTATGAGTTTTTCCTGTAGTCGTGCGAGGTGGATTTTAGAAGGGTCAGTGAATACGATGATGAGAAAGAATCTGCCTTTTTGATATCCTAAGAACATTTTGCTGAGTTTGAGGGAACTTGAGGGGACTGCAAGTTTTCATGCAAATTATTTCATGGGATCAAGATTTTCTGTCAGTCTTAAGTTTTGCGAAAGGTACTTCAATAAACAAATCACTCATGTGAAAGAAAATGAGCAATATCTCAAAGTCCGTCATTGTGTCTTTAAGTGTGTTGTGGAAAGCTTCTGCATACTTTTGCAGTCTTTTCCCAGAGGTGTACAGCACACCACCTTTGTGCTAAGCCCGTGTGCCAGCGCTAAGAGTCGGGCATTGTTGAGCGCAGCTTCAGCACTGTAAAGACCTTAAGTCAGTCTTCCCACTTGGCTTTACTCTGTTCAGACTCGGTTCTGTACCAAAGACCTCCATTTCCTGCTCTGGCGCCATGGCACGCAGCTAACAGCAGCTTTTATGGATCTCCTGAAGGGACCCAGTTACAGTGCAGACTTCTTCCTACACGTGGAAACACGCACACATACTGTGCAATAGAAAGCTAACACATTTGGTTAAGAAATGTATACTTTGGCGTATTTGTTAAGGAGCTGTGAACCAGAACGAATAGATGAGAAATTAATGACCGGAAGCAATATGAACAGTAGTGACAGCAACCTGTCGAGCTGTGGATGAAATAGTCACTACTTTTTGTTTATTTTTAGTCACAACTACATATCGTGTAGATTTACAGTATATAAATAAAAAGTTGTTCGCACTGATATATATATGTGTGTATATGTATATACATATATGTGTATATGTATATATATATATATATGTGTGTGTTTGTGTGTATATATGTATATATATATATGTGTATATGAGGGACAGTCAAGTATATATATGTATATATGTGTATATAGTCAACTATTTATATTGTCATTGTACCATCAAAAATCATTGGTATCTAAGCCCCAGTTGATTTGCCAACGCTGACAATTATTGGTTGTAACACCATTTATAGTTTATTATAATGTTTTAATGAAGGAGAAGCAGCCTGGTGCCTGCAGCTCTTCATTTAACAGCTCACTGTGTCTGTTCCTTCCTGTTCCAAGACACCTTGCGATATTGCCAACTCATCCGGAAAATAATCAGTGCCAAGCAAACCTCAGACACATTGCATTCCCGGCTACTCCTCCACAATAACATTCAACAAGTAGCTTAATACATCATAATTTAAGGTCCTGTCTACATGATATGGCAGGTAATGATGTGTCACCAGTATGTACCGGTTGATGATGATGATGATGATGATGATGATGATGATGATGCAAACTCTAAATACTGGCTATGTGATCAGCAACAGCACCCCTTTTTTTTCAGCAGCTACATGTTGGCCAACCTGCAACTTGTCAAACAGTAGTTAAGACATCATGTTGAAAAACAATAGAACCGAACAACTGGATCCCTCCAACCATGACCATACACACTGTGAGCTCAAAGGCCCAGGGGGTCTGACTTGGCAGGTCTGAGTGAAGCACCTCTTGATAAATGATGTGTGAGGGTCCCTGCAGAGCTCCACTTTCAGCTCCTCCTCTCCTCACTCACCCACACTGGGGGCCCCCGATGTCAGAGCGACACGGCCGTCGCTGGTCAACATGAAAATGTAATTTGCTGACAGTATGCACACTTCTGTGAGATCTTAAAATATCCTATTAAATCACCACCGGACATGTAGAGACAAAAGTGTGTGGGATTAGCAGTTATTGTAGTCGTTTTTGTATTTCATCAAGAAACCCTTAGCATCCTTTCTCTCTCTGTGTGCATGCATGTGTGTGTTTCTCTCTCCTTCTTGCTGTTCACCAGCAAAGTGAGCAGGGGGGAATATCCCAAACATTGTTTGGCAGTCCGAACGAGCATAACTTGAAGAGGTATTTGATTTCACAATGTTTAAGGAGAAAAATGTGTGTTGCGATTGTGTTTGAACGGTCCCCGGGGCCCAACGGTTGGCTGGGTCTGCGGCTGGGAGGAGGCCTCGTTGGATCGAGCAGAGTGCGTGATACCTCGCATGATGAGTGGATGTGACTGATGCGGACGTCACCTTCTGCAGTGTCTGTCGGCGCCAATGGAAATTAGTTTAACCCTAATTTATGATCGGGGGGGGGCGGGGGGAAATCACCAGCATCTACAGGCACTGATCTTGACCTTGCGTTGTGAGCGCACTCCATAAGGGACTGTCATTTAACCGAAAAAGACCGTTTCATGAGGGACAGTCAAGTCAGGTCTGTGGCTTTGGCCTGCAGCTCTGGATCTGAGAGTATTGCGTCTTTGGCTCAGTCAACAGTTCTTCTGGGTCAGACACAGGATCCCCCCAGTGGGCCCACCACAATGTCCAGAGCTGCTCACTCTCAGAGCAGAGAGGCTCTGTTTGTCTTGGTGAGAGGTATACACAGCTTTTCACAGAGGAATCCCTCATTAAAATGAAATGTATCCACAAGGGGATTTGTAGCTCCATCCGACACATAAATACCGTCCTCTGTCAACAATTGTCCTTTCTGCTCTCATCTGAAGCTTTGTTCCCCCTCATAATATCTCAGCTATCTTGTGTAACTCCTCTTTGACTCTGCTTTACCTCCACCCCGTGACCCCATCGCCTCCGTTTCAGCCTTATTTTTCATTTGATTTTCATGCTGTTCATCACAGAGATTAGCTCCACGCCCTTGTTTTATAGTCGCATGAGCTCACCCTTGTTGTGAGAGTGGCCAGTGTTCTATAAACGGTCTTGTGATCCGCAGCACAGGGAACCGGAGCTCAGCCATCGTGCGGGACCATTCAGGCTCGCAAAAACAAAACAGGTCACTGCACCGAAACACTGCCCCAAATGTGTGCACGGTCGAGAGAGGGAAAACAGTTCGGCGCCCTTTGCGAATCTAACAAAAGAGTGAAACAAAATGAAGTGTTACCTCAGCCACTTGAGGAGTAGTAAAATGCGCGAATGGAACCATGAGCTCACTCGAACTGCTCTCATAATTTCAACATGCTTTTTTTTTTACCCCAGACAGAATTATGCCAAGATGAACGTGTTAACTCAAATCATATAAATACTCTCTGCGTCACAGAGCTAGTTTTCTTAATTTCTTTTTTGCCTTTTTGCCGCTGCGCGGCCTGAATCTTCCTCACACGGTTAGAAAAGAGCGGCGTGTGACTTTTGAAAGCAGAAGAATGCGAATCTTTTCCACCGCCGCGGGTTAAATGATCAATACCATAACGCGCCACAACTACAAAGCCGCCACTTAGCAAGAAACCAGTTATTGGATTTCCCAAAGTGTCAAATGATGCCTTTAAATGAATTTATTATGCTCATTTCCAGCTTTTTCTATTTTCTTTGGGGGACTTAACTAGAGTGGATCTGCAAGGTTCAAAAAGCCTTATCTTAGCCCTTTATGGAATCCCTCAGTTCATCATCTGTCGGAAATTACTCTTTTCATCACCAGTCTCTCTCCCCGAAAAGCCCACTGTCTTCCCATTGGCCAGCTACTGCCACACTTATAAAATGCATTCAGTATGGATAAAATATGATTTCAGCAGTTTTTTTCTTTTTTTGCAATGGCCTGAAAATGGCATGAAAACACAAACCCATTTCTATATTTAGGTGTTTTTGAGCCACTGGTTGTGTTTGTCTGGAGGAGAGCACGTGGAGGTCTTCACAAACACATTAGCAAAGTGTGCTGGATGAACGGTCGATTTTTTTTATTTATTCTTTTATTTTCAAACATGACATGCTGTTGACTGCATAATAACACCTGTGGGTTGTTCATGTCAGAGAGGAGCTAATGTTGCAATATTTGGCATTTGATTGTACAGAGAAAAGAAAATACAGTCTCCTTTCATTAAAGCATAGCTGCCAAGACCCTGTTGTTCCTAGGAAACGGTGCAAAAACCTTCTTCTTCTTCCTGTTTTTCAAGCGTGTTGCGTTCGTTTGCTTCTTTCACAGGCTCTGGGAGATTCCGCTTTCCCCGCGGTGCTGAAGCAGCTGCTGCCTCTGATGAAGCCCCGCGCAGGAGGCAAGGGCGGCCTGGCCACGGGGTCCCGGCTCGGGGAAGATGAGTGCGGCCCCGAGGAGTTGATCCTCCTACTGGTCTACCTGTACTCGCTGGCTGACGAGGCGCAGCCGTCCAACCACGATGCCCAGGAGGAGGAGGAGGAGCTGGAGCGGCTGGAGAGGGAGCTGATAGGGGCCCTCACCCTGGTCATCACTCGGGAGACGGAGCTCAGCCCACTGCTCCAGAAACTCACTGGTGAGAGAGAATTCATGTGATCTCAGCATCTAAGAAGGAAAAAAGAGAGTTGGAAACGGTGTATACTACCTCAAGTCTTGTTAATGGGTGGATTTGTGTCAAAGTCTTCACACTCCGTCTCTCTCATGCTCTTTGCAACACACACATTCGCTCTGCCAGATCTATTTGCCAAACAGCTACACAAACAGCCAAATGTGGGAATGTGTAATTTTCTTTTGCATGTGCCTAGAGGATACATCAGAGAGGCGTCGCTCTGTCCTCCGTAACCCCAATTCGAGCCTTCTGTCACAAAAGAATCACCTGCAAAACACGCAGCCCCTCGTACGGCCGTTAATTTGTGGTGCAAATTTGCTAAGAGGCACCGGCGGCGTATCCATAATGGCTTCTTTGTTCCTCCACCTCTGGGTGGTTTCGCTGAGCTGGTAACCGTGCAGTAAAGCAGATCAAGGCCAAGCCCGTCGGATGAATTAATCGTCCACCTCCACACCGCAGCCAGCTGTACCTCCCAGAATAATAGCGTCTTTAACCTTGAGCCCCGTATGCACACGCACGTGGGCTCCTCCCCTGCCACAAGAGTTCATAATTAGAGCTACTTTTAGTTTTTGGCGTGCTCCGTACCTTCGCACACACCCTGAAATAATACACCAATGGTAGGGTTTTCGTCTCGTATCGCATATAGGCTCGTTTAGTTTATATAGGCTTGGTAAATCTATGTAAAGCACTAATAAAGA
>CAESWR010000739.1:201367-223619 GCA_903171835.1 Mullus surmuletus | reverse complement strand
TTTCTCTCTCTCTCTCTCGCGCTTTCCTCTCATACTGTCTCTCTCTCTTCCTGTTCCTGTTCTAGTTGGCTACGTGCACTTTGGAATTGAGGGGGCCTCTTGGCAGGCGCAGACTGAGCGATGTGGCTCATGTTAAAAACCTGACTCTTTGTTATAAACACTTCATTGGAAATTACCCTGTCATACTGTGCCAGGTGTGTTTTCCAACCGAAAAAATACAGCGAGTGTGTGCGTGCGTGCACGTCTTGCCCATTCAGAGGAATTCGGACGCGTGTGCACCTTTCCTTCTCGGTGCGAGGGGAGCGTACATGCACGCACAAGTGTCTGCGAGAGTTTTTATGGCAGCCGATGAAGTGCTTGGCTGGGGTAACATGAAGCGGGAGGTCGTCTCTCTCCACGTCCAGAGAAAAACATTGATTGTGACATTCTCCCCCAATTAAAAGTCTCAAATGGAAACCAGACGTTGAATGAAACGCGGTCGCCATGAGAACAATGTTTTTACAAATTCGTCTTTTCTGTTCCCCTTGGCTACGGAGCGCAGACGGAGCTTAACTAACGGAGCGCGGCTGCACAGATACACAGAGTGCATGCACAAACAGGGCGCAGACACACAAGAACAATATACAGGCACACAGACAAAAAAGAAGGAAGAAGAAAGGACAGTAAGCAGAACAGGATAGGCTCGTCCAAACACACCTCTGATCCCAATGATTACCTTCCTGTAGGAACTAAATTAAAAAGAGAATCTTCAGGAACCCGTGCTCCTCAAAATACTAAACAGCTCTAATATTTCCCGTCCACACCAGTGAACCTTGATTTGTTTCTTTCAACCACAAACTCCTATAAATAGTGTATCTACTTTGTATGTGGTTTAAAGCAGCATACATAACAGTGAGATTTCACAGCACAATCAATTGATTCCAGTAGACTCACACTAATCAGTGAAATTTATTTTGAGGCCAAAGTAAATCTGTACAAATGTTTTGTTTTGAGGTCAACTAGAGGGAATTTTGACCTGCAGATTTGTTCCGGTTCTGGCAAGCCGTCTTCCCAGGCCGACAACTGAGGGACCAGAGAGCGAGCGTTCAGAATGGAGGAATCTATCACGGCTGAGCGTACTTGTTGTGTTGCACTTTTATGTTGCGGCTTTTACATTACCACCCTCCTTTAAGCCGAAGCTTGTCCATAAAAGTGACTTGCAGATGGAGTCGCTGTTGCAAATATTTATCTTTAAAAATCGGGGAAAAAATTGTGCAATGTGTCCCCAGCTTTGGACAGCATCAGAGATCAAGGCTTTTCACTGGCCCTTCAATGTAAATTTAAACATTTGATTTGAAGGTAACGTTATAAAACTACATGCACTTCAGTCTCATCTTTGTCCTTTTAGATGTGGATACGGTCTCAATTCTTAAGACAGGTACAAATGCGTAACTTTAGTCCTCAAGTTTCTGGCTATGCTTTCCTTACAATCTGTTAACAGTTTCTAAAAAAAAAAATTGAACATCACATGACTTAAATCACACATTGCCACTATATATTGCAGCTGGCAAGACAGACTCCTCAAGTCGTTTCTTGAAAAAGGGGTTTTACTGTGTGTGTTTGGATCTCTGTGTAGAGTGAACCGTTGTCACGGCTACGTCAAGACGAACATGACAGAGCATATTGTCGTCTCGGCGCGCAACATTGATTACAGGCTTTAACGGCATTAAAACAAGAAAATGGTTCTGCTTATTGCAGAGGAGGAAACGATCTCTCAAACTCAGTGCTGCACAGCCAACACCACATGTGAGGGAAGCCGGATTGGCCATGGCCGACGCCACAAAGGGAGCAAAAATGACCGGATTGGAGGGGGAACAAACCCAGAGTCCGATTGGCCGCTGCCGCAGTCTGTGATGTGCACGGCTGGTGTGTGTGTGTGTGTGTGTGTGATGTGTGCAGGTTGTAAATAGCCACAAGCAGCTATTGTTAATCCGTCAGATCGGTTGTGGTGCTGATGCTGGCAAGAGGGTGAAAGCGAGGTCCTCGAGCTACTTTATGGATCGGTTTCCTGTCAGCTCTGGTGAATCTCAGTTTTCTTTGGGGCAGCATCAAACCTCCTCCACATCTTTCTAAATTTTCCTCTCAGCAGCAGGGTAGAGTGGACGGAGAGAGGGAGAGCCAACCCAAATTTTCCTAATTCCTCACCCACTGACAGTCAGCTCAGTGTGATGGAAGATAGTTTGTGTATGTGGGCGTATGGCTGCAGCGTGAAATCCCCAGATGGCGTTGATGGTGATTTAGTGGCAGCAAAAGCAGAAGTAGATGATGAGAAGAAGGTCGCTAAATACGTTTTCGATGTAAATTTAACTGTTAGTTCTGTGTCCTGTCCTGCTCTCCCTCCCCTTCTCTCGTCGCGTTTGTTATTCATCCTGTCAGTGGGGTGTGCACGGGGCAGGGAAGAGTGGAGCAGTGAGAGAGTCAGACCTCCCCAACGCCACTGTTTGGGTTGGCACGGCAACACGGGCCAGTTGAGGGACATGAAAGGGATGGCGCAGAACTCTGGCCACCAACTCTATACGTCTGCCTGCTTCTCCCAACTTTTCTTCTCTTTGTTTTTCTTAATTTCCCTTCTCTTTTACTTCCGTGCGGCAGGCCCTAAAGCACCCGGCTGGTCGCGGGAGGAAGTGGAGCATAAGTTGGCCTAATGATCGTGCCTGATTAAATATATTTTCCCCGTTGCACCGTGTTTATGAAATTAGTCCCAATTATTTTTAATTGGTGGTCTTCCCTTACTTCCTACTCAGTTACACAAACACACATGCATATATGAGGTGAAATGCTCGGGCTCCCGGGTGAGCCAAAGCAGCCAGTGGCATCGCTCTCGCTGCTTCACTTCATCAGATAAACTGATGACACGGCGCTCAGGCTTTAATTAAAACGGAGGCTCATCAGTTTCTCACTGCCGGGCCAGACAGGCCTAGTTAACAGGCACGGCCACACACAGAGTCACAATCAGACCCCCGAGCCCCCCCACCCCGCCAGCTCTGCCCCCGAGTCTGCGCTGTGGTCAGGCCTCTACGCTGTCTCCTCAAACTCCAGCGCTTGTTTCCTTTTCTTCTCTCCTCCCCATGGGGGTTTAGACCCGACAAAAGGTGCGAGCGTTTTACTAGCAGCAGACACTGCTGTAGGAGTTGAGATTGGCCTCAGTCTCAAGACCACTTTTTGAAGGTGTCGGGCTCGT
The DNA here is from genome assembly GCA_903171835.1 of Mullus surmuletus. Classification (NCBI taxonomy): domain Eukaryota; kingdom Metazoa; phylum Chordata; class Actinopteri; order Syngnathiformes; family Mullidae; genus Mullus; species Mullus surmuletus. The sequence continues at coordinate 220,399 of CAESWR010000739.1, read as the reverse complement.
CTCGGACTCAAAGGTGTTTTTACTCTTGTCTCGGACTGGGTGGGCTTTTGATCCAGAGCGAAGGAGACCACCAATGCCAGGCTTGTAGACTGTGCCTTGCATTCGGCAACAACCAATAACTTTTAACTAATCATTGGTGGATTGATTATTCCACCCAGGTTGCAGCCTCTGCCTTCTTATTAAAAGTCTTCATCTGATTTCAATCCACCCAAAAAACCTCAAATGCTTGAAATGAGTGGAAATAGCTGCCTATGCACCAAGATACACCCTATTTTCTAGAAAATAAACCAAAAAAGTGTTGCATTACGCAAAAGATAATGCAGAGGCTGTTGTTTGTTGTTGTTGTTGTTGATGTATTTCAATTAAAAAAGAAAAACTCTCTTTCTGTTCCGCATTGTGATAATCTTTGATGTAAACGGTCTTGGTCTTGTCTTGGTCTCAAACCCCAAATGTCTTGGTCTTGTCTCGGTCTTGGTGTCCTGTGGTCTCGGTAAAGTCTTGCTCTCGGTTTGTTTGGTCTTAACTACACAAACAGGATACAAACATTGTTGCAGAATGTACATGGGCAGGTTTACAACAGGGCAGATCAGCAGCTTAGAAGATTTGTGGGGACGTGGTAGAGGCAGATGGCAAGAGAGGAACATTTCCATATAGATGATCTGGAAAATAACCTCTGATAAATCCCCGCCCCTTCAGATGTAGATACATTTGACTTTGACGACACTACACACTGTAAGACGTTTCAGGAATCAGGTGAGATACGGTGACAGCGGCTTTTCTGGGGGAACAGAAACTTATAATTAAAGATTGAATTTATGATGTCGTGTCATGTAAGACAAAGCTTTTTAATTGTTCGGCATTCGTTTTTAAAAAGATATATCGGGGCGCCGCCTGGTACAAACTCTGCCCTTTGTCTGGCATTGTACAGGCAAACACAGAACTCATCAGGAGAGAGGGAGATCCACACAAAGGCGCAAACACCCCGCGGTCTTCAAAGCGCTGATGTGGCAGAAAGGCACCACCAGTAGCGGCAGGAAACCGTGGAAAGCCACAGTGCGAGGCAGGATGGCGGAGAAGTGTTGAAGTAAACAATTACTGTAACTCAACCAAAGACTAAGGGAATAGTGAATGTGGGCAGAATTGTTTGATTCGCATGTTTGAACAATTAGCCGAGTGAGTCAGTGAAGTGATGGGATTTAAATTGCAAAGTTCCTCGTTAAAGCCAAAGCACGATTCGGGACTTTTTCGGCGGACATCGGGGGGGGCAATGTTAATCTGAAACCATGTTTGTGCCACATTTTAAGCCTCATCCTTAAGCATACTAATCCTTTAAAAATTTTTACCACATTAGAAATTCATAAGTAGCAGCACCCTGCTCGGCTTTTTCGGCGAAAAACGAGTTTGTTTCTCGCAGCCGCATCAAATCCTTAAATCTCGAAGCAATCCGCGGAGGCCAGTATTCAAATGTGCTAAGGAGGACGCGATGAAAACCTTGCTTCTTCATCTTCTACTGTCCAGAGAGCGCATTGTCAAGCCAATTTCACTCAGAGAGTCATCTGGTGAAGTATTGCAGCGAGATGTAGCCTGGTTTTGCTGGGTAGATTTCACAGAGCTGGCCTAGTGTGTAGTTTACACCTCTGTTTGCTTTATGGAGTGTGTTAGCGCTCAGCGGAGAATTCCTCGGCGTCTTATTTATGACAGGAAATGCACATCATAAAAGGCTCGTAAGCACTTATATCTCCGCTGGGAATTGGCCTCGCAGAGTGAAAAAGGAGACGATCACAATCCCACACAGGCTCCCGAATACATACGCACGCACACTCGCTCGGCAAAACAAAAGGCAGAAATGCATACCAGACGCACATACACGCCGGCTCCGGGGGGATGCTAAGCGAGACGGCGGCCCCCTGGCCCCTGCACACGCGTCAGTGCAGGCGAGGGTCAGCGTGCGACCCTTGGAGGGGGGGTCAGAGGGGGAGTGCGGCTATCTACCCGCTCGCCTCTCCGGCTCCCTGTCTATCTGCAGTCATAAGTCTGTGTGTGTGTGCGTGTGCGTGCATGCGTGTGAAGCTGTTAGAATTTAAAGTAGGTCTTTGCAGGCTTTTCTGTTTGTACAATGCAAGATTTCTGTGTAGTCCGACGGCCCCAGAAACAAATGTCTTCCCTCAAACAATAACCATGAATATGGGGTCTGACAGATTGTGCGTGCGTGAGCTTGTTTTGTTTTGTTTTTTTCCTCTTCGCTTAGTCACTTAGTTTTTACGGTATATCTGTGTTTTATCTGTGGGTGCGGAAGGACTTGTTTACTTTTAGGATTCCAGTCGGCAGTGAAAGATGACCTGTCCTAATGTACCCGCTTTCCTCCCCAAACTGTCCCCTCTCTCCCTCTCTCCCTCTCTACCGCACTCTCCGCCCACCAAAACACACAGTTTCCTCAGTGCTCTAACCTACTTTCACCTCGTGCTCCCCACCGGTTGCCCAAATTTAACTTTGCACTATCAATCCAAGGTCAGTAAAACCTCGCGATGTGTGTGGGGTTATTGCGCCCCGGGGTACAACGCACTCCTTCCACGCCCTCAGTGAGCGGAACGACGGTTCCCCCCTGTGCATCGGGGACTCATCTCTCGAGATCCTGGAAGTGAGACTTGTTCATTCAGTTGGAGGTTCCACCGCTCGGTTCTCCAGGGTGGAGAATTCCTCCATACGGCCTCAGCACCAGATGGAAGCTCTCCTGGCGCTCTGAGCTGGCCGGGTCATTTCCTGTCAGGAGGCCTGGTGTTAATCAAGGCCTGAGCCAGCAGGAACGCCCCCTACTCCCCTACCTCCTTCTCTTTTTTTTTACTGCCCCTCTCCTCTTTCACCCCCTCATCTTGCAGAGGCTAAGAAATACACATTTTTTTCTCTACTCCTCCCCCTATTTTCTTCCTTTCTGTTCTTTTGTCTTCTATATCATAACCCTGTTTTGTTTAATTCATGTCAAAATCTTTTGGGTGTCTGTTCCTTGTCATCAATTATGAGGGAGGGGGGAGGGTAATGGTCCCATTATCAAAGTGTCCCCATAGAGGACCGCCGCTCCAGCCAATAGATAGAAAGAGATAGTATAGAATGAAGAGAAAGGAGTACTTTGCTCGCAGTGCTCGGGTGCTCTCTGTTTTGTCTCAGAGTATCTTCGGCGCTGTGATGAACGCGGTGGGTGACCGTCTTATCTCCGCACTCCTCCGACTAAGCTAACCCTCTCGGCCGACCAGATGCGGCCCTACAAGCTCAGGGGAGGTGTACAGGGGTCAGGTTGAGTGTTTTGAGTCAGTTTTCCCGAAATTTCTTGCTTGTTCACTCAACGGGGCTTCATGCCTCATCTCCAGAGTTTAGCGGTGGAAAGATGCCTCAGCTGTGGTTTTCCAGTGGGTTCACTCACAATACTTGATTGTTTTATCTGTCACTCAATAGTTCTGGTTTTGGGTTGACACATCCAAACATAATTCCACTCCAATTATCAAGAACCTTACTTATCATGACAGAGCATAATCCTTTAGCTGGTACCATTCAGTGGTCATGTAAGACTCTTAATTTGGCTCGTTGTGGCCGTTGTGGAGAACAAAGCCGTCTTTTCCAGCACACAGAGGCTAATACTTAACTTATCGCATAGACGGTGTAATAAACAGTCCCAAAGAAAATCGGTAAACTGTGAAATGGCCAAGACGCAATTGATTTTAGTAGCTCTGAGCAAGTGACTAATGATGCTGCTTCCACCTAAATGGTGCCAGTGGGATTATTTTGCTGTTTCAATCAGGCTGGAGTCTCTGCAATCCAGAATTGTAAATATTGTAATAAAAAATAAAACTGCAGGTGTGTGGTCTCAAAGTCTGGTATTGAATCGTCTAGTGTATGCCATCAGAAGACTTTCACAGTGGAGATGATGTGGAATATTTCTTATGTTTGTGATCTCTTCGTAATTAAGATAAGAAAAAAGGCAAACAGTTATTAGCACATCATAAAAGTAATCATATTTCACGACCTTTAATGGAGCTGGTCAATGCTGAAATTGGTATATGCCTTAACAATAACAGGGACTGTAAAAATGTGCAAACTAGCAAAGATAGACACCTTAATATTGGTCTAAAAAGTCTAAAATGTTCAGGTTTTGTTCTTCAGTGCCAGTAATGCTTGCAAAAAACTACTACTACTAAACTACTAAAATTTCAGTTTGATCTGAATCACTCCAGTGTAGCTTGGCATTGCTACAATGTGATTTTTGAGTTTTGACATCCATCAACTTGCCTGTCTTAAATACACACACCCCTCTGTTATCAATCAGTCAGACTTTCAGAATTCTTCCATCTTTTTTGTGTGTGTGTGTTTTAACACAACCCAGCCACACAAGAACTTGGCCCCCCGAGTAAGCTCTCCAAATTAGCTAAATATGTCGTAAAAAACGTAGCACACCAGACTAATACTGACCAGACCAGACCGGCGGGAAGCTGCAGCTCAGGAAGCAGAGCCGGTCATCAGCTTGTCTCTGTGTTGCATCCCCGGCTCCTCCTATCTAACGTGTCAAAATGTCCTTGAGCGGGACGCTGGGTCGCTCCCAGCGGGCAGGCCGGGCCACTCGCACGCAACTCAGCCACCAAATGTGTCGAGTAAATGCAGTGCGGTCGGTGCCTGCTGTCGTTACTACTTTAAAGTCCCTCCAGAGGACCGCTGCCGAGGCCTTAACTTCAGCTACTTTGTCTGACCCGACAGGCGAGAGGAGCTGCCGTGCTGAGCAGACTCGGACTGATGAAGTGCAGACTGTTGGTCACTATCATCTAAATCTGCCATCAAAAGAACCTATTTCAGCATCACATTTTCCGTCTGCCTCTCCATCATTTCATCTTATCTCCTGTTAGCTCTGTCTGCATCTCGGTCCTGTCAGGCCTTTTTCTCTGTCTCCCACCCTTTCTCACACGTGCACACACGCGCACACACACACTAACAGTTCTTTGACACTGCGTGAGCTCATCGCGTCCCACTCAGCCCAGTTTCTGTCCAGGTAGACGTCTGTGTCTGACAGCCAGCGTCGGAGGGATGAATGAACTCGCTGTTGCAACATTTCTCCAGGCGTGAGAAAGGTTTTGGTGGAGGGGACAGTGCCATTATCGCCGCCATCCGTGCAGAGTGGGCGTGTGTATGATAATGACTGTCTGCAGCGTGGATTGCAGCAGCGAGGCCAGTGTAAACTCGGCCCCCCTGGAAAATAAACACATTAGACCTTGCACATATACACGCACACACCTCCCCTTATAACTGTTGCCCCTCGCCCTTCAGGCTAAGCAGCCCCCCCACCCCCCACCGCCCACCCCCCGTTATATACGCTCCCTGTCTCTACGGTCTCTGACCCAGAACACACAAGTCTCCGCATTGAAAACAGTCCCTATTTTTGGCTGCGCTTTAATTTCCCTCTCCATGCTGAGGCGATAGCAAATCCGAAGAAAATCCACTATAGGGGGGTGTGTTTGTGTTATTTCCAAGATTGGATGTGTGGTTTTAATTTTCTACTTTTCCTGTTCTCTGAGGCTCCCGCCCCTCTTCAGACTTTCTCCTCGCATTTTGACTGGAAGTGTTTAGCAACGTTTCACTGGCCTTTCCTCCCCACCACTCTCCTTAAATGACATGTATCTGTGAGCAGTGGTCAGAGTGGGCAAAACATTCACACGACACCTGCTATACTAACTGTACATAAAAAAAAAAAAACTATGGTTCAAGTACCGCATCAAGTGTTTTACCAAAGTAAAAGTGAAAAAGTGGTTTGCTGTTTTCTCCATTAGCCTAAAAAATGGCCCTTATACACATATTCAGAGGAGATCACATAGTGGATCAAACACAATGAAAATTTTATTAGGTGGATTTTGCTTCAGGGTGTCGAGTTTAGCTGTTCTGTCTGCCTTTTTGACACATGGACTCTAACACACACACACACACACAGCACAAACATCTGTCTCTCAGGTGGGAGCAGCCACCCTCTGGTAGGCCTCCTCGCATCACTGCACCAGTCAAGAGGCTGATCACACCGACACACACACACACACACACACACACTTCCACAGCTATCTCACCCTTGTTCAAACTTTATCTAATGATTCTAAACCCAGCAGGCCTCAGAATTTTTTTTTTTCCTTCTTGTTTTTTCATGCACCGCACTGCAGCTCCTGTCCCGTATGTCACAGCCCTCCCCCCTCACTGTGTGGGAGCAGATTAGCCCAGTCATTTCATTTCGGGTGACAGGATTATCAAGTTTGTGTGTTTCTTCAGGGCAGTGCTGCATGAATGGCGTGCTATTAAAAGGCGGGGCTGTACACTGACGGCAATGCAGCGTGTTATTTGGGTTCGGTTAACCCATTTTTATAAGCGGCGCGTCTCTTCGGCAGAGGCTATTACGGATTATTCTGGCGTGACGTCAGCAGCTCAGATCAGGAATAATGCATTGCCACACACACACACACACACTCCAATTACAAGTCAAATCAGGATTATTAAGGCGGCTGAATGTCATGATGCCGCCATTTAATAGAAAGTTTAGCCACAGAGCTTTGAGAGTGTCCCGAGAGTGGCGTCAGGTCAGAAATAATACCGTAAGTGGTGTGTCTGCTGGCGGTCGCCATAACGCCAGAATCATCCACCCTATAATCCACTTTGATGTGGACTTCGACAGCACCAGAATGTGATGTTTATGTGGGACGCCTGCCTGCCTGCCTGCCTGCCTGCCTGCCTGCCTGGATGGGGAAGCCAGGATGGGATGCACATATGATCCCGCTCGCTTTCTGTCTGAGCCTCCGTGCGCTCGTGTGATGTTGTCCAGCTCTTGGGACCGAAACAGGAAGTAGAGGAGTGATTACGAGGATTTGACGCATACGCAAGGGGAGCTTCCTGTGATAGGAGGCTTCCTCTGGGTCTGTGGGATTCGGCACCTTATCTCGCCTCCTCTTTTTTTCTCTCTACCAGCAATGACCTTGTTTTACAGTTCACAACTCGTGCTCACTCTCACACCAGCTGTCCGTGTCACATGTATTTATTCGCAGGATAAATATTTACCTCCCAAGCCATTATTAACCATGTAGACACTCATTCGGTCTTGATTTGCACCTTGCCTCAAAGCATATGCGCTTTAATGAAGACACATTTCCCTCCTGAAATCACAAAGATCTGTCCACTCCCATTCTACAACATGACACACCATTACACAGAAATAGATTGCCAGTAATTCCAGCAAGACAGCCCTTTTTTTTCCTCTTCTACTTTTTTTAACACCCATCTGAAAGTAGCAATATCGGATCCTTCCCAGTCAAAGAGCTGTCATGCAGATTTGCTGGTGAAATTTTGGGAAACCAGCACCAGACAGTTACAAAATAACCACAAAAACCTCCAGGCTTGTATGTACATAAAGCTTGTCAGTTATGATTAATTGTTCCAGCACAGTTTCTGACGCAAATCAAGCTGCCATGTTGAAAAACTGAAAACAGTTCACACAGGAATTACAGTTGAATTGATAGTTTTCTCTTTACAATTAATTTTACCAGAATGATCCACATGATCAATCCTGTCATGGAGTCTCCATTTTAGGGGGCCAACAACCAATGAGAGTGGGTATTGCCGTAAATATGCAATTTTTTTGTCCCAAAATCTACTTATATTTTCCTCTGATCAATGCTTTTCTTGGTTTAACAACAATCAGACTATTAGTTCTTGCATAATCCTTCTGACAGACAGACAAATAAACAATCAGATGACAACATTAAGTCCTTGGCAGAAGTAAAAAGATAATTGTTTAAAAATTTATTTCGTGAATCATTTCATGTCGAGAGACTGTGTGTCGCAATGTGACAATCGAAGTGGGAACTAATGAGTTTGTCAGCAGATTTATGAGCGTAACAGACAAATCGATGTCTCATGTCACATCTGAGCAACTCGAGCATTAAAAATACTTCCGTAAATAAAAACAAGGTCATGCTAAACAGTCATATCAAACATGGAACCATTCAGTGCGTGATGTTTGCATGGAAAACACGCCTACTGTTTGATATAGACCATGAGTGTTCAGAGTTACATGGAAAGGATGCCCCCAAGCAGCAGTAAGTTGCCTTTATGGAAAATGTGATTCCTACATGGAGATGGTGGTCATGTCATCGCTTATCCTTCACAATATGTGCCAGAGGTGTGCCGAGTAAGACAAAAATATGAAGTGATACTTGAGCGTCCCCATACCGTTCCCACATACATCAGCGTGCACACTTTTTATTGGAAACTACCAAAACGCTCGGTCTCCTGCCTTCGGCTTTCATCTTCTCAGCAGCGCCACTGAGTCATAGTTCCCATAATGCCCCTCTCTTTGGGACGCACAATCAAGCTCCCCCATCTGTATATGTGCCACCGTCTCCCCATATGGAAGCGTCAGAAAGTTGTTCCACTCTTAACAAGAAACTGTCAGTGTAGAGCGAGATCACAAGGTCTTCTGTAGAAAGAAACTGGGACGCTGTGATGAAGACTCTTTGTTCTCTGCATTTCTCAGTCTCAAACACCTCATCACTCTCCTGGATAAGATGTGAATTGTCCAACAGTACAATAGCATGTGTGTGTGTCACAGAATGAGTGTACACAAAGGAAAACAAATAAAACCCGCTCTCCTTTATATGTGCGACAGTTTGAGTTGCGTGTTGTCGTCTGCGCTGGCTTTGCTGTGGGTGCTTTAAGAGAGAGAGAGAGAGAGAAAAAAGAACCATCCCATATTAATCAATCAATCCGTGCGTACGTGCGATCAGCACTGCGCTTCAACATGTGGCTTCAATCTTTGCTTTCTGTTGCGTCCCACCCCTCTTTTACCCTTCACAGAGACTCGTGACCATTGTAGACGCCTTCATGGTTGAAAACAAGTCATTTCATACTGGATTTCACATGGAGAAAACATCATCTATCCTCTTTTATGACATGACAGTTCAGTATGTTTACAGCAAAAAAGAGAAAATCGAAATTTTTGCAGCTCAATCGCACTCGCCATGTATGAAAATATATACACTGAATTCAATAAATACAGCCAACTCCTACTCGGAATTGAACAAAACCTCCACCAGACATCAGCTTAGTCAAACACATCGAACAACAAAAACATGACCACGGAGATGCATTTAAATATATCAACAAAACTTTGATGGTGAATCTTTAAACAAATCCTCTCCCCCAATTTTAAAGGGACATTTTACCACTAGATGTCACCACGAGCACCTAACAAACAAAGGGGCAGACCTCTCCACTCACTTTAAGTGTCGCTTTAGCTTTAGCATTAGCAGCTGGTAGGGCTCGCAATAACAAACCAACGTTGACTCGACTTCTGTCTCTCTTAGTAGAACTTTGTTTGGTGATGGGACGCGTTTTCTTGGAAAGAACAGACTTCGGCGAGTCTCTGTCCGCTGAGCTACGCAGAGCATGTGCAGCGCTATCATCCACTCCACTCTCGTAGTGTTCGGTCACGCCCCACGATGGCTCACATTATATATATGAGGGGAGGGGCTTACATGCATTGACTTGAATGGGCCGGCCACCAAACACAAAATCAACAAACACGGAGGGAGTTTAACAACAGTCAGCGCTCAGAACGCCATGACTACTATCGATAATGGCTATTTAATGGCCTATTGAGGTATAAACTATCGTGTAGAGCACCTCTAAAAGTCCCAATCAACTCCCACTGGCTCAATTTAATGGATATTACAGACAGAATCTTTGTATTAAACATTGTGCATTTAAGATCCATATGAAAAGAAATTTAGAGTTAATGATTGTGAGAGCATCCACATTACCGTGTGTGTGTGTGTGTGTGTGTGTGTGTGTGTGTGTGCCCCTGTGCTACGTTGACAGATGAGCCTGTAAACAGACCCAGCTTCTTGGATATCAGCAGAGTTTATTGCTCCGGGTTCAGATCTGGCAGGTCCAAGCAGTTTATTTGACTTTCAGGTATCAAATGAAACCCGGGACTCTTTCTTTCACAATCACACACACACACGTATCTTCTCGGTCCAAGTGTGCAGCAATAGCTTCATAAAGTCAATAAACAGCCCAGCATGAACTTGTTCACACAAATACACAACTCATTGTCCGGCATGTATAGAAGTTAATCCCTCTTTTCTGCTTTCCCACAGGCACATATTCACCCTCCCACACACACACACACACACACACACACACACACAGACACACACAGATTGCTCACTTTTTCAGCTTCTCCTGCTCTCATGTGGACATACACAGTACATGCGTACATATACAAGGCTACCATGTTCCCATGAGATCACACAGGTCAGCTCGGTTTCGGAGGTCAGACGCAAACAAACTTTCTACTGTCCACCATCAGTCGCCCCAACCAGTCACATGTCATTCCTGACCGCCACCTTCCTTGGACCACCACCACAGAGTCCGTGCCACACAACAAACATGTCACCAACTCATCAAAGACACCCACCGGAACATCACCCCTCCCTACACACACACACACACACACACACACACACACACTCACACACGGCTCCACCCCTGCAGCCCTTATCAAAGGATCTGAACAGCATCGACATTATCTTTCTCTGTCTCCCGTGGGAGAAGCAGAGCACATAGCAGAGTTATCACTGGGCAAACACAGACACATACACACTCTCTTCTCTGCAAGAAATGTCCACACACACACAAACACACACACAACTGAGGTTGTGAGGATCAAAGGTTAATCATGTCTTTTCATCAGCTGCACCACCCTCTCCTCTATCTGTCCTCCTCCTGTCTAATGGCCGTGTTTTTGTGTGTGTGTGTGTGTGTGTGTGTGTGTGTGTGTGAGTGTGAGCGTGTGTGTGTGTGTGGCGGCTTCTATCTATACAATGGTGACGTCCATCGGAGGCTTTGGGAGCGTTTCCCTTTTACGTAGTAAATAAATGCTGCTGTCCTCCTTTTTTTCTATTGTTTTTCTCTTTTTTTGACACAAGAAAACCAGTTTCAGTGTTTGCATAAGGTTATTTAATGGGAACCAAGTGTTGTACTCGTTATAAAATCGGCTATTAAGTTGGTGCGTGCTTCAATAAAAGTCTGTGTAATATTGCCTCTCTATAATTTGATAAGTGTGTGATATTTTAGCTGTATATTTTAAAGGTCTGTAGGCGAAATTCTTTGCACATGAAGAAGAAAGAAAGAAAGAGTGAGAGTTGAGATTTCATAGATGAATCCCCCTTGAATGAACCCCAACCCTTGACTGAAACAGGAAGTCCTCATTCATTCAAGAGGTGTACATTTACAGAAAACCCGTTGCACCCTCAAACGGAGATATTTGCAAAGTCTTGAGATGCAGCTACATTTAGAAGTCCTACAGTAAGTATTCAAAGCTGTTTGCTTTGTAAAATATTTGTAGAAAATGATGCGATCCTACAGCTGATCTTTAATTGCTGCCAAAATTTGTGTCACTCTTCAACATTCTCCGTCTCTGTGCACTTCCGGCAGTTCACATGACAATAACTGTTCAAACATCTTAATTGTTTCAGCTCATGAGTTGATATTTAGAAATACTCCTCTGTGGGCGAGATCCATTCCAGCGCTTCAGGCGGTGTTCTTGTAAAATAAATAGAGAATAAAATATGCATTAACTTGGAATTGGAAGGATTTTAGAGCTCACAGCCAAGTTCCTTTAGAAATATATTAATTTATGGAAAGTGGTTTAAAAATGATCCAGAATTAATTTTAGCATGCACATAGCTGAGCTGCAGCTTAAATAGATTTTCCCCAAATACCACTTTTAATTCTCTTTTCATTTCTATTTTCAGTTGTTTTCTCTCTGTGCAGGCGGCCATGGCCTGAGGCATTATCATTTTGGGGGGTGTCTACTCAATTCTCTTAATATCTCAGGAATATCTTTGTGTGTGATCCCGCCAAACATCCTTATCCTTATGAATGTAAAATCCCAGAAACAACTCCAGAGTTTATTTCAATCATAGTAGATTTCATACACAAATGCATGACATGACAATCTCAAAAGTGAAATCACCTGTAATATTTAGTAAAAATATTTTCTGTCCATCACCCAGCAACATAACTCAGGAGCAGAAGGGTTGAATACCTTTTCTCAAATTCCTTCAGTCCTCACCACATGTATCCTGGATCGCAGCCAGACATTGATGTAAACTGCCCACTCATGCCAGTTTAATCTCCGTGTTGCGAAGATACACACTTGTCTCTTTGACTCGCTGCGCCACATGAAGCGCCCCAGCGTCTTGCAGAGTTTGAATTGCGCCGGGGAGCCGAGCAGCCTTGGAGAAGAAATGAGATTCCTCCACGAATGGCGGCACCCTCGGTCCGTAGTTCATTAGCGATAACCCCGGCGCTGCAGTTGGCCCAGAGCCATGCCTGTCCTCCAGCTCTTCATTAGCATGGTGCTGGTGCGGGGCTTCAGGCATCCCAGCTACTCTCGGGGGCTGTGAGGGGGCTGCCATGCGCACCATCACATTATCATGCTTCCCAGTGTGTGGGATTGAACATTTGCCATCAGGCTTCGAAGCACTTTCACTCATTGATCTGACACACACTTGTAGAGCTTTTGATGTCAGACTTACACGACTGCAGCGTGCTCTTTAAATCCCTGCAGCATGGATCTCTTCAACTCAGGCGTGTTGGATATATTATGGTCTGTCTAGTTGAATATGCAAACAGTTTCCTTTTTTCTTTATGAAAGTGTTTAAAATGGCACCGGGGCCCCGACATGTGCAGAAAATTGGCAAAGAGCGAGTTGGTGAAATCAAAATACTGCGTCAGACCTCCTCAGGTGGCCGTATAAGTTTAAGCAATATTAAGTTCAGCAGCATCTGGTGAGTTCAATAGAAGAAAAAGAAGTTGTGTCTCTTTAGAAAATCTTTAAATGTGTCTCTAAAAGATGAATGAACCTAAATATAGAGGGTAATAATTCCGTTTTTCTTGGGGGTTTTTTTATCCTCCAGTAGAAGGCTCCCAGTTCTCCTCTCCTGTGTATCGCTGCTCATTCTTCGCCAGCAGAAATGTGCTTTGTTCTTACTGCAACTTCCCAACAGCTCCTCCGCCTCGGCCATATGCTGGATTTGCTTGTTTTACAGCAACGTTTTAATTATCTCCCTTGACAGTGCGATTGAATAGAGGCGGATCACCGTGCAGATTGAATGACACGAAGATATGGTCTGGCATTTTGGGTGATACGCTTATTGCATTATTCGCTAACTCATCTATCTCCTGTTGACGAGATGATCAATACCATTATGTGCGGTAAATGTGGAGCAGCTCTGTTAGTTAGTCGAGCTTGGCACAAACACTGGAACCTTGGGACTCAATAGTGGTTACAGACTGTTTGTATAGATAGAAGTGAATGAAGGCCAAATTCCACCAGAAGCGGAATGGACACAGAGCGGCTCCGCGTTGGAGGGTCTACTGGATGCTGCGCCTCCCGCCACAAATACACACCAGGTCCGTTTCTGACAGCAGCTGCGCCAATTTCAGCATAGCAGATCGAGCTAGGCAGGAACTTTTTCTGTATGTACAAAGCAAAGACTGGAAACATCCAGTGGATTTTCAAAATTTTGAAAATCCACTGGATGAACCTACAATTGAAATTGCCATAAATACAAGAACACGTGTGCTGGAATGTGTCGATGGTGATGTTTTTCCATCGATCCGCCATAAACACTGCCATCCAACGACTATGAACTCAGAGACCCATGAGGTGTTAAGTGTTTACTGCAAAGAAGGCTGGAAGGTGACGATGCTCCGTGTTTGTGACTCTTGTGGTGGACCTTACAACCATGCAGCCCTTCATGATGTTTCCACTCAGCGGCCGTTCCGCGTCTGGCGGAATCTGGTGGTTAGGATCGTTCAGAACTAGTTTTTGCAGAAAAGTAGGGTTCTCATTAGCAGAAAGCACGGATAAACATTGGTGTGGCCTTTACCAGAGTATAAAAACTGCTCTACAGCGGTCAGAACCTCACCTCCATATTGTACCTTTAAAGCAACACTATGCAACTTTCTGAGCAAATCTTTCCTTTGCGCCCTAGAAAACCAACTGCAAGATTGTGCACGATCCTTTATTGACATCTAGAGTGGAAAACCTGCCACAATACAAACAATGTGTAATGGTGAACAGATTAGTGAATTTCCCATTTTGCATGATTGTATCCCATTCTTTATGATTGCAACAAAATGTGGATGTCTAAAGTTGTCACTATGTCATACATGATCAAAAATTGTGTAGGTCAAGCTGGAAGAAGAGACAAATGGTGGCGTGTGATGTTAAAGCACCTGATGATTTGATGCTTAAACAGTTGCATATTGTTGCTTTAATATGTAAACACTATAATCAGGCAGGTTAGAATTCAACATCTCACTAGCCATTCCTTGCATAAAGTCAGATGAGCCTTCCTGGTGTTTTGTACCAGGTTGCTCTGACGCAGACCTCATGACGTAAAGTTGTTTTTCTTTTCACCTGAATACCTCTGTTGACTGAAGTCGGATCGGACAGCGCGCTCACTGCACGCATGGCTGACACGTAACAAGGAGCCATCTTTCAGCACACCAGGGTCATAGAGTATGAAAAACAAAATGTCAAAAACGTCTGCTGTGGAAAGGCACCAAAGTAGACACATTTTATTAATTTTGTTTTTTCGTTTGAAACCAGCATTTACTTGAACCTTTAGTTTCCTTTTTTTTCTTGCAACTGAGGTTTGAACAACCCACCCAGCTGTACATCCAGCTGTATGTGGGGCGGGAACCTGCTGTTATAGGTTTCACATGTCAACCTGTGTCCATTCAAAATGCAAAGAGTCTATTTTTCAACCATCATTACCAGTTTGGAGGTGCCAATCCCCACCTTCATTGCGGGTTTTGAATGTTGTACTTTTAACAATCCTGCATGTCACACCCGGGCGTTGGACACGGGTAAAACGTGGTTCGAGTCTTGATCTTTGAGAGAAACGGCTGGAATAATAAAAGAGAACGTCCAGGATGTTAACGCAGATCCTTGTAACATTCTCGGGTGGTGCCACTCCTGACTACACTTAAAGTGAAATACTGTGTGTTTGGCAGTTGCAAAAGCAGAACAAAGTCAAACACTGGCAGCGAAATGATGGCTGTTGTCGATGGGATTGGTTTGATTGGCGGCTTGGCACCGTCAAGTTGCAACAGCTTTAACCCGAATGGTGCAAAGACTGCGATGCATATCGTGCACTGGAGCTGTGTTTGTTTCATTTGAAATATCTTTATTTAGCTGCATTGAAAAGTCAAATTCATGGTGTGGGGGTTTATTTTGCTGTTTTTAATTTGTTATGAAAGACAAAACAAAATGAAACCGCATCGGAGTGAAGTTCTAGAAGTCAAAACTGAAGTGGAAAACACAAGAGAGCAGATGAGGAGGGAAAGTGAGTGTTTTTTAGCAGGTTTTTTCGAGTTGGTGCCTCACATCTGGGCAGCAACCTCCCTGTAGTTTCAAGAAGAAAAAAAAAGGTCTCAGGAGAAGGAGGGAAAACAGCTCAGTCGTGGCAGCAGTGTGTTGGGATTGGGGGGAGGCTGATGTGTGCATATGTGTGAGGGCTGAAGGGCCAGCTGGTGAGCAGTGTAACAGTGCCCCTCAGTGGTCAGGCCCAAAATTGCATCAGAAAGAGCCTGAACAGAGACAAATAAACCTTATGATCAAAGTTTTTTCTCAGAGAGCACATCTGCAGTCATGGTCGACTTTTCCCAGCGCCGCATCATCACTGAACTACGTCACTGCGCTAAACTTTTTTCATCATTATTATTATTGAAAAAGGAGACCTGTGACAAAGGCCAGATGTTCCTGCCAAGCGAAATATCTTCACACTTACACAATATTAGCTTAAGAGTTGTTTTTGAGCTGCGGATTTCTTAGTACAATACATTGTAATACGGCCCAAACCTCCGGCCACAGATAGGAGACAATGAAGTTCTCGCCAGCACAGACGTGGGATAGTCTTGTGTCTGCGACAGAGTCTAGCGCGCCACGTTCACAGTGGTCCGATGGCCCCAGAAGCCCTGGCGTTGGGTGACATTCCACAGGCGGTCTTTGAAGTCCTGTGGTATTTCCACGACATCTGAGGATGATAAAACGTGGATTTCACTCGACTTCAGAATCATAGCAATTACATGATGCAGCAAAGCGGCAGTGCAGCATCTTCTTATTAACATTGGCCTTAACATTCGTGCTCTTTCCCCCCAGTAGTGCGTGTGCATGTGTGTGTGTGTTTGTCTGTTTGTGTGTGTGCATCTTTATGTGTCTGACCAAGCCACATGTGTTTTTGCGTTCTTGTGCAACGGTGCAGCTTGTAACTCTAGCCCAGCATGTTGCTCCAAGGAACAGCACAGATGTTCAGATGTTCCTCCCTGGAAAACAAACAGAGCAGAGGCCACTTTCTGCAGGACGGAGGGACTGTCAAAATAAAATCTGCCCCCCCCTCTCCAGACCTCACCTCCAACAGTGACTCTCCCTTCTTTGCATAATGAATGCATACGTCTCCACCTCCCTCCAGTTTATTACGTCGTCCCAGACACATTAACATAAATCAATCCACTCGCCGCGGCTCTCATGAAGCCAGGATTTACCGCAGTTTTTATCTCGCAAAGTTGGCAAGTGTACATACATCTCTCAACCGCTTGTTTCTCTTTTGGGGGGCGCTGAGGAGGGGCTTTAGAGGGTGATGATTCCTCCAACTCCAAGAGATTTAAAATCCTGAGAGGGAGGCAGGGAGGGGTTCTTGAAAACATGGAGCAAGACGTCCTCATTACCCCCCCACCCCCACCTCCCCCTTTTTGATTAATGTTTCGCTCTCCATGGCAACCCTCCGGAGGGGCTTCGCTGGGGCCCACAGGTGAAGACCCTGGGGATTCACGAACCCAGGAGGATAGAGGTCGTGCAGGGACTGTTTAGCTTTTTGGCCGCAAGTTATCGGCTAAATATTCATCTTCTTTTGCTTTTGATTGATGACAACGTAGATTGTATTCGTCGCTGAGCGCAAAAGAAGGGATGACAGCGTGCACCGGCACAGCGAGGGCGAGTCGTTTGTATCCGTGCTGATAATCCAAGATTGATGTGACGCGTCGGAGCAGAGGGGAAGCAAACAAGCCGTTTGAGCTGTGAAATTAAAGAGGATCAAAGTGTCAGTGGGTCATAAATAAATCCCGGGCCCTCCCTGTGGGTGGATGGAGCAGACGTCGTATTCCTTTGCCCACCAGGAAAAACACACCACCTTAAACAAAAGGTCAGGTCTGTGTGGTTGCTGTTTAGCCCTACTTTTTTTTTTTTTTCTCCTAGAACCCTGGATGTGTTTGAGGCAATATTGGAAAGCAGCAGTGCTGCGTATGAGCTTGTTTCCTCTGGGCCACATGTTCTCATCGGCACTGAGCAGACTCGGAGTGCAGCAATAATGAGAAGTCCAGGTGCAGCGTTTACCCTCGGGGAGGAAGTCCTTGTTTACTCATATTTAACCGTGTCTCTGACCTCGCTCTTCTTTGGGCTTATTGACCCTACAAACATTGTTCTATTGAAGTCACGCCGGCCGGGGGACTGTTGACGCACTCGACCCACTGCGACTTTGAGGCAGTCCTTGCAGATGTTTGCAATAACTCTCCCGGAAATCGCAATTTTTCTCCAGCTGCAATCAAGACATCACACTAATTGCGTAAAAAGCGTGCTCAAATGAAGAAAAGATGCAAGTTCAAATAAAAACACTAGAGCGTCACAGAGATATGAAGGGAAAATTAGTTGGTATCAAGACCTTTGCGTCAAAAAAGAAATCTGTGCAGCTCAGTGAGGAGTGTGTGGGTGTTAGTTCCGATTGACAGCATCTTGGCAACACAAGTTCACCGCCATAAAACTGTCAACGGATCCTGGATTTATTTGTTGATAAATCCTGATTCATGCATTGGAAGTGCATGACATCAACGTGGTCTCGAGCGTCGCCCAGTGAGAGGGGACTAAAGCTGACAGAAGTGCCGTGATGACGCCTTTCCTTACACTGACCTATGACCCCATCACGTTCTGACTATATGTTTGCATCACTCTGCTGCTAAAGAGTCATATTTTGCTGCTCACTGGATCTGAAATCTCCTGTAAATCACAAGGTTTTTGCATTTTCCTGCATGAAGCTCCTGGAAAACAAAAAAAAACGTGCATAACTTTGTTCACATTTGACCCGTCTGGCGCTCGCGGCGTCATTCCCAACGTGGTTTTGTCCGTTTATTGATCTTTGCTTATTCAAACTGTCCATCACTCCCACACGGGCGAAAGAGGACTCGGCGAAGGGTGTTATTATTACATCAACGCTACCATTTATTTGGCAGAAGTGTCTCCTTTCTCTCCAACCCGGTGTCAAATAAAAACAGTCCAACACATGGACAGAAGGAAGAGTGTGTGTGTGTGTGTGGGGGGGGACCACTCGCGATCAGCGTCTCTACGGAGTGTGCTAATCTGCCCCACACACATATTAAATTGTCCATTGTGTTTAGCTGGATACTGAGCAGCGGAAGGAGAGGAAGGGAGTTTCTTTGGCCAACAGAGGGCGCTCTCGTCAGTGGAAAATGTTTACCGGCCCGCAGAGGAAGACCCCAAATACTCATAATAAAGACATACTTTTTTGGCATACCAAGGAGACATCGTTGTGGTGTTGTAGGCTGTTAAAGGAATCGAACTCCTGCAGACTAGACGCCATTCACCAAGGAATAATCTGTTCATGCCCTCACTTATCTGCACAGACTGCAGCTCCCTGCCCACTCTGTGTCCACTAGAGGGCAGTATAAGGCAGCTCTTCTGATGAGAGGGTCTCTGGATGCTTCTGAGTGGAGAATCAGAGGGAGCTGGTGGACCCTGCAGGAGGATCTCACAGTATTTCTGTGCACGCTGACTTGTTTAAAAAAGACATCTAATCTCGCAGCACCACAGTTAAGGTCTTTGTCATGCGGGCTCGAGGAGCTCAGATGCTGCCAACTCCTGCAGGGGGATTATGTGGG